>CM067340.1:8442500-8765000 GCA_034376525.1 Nicotiana benthamiana | reverse complement strand
CTGAATGTAAATTATACTATCTGTAAAATTAGGTCAATGTTAAAAGGTGGTAGCTAAAAAAGGATACAGAGAAGATGTGAAGTACCTGCAACCTAGGATTGTCAAAATCACCTAAAACTTCTCGCATAGCAGGGAGGATCTGTTGATGATATTGCTCTTGAAAATGTGGGCTCAGATACGTTGAAAGCTGACCAATTGCATGGATTGTTGCCCAGCGCACTCGGGGATGCGTGTCATGGATTAGCATCACAACAGTCTCTACAAGCTGCCCCATCTCCTGCAACAATGCCTGGAATTCCCACACCATAAATCACATACAAATACTACATCAAGCCTATTTTTCACTTCTCAATAGCCTGCTAAACATTAAAGTTGAACCTCTGTCTTATCTTATTTAACGGTGCTTTACTTTGACACATACCAAAAGTACCCTTGGCACTCGTAGTCTAAACATGCTATAACATTTTAATTATCATATGAACATGTCATTGATGGTAAAATCGAAAGTTAAGTTAAAGAGATCTTATTTGACGGTGTTTTACTTCTGACACATACTAAGAGTACCCTTTGCACTTGTAACCCAAACATGCTACAAATGGCTATATGAACATGTCATTAAGGTTAAAATGAACAGTTCTAAGTTAAAGAGATCTTATTTGACAGTGTTTTACTTCTGATACATACCGACAGGTCCCCTTAGGCCTTGTAGTCTGAACATGCTACATCATTTCTATGATTATATGACCACTATCAGTAACAGCAGCATGACGAATTCTCCAGTTTTTCATCATACAAGAAGTTGAACAAACACTCAGGGCAACTAGACAAAATCACATTTCCTCCTAATGCAATTGCTAACCTATCCAAACTCTCCATAGCATAACTACACATACTCAGTTACCCTGCATTTTCATCACCACTAATTGCATTTCTCCAATTAGGATCATCTTCAATATGTACTAACATCACAATTAACTGACTAAGCAACTTAGAAACAACATCCTTATTGATCTTCTGCATCATTCCACAACCATTTTCCTTATCCTCAGCAACTGTTAAAACAAACTCAATACCAAGTTGTCTTGTCCTCTCTTCCAACTCTATATTCCCAACTATTTTCACCATTGAGTCTATTACAACATCAATCTGAACCTTAAAAAACTCAGTTTGCGCCCCGGCCAAAATTGTCAAATCCTCAAGAAGACTACACACAAGAACTTCCTCACCTAATGCCATAAACAAAGTCATCATCACATACCCCATAAGATCATAAAACTTGCTATAATTCGAGGTATTTCCCAAATACAGAACCAATTTTGTAGATGCCTTAGAAGCAGCTACACCGCACCGATGATCTTCCGTTACAGTAGGCATAAGATCTTTAAAACCCTCAATTAAAAAAAATCAATATAGGGCATAAAAACCTCAGGACAAATAGGTATCAAATCATTCCATAATAACAAAGCACCCAATTTTCTATACAAACAACTCGAACCCAATTTTCGAAACATGAAGTAAAACAAATCATCCCATTCATTTTTTGGAAATAACAAACCGGCTAAACTTGCTACGCAAGAAACACAAGCTTTTAACGTTTCATAATCTTTTTCAAGCCATAAACGATAGTTTAACCCAATTTTTAAGTCTTTACGTGTAAATGGAGGAAGACGGACCCAAAGCGAAGGAAGAAGATTGAGAAGAAGATTATAACAGCGAATACCTGTGATCGATAAAGGGTTATGTTGAATCATTTCGAAGAGTTTGAGAATTAGAGCAGTTGGGTAATGGTTTTTGGTGTAATTGAACACAGTTTTTGCAGGTTGATAAAGATGATCATCGTTACAATGGAGATGTAATAGAAGGTTTATCATTGGGTACGGGTCGGATCCGAATAGTTTTTTTGCGGATTCGCGTGCCGCCATTGAAGAGAGCTTTGGAAAGGAACTGTGTGAAGTTCGTTTTTGGTCAAATGGGGGGTTTTCGGCGGGGTTTGAACTTTGAATAGACGGAATTTGTTGTAATTGTAAGGCGGTTGGTTGATTTTACGGCTGTGATTGAGTTTTGATTAAAGATTTTAGCTAGGATTCTATGTTCTGTTTAGGTGGATCAGTTCCTTTCTTAGCTGTATTTCAGTTAAAGAATTTCGTTATAATTTGAAAATTGGATTGAAATTATAGGGTTTATTAGTTTAAATAAAAATGTTACTACTTTCTATACTAGTTACTTTTTATGTTCAGCATTCTTTTTTTATCCTTTACAATATTTTCTTACAAAAAGTACAGAGCATATTTAAATCAATTTTTGAAATGAATTCCGAGATCCCAAGTTTTAAAAATCAATTTTTGAAAGATATTGTTTTGTTAAATTTTTTAAGAAATAAAGAAAAGAATTTATTTTTGAAACCGTTGATATCGGGCCCGTATTTTGGTTTCGGAGCACGGTACAAACTTGTTATAGTATTTGAACGATAACTGTGAAATTTGATGAAAAATGGAGTCTATTTGACGTGAGTGGAAATTCCGGTGGAAGAGTTAATAAACTTTAAGTGTTCTTGATGAAAATGATGAGTTTTGAGGTTTAGCTCATGATTTGACATGTTATTTTGATGATGCGATCGCACGAGTAGGTGATGTTTTTGAGTTAGTATGTACATCTAGTTTGGAGTCCCGAGAGCTCGAGTGAGTTTCGGATAGGTTCCGAGATGTTTTAGGCTTAAAACATAACTATTGCAGGTTCAGAGATGTTTTAGGCTTAAAACATAACTATTGCAGGTGCAGATCTCTGAACCTGCCAGTGTGGTCCACATTGATTTTGTGGTGACCGCGGAGGGGTCTTTGCAGTCTCACTCGATTTTGTGCGGTCCGCACAAGTTCACTGGTCCAACTTTGGAAGCTTATATCTTTTGATCTGAAAGGAATTCTTAAATGATCCAAAACCAAAAGTTGTAGCCCTTCGTGTCTAGTTTCCAAAAAGGTAAAGAAATCACAATTTAGACATCATTAGAGAAAGTTATGGACAAAATACTAAATCATGTCACTGCAGTCAGTATTTGTGAGCTCCGCGGCCACACTCCTTTTTGAGCAGTCCGTACAGGGGGTCTGAGAGGGGTATATTTAAATGAAATTTTCAGTTATTTTTTATTTTTCAAAACCCCAAAGACATAAGAGGCAATTTTTCAAACAACGTTTCTTCTCCAAAACATTAGTAAGTGATTTCCAACTCATTTTCTTTACTCCTTAACTTCCTTTTACAAGATTTTATATTATAATCTAGGGTTTTCATGGTGGAATTGGGATTTTCGGGAAAAAACCTAAGAATATTGACATTTGGGGACTTAGACCTCAAATTGAGATCGGATTCCAAAACCAATTATATATCCGGGCTCGTGGGTGAATGGGTAATTGGGTTTTGGTCCGAATTTCGGGTTTGGACCAAGCGGGCCCGAGGTCAATTTTTAAACTTTTGGGAAAAACTTTAGAAAAAAAACTTATTTCCATGCATTATAATTAATTTATTTTGCACTCATTAATATTATTAGGTAACTTGTAGCTAGATACGAGCGAGTTGGTGGTGGACTCAAGAGATAAAGCGATAGTTGAGGCCTGAATTGTATTCGTAGCATCGAGGTAAGTGTTTGGTCTAACCTTAGCTTGAGAGATTAGGAGTTGAGTCTTATTTTTTGTGTGCTGATTGTTGAGTACGACGTATATGCGTGATGACGGGTATCTATATGTTGGTGTCAAGCATGCCCGTGAGTCTTGTATTATAATTTTTGTGACTCCATTGTGGTTTATTGTGCTTCATATCATGGTTTATTGTGCTTCATATCAGGATTATTATTAGTGTTCCCTTGGCGGGATAATGTTTTCATATTATTGTTCCCTTGTGAGGATGTTGTTGTTATAGTACTGTTTCCTTGTCGAGATATTGTTAAAATATTTTTCCCTTGCCGGGATTCTTTTATGATTGGAATTGATAAATGAAAAGGGAGCGGGTTGCACGCATGCAACGATAATACATAAAATGGGAACGGGTTGTATACCTTCAACGGTAATAGATGAAATGGTAGCAGATTGCATGACTGCAGTGGTAATACATGAAATGGGAGCGGGTTACACGCCTGCAACGATAATACATGAAATGGGAGTGGGTTTCATGCCCGCAATTGTAATACATAAAATGGGAGCGATTGAACGTCTACAACAGAAATATATGAAATAGGAGCGGGTTGCACGCTTGCAATGGTAATTATATGAAATGAGATCATATCTCATGCCTGCAATGGTGATTATGTGAAATTGAAGCGGGTTGCACGCCTGCAACGGTAGCTATATGAAATGAGATCGGGTTACACGCCGACAACGATATTACATGTGTACTTGTTCTTCTTATTTCCTTATCTTTTGATGGTAATTGATTAATGGCGTTCCTTATATTTCTCTATGGTTATTTTTTTGTTACTTGTTACTCCCGGCAGCATGTTTCCCTCGCCCAAATTTAGCTTTAATTATCTATTTTTATTTTTTGCAATATATGATTTAACTACACAGGTTTATTTGGTAGTCTGGTCCTAGTCTCGTCACTACTTCGTCGAGGTTAGGTTAGGCACTTACTAGCACATAGAGTTGTGCTGATACTACACTTTTCACTATGTGCAGATACTGATACCAGGGCGTTTGGACCGCAGTGAGGGTGCTGCCTTCAGTCCATTCAGGCGACCTGAGGTAGTCCTACAGACGTCTGCGGGCCTTAGCGTCTCCTCCTATCGTTTCTCCTTCTATTCCTACTTATTCAGAGACAGACTTATGTATTTCCATTCAGACCTTATTTGTAGTATTTTTAGATAGTTCGTGACTTGTGACACCAAATTCTGGGTAGTATTGTACTTCAGATTATGTAGCAGTAGATTGGTTGAATTATTAAGTTTTTCATCTTCCACATTTCTGGTTATTTAATTTATTTTGTTGTTTATCACTTATTATTTTAAATTACAACATATTTAATAAAAGCAAAGTAATGATTTTATAATATTTGGCTTGCCTAGCTTCCACGAGTAGACACCATCACGACTATCGATGGTGAAAAATTCGGGTCGTGACAAGTTGGTATCATAACTCTAGGTTACATAGGTCTCACAATTCATGGACAAGCTTAGTAGAGTCTGAGTGATCGGTATGAAGACGTATGTATTTATCCCGTAGAGGCTACAGAGTTAGGAAAAACTTCACATCTATTCTTTCACATCGTGAGATTTTGTTCTCTCAATGCTAAATTGAAACCTCTACTTTTGTCATTTCGTGAATGGTGAGGTCACATACTGCTTCTTCAGCCGAACGATAGCTTAGACCTGTGACAGATCAACTACGTGTTTGGAGGGTTTGCAGAGGCTGAATAGGTTTTATCAAGATCTTCACTACCACTTTCAGCGGTGCATCTTCTGAGGATCCTCAGTATTATTTAGACAGCTATCACGAGGTTCTCAGGAACATAGGGATAGTGGAGACCAATAAGGTTGATTTTTCTACTTTTTGCTTATCTGGATCCGCCAAGACTTGATGGAGAGATTACTATTTGGCTAGACCAGCCGGATCACCATCTTTGACTTGGGAGCAGTTTATTCAGCTATTCTTGGAGAAGTTTCTTCCGTTTACTCAAACAGAGATTGATCGAAGGTAGTTTGAGCGTCTCCAGTAGGCTTCCATGGCTGTTACTCAATACGAGACCAGGTTTATCGAGTTGTCCCGTCATGCTCTACTTATACTTCCCATTGAGAGAGAGAGAGAGAGTGAGAAGGTTCATTGAGGGGCTCATTCAGCCTATTCAACTTCAGATGGCTAAGGAGACGGGAAGTGATATTTCTTTTCAGGAGGCAACCAATGTGGCCAAGAGATTTGAGATGGTTATGTCGTAGTGAGGTGGTTAGGGGTCCGACAAGAGGCCTCGTCATTGAGGCAAATCCAGTAGCGCCTCGTTTAGGGGCATGGATTCGTATGGTAAAGGCCATCCTCGTAGGCCTTTTAAGTTATCATTTAGGTTTCTGACGGTGCTTCAGGTGGTCGTAGTTCTCATGTTCAGTATTCTAATCAGCAGTCCTACAATGCACCACCAGCTCCTATTAGTGCATCGCCGCTTTAGAGTTTTCAGGGTCTTTAGCCACAGTAGCCGAAGGCTTGTTTTACTTGTGGTGACACAAGGCAGATTGCTAGATTTTGTCCTCGAGCACCGAACAGTTCTCAGCACCAGGGTTCCCCTGCCATGGTTCAGGCACCGAGTGTTCCAACGCCCGCCCAACCAGCTAGACGTAGGGGTAGAGGTGCTAGAGGTGGAGGTAGAGGTATTAGAGATGGAGCTCAGGCCACAAGAGGTGGAGGCCATCCAGCATCAGGCCATCCCAGAGATGTAGTTTAGAGTGGTAGGGCCCAACCCCGATGTTATGCTCTTCCAGCCAGACTTGAGGCTGAGGCTTCCAATACAGTTATCACGGGTACTATTTTGGTTTATGTAGAGATGCTTTAGTTCTATTTGATTCAGGATCAACGTACTCCTATTCTAAAGAACATAAGATCCGAGCTGCCGCTAGGCATAAAAGTCATATTGTCAACTAGGGAAATTGGCACAACCAGGCATCTCAAACATTGATAAGGGAAGAATCAGGCTTTCATTAGGATGATATTCCTTTCGTCCGAATGGCAAGGCTTGCTAGTTTCCTGAAGTACACTATGTCATCTTATTTTGCACCGTATCTGGTCATGCCTAATGATTCTTTGAGCACCCTTGTATATGTGTCTACATTGGTGGGTGACCTATGGTGGCAGATCATGTCCATTGTTCATGTATTATTGAGATTGGGGGTGTGGAGACTCGTGTAGATTTGTTAGTTTTGGACATGGTTGATTTTGATATCATATTGGGGATGGAATGGTTATCTCCATACCACGCTATCTTGGACTGCCATGTCAAGACTATCACCTTAGCCTTTCCAAGTTTGCCTCGTTTAGAGTGGAGAGGGACTCATAGTCATTCTACCCCTAGTGTTATCTCGTATATAAAGGCTTGGCGTATGGTCGAGAAGGAGTGTTTGGCTTGTTTGGCATATGTTCGTGATTCTAGTGCCGAGGTTCCTTCTATTGATTATGTGCCTGTAATTCGTGAGTTATCTGAGGTATTTCCTTTAGACCTGCCCAGTATGCTACCTGACAGGGATATTGTCTTCTGCATTGATTTGGCTCCAGGCACTTAGTCCATTTCTATCCCGCTGTATCGTATGGCCCTGCCTGAGTTGAAAGAGTTGAAGGAGCAGTTGTAAGACTTACTTGAAAAAGGTTTCATTAGACCTAGTGTCTCACCTTTGGGTGCACCGGTGTTGTTTGTTAAGAAGTAGGATGGATCGACACGAATGTGTATAGATTACTGGCAGTTGAACAAGGTTACAATCAAGAATAAGTATCCATTGCCGATGATTGATGATTTTTTTGATCAGCTTCAAGGTGACAAGGTATTTTCGAAGATTGACTTGAGATATGGATACCATCAGTTGGGTATTAGGGCATCCGATGTCCCTAAGACAGCTTTCCGCACTCTGTACGGGCATTATGACTTCTTGTTGATGTCATTCGGGTTGACAAATGTCCCAAAAACTTTTATGGATTTGATGAATTGAGTGTTCAAGCCTTACTTGGATTCGTTCATGATAGTCTTCATTGATGATATTTTGATTTATTCCCGCAGCCAGGATGAGCATGAGTAGCATCTGAGAGTGATTCTTCAGACTTTGAGGGATATTCAGTTGTATGCTAGGTTTTTGAAGTGTGAATTCTGGTTGAGTTCGGTTGCATTCTTGGGTCATGTTGTATCAGTAGAGGGTATTTAGGTAGCTCTAAAGAATATAGAGGTAGTCATGAACTGGCCTAGACTCGTATCAGCTACAGAGATCCAAAATTTCTTGGGTTTGGCAAGCTATTATCGTCGCTTTGTGGAGGGGTTCTCGTCTATTGCAACCCCGATGGCTAGGTTGACCTAGAATGGTGCCCAGTTCAGATGGTCAGATGAGTGTGAGGCGAGCTTTCAAAATCTCAAGACAACTTTGACTACGACAACAGTGTTAGTTTTGTCCACAAGTTTAGGGCCTTATACAGTTTATTGTGATATATCTCGTATTAGACTTGGTGCGATGTTGATGCATGATGATAAGGTCATTGTCTATGCTTTGCGGTAATTGAATATTCATGAGAAGAACTATCCAGTTCATGATCTGGAGTTAGCAGCCATTGTTCACGCATTGAAGATTTGGAGGCATTATCTGTATGACATGGCATGTGAAGTGTTCACGGATCACAAGGGTCCGCAATAGTTGTTCAAGTAGAAGGAACTAACTTTGAGGCAGAAAAGGTGGTTGGAGCTATTAAAATATTATAATATCACCATCTTATATCATCCGGGAAAGGCCAATGTGGTGGCTGATGCTTTGAGTAGGAAGTCAGCCAGTATGTGCAGTCTTGCATATATTCCAGTCAGTGAGAGATCACTTGCTTTGGATGTCCATGCTTTGGCCAATCAGTTTGTGAGGTTGGATGTTTCTGAGCCTAACTGTATACTAGCTTGCACAGTTGCTCATCCTTCTTTATTATAGCGTATCCAAGATCGACATTACGACGGTTCTCATTTGTGTGTCCTTAGGGACACGGTGCAGCACGGAGGTGCCAGGCAGGTTACCTTGGGAGATGATGGAGTTATGAGATTGCAGGGTCGAGTTTGCGTGCCTAATCTGGATGGACTCTGAGAGTTGATTTTAGATGAGGCCCATAGTTCCTGGTACTTTTTTCATCCACGCGCTACTAAGATATATCAGGATTTGTGGCCGCATTATTGGTGGCGAAGAATGAAGAAAGACATTGTTGCATATGTGGCTCGGTGTTTAAATTGTCTGCAGGTTAAGCACGAGCATCAAAGGCCTGGTGGTTTGTTCTAAAAGATTGAGATTCCTGAATGGAAATGGGAGTGTATCACTATGGACTTCGTTGTTGGACTCCCACGGACTTAGAGGAAGGTTGATGCAGTGTGGGTTATTGTTGATAGGCTGACCAAGTCGGCACATTTCATTCTTGTGGCAGTCTTTTGGTCTTCTGAGAGGTTAGCTGAGATTTATATTCGGGAGATTATTCGTTTTCATGGTGTGCCCGTATCTATTATTTCGGACCGAAGTATGCAATTTACCTCACATTTCTGGTGAACGGTTCAACGAGAGTTAGGCACACGGGTTGAGTTGAGCACAATGTTTTATCCTCAGACGGATGGGTATTTCGAGCGGATATTGATACCTAATTTTTCCCTGTATATTTTTATTTTTAAGAATGGCATATATGTAGTATGTCCAATTATTTTACTATTTTTTCCATACTTTTTAAGATTTTTTAAACTAATTTATTTTTCTTTTTCATCCATAAAAAACCAATAATTATTTTTAACATTATTATTATTGGTAAAATAATTTATTGGAATTTTATGTTTATGTTAAGATATAGCTAAGGTAATTTTTCATATTTTTATAAATTTATTTAGTATTTTTTGAGCTAAATTGCATATAATTGCAATATTAGCCATTTTAAGATTTAATTATATTTTTTAATTCATAAAATTTAAGTCCTGTATTTTAAGTGGTTAACTATGTGTTACAAATCATTTTTGTGCTTCCAATTTATTTTTTCAAAAATTAATTTACTATTTTTACCATTTTAAAAGAGAAAATTGGCTATTTAAATAATAGCCCAATTGCATTTAAATTATAGCCTAAATTTAACCCCCAATGCTCAGCCCATTTCAATTAAAACCCGACCCAGGCCATAATTACCCCTACCTGACCCAAAACCTTATTAAATCCTGACCGTTGATATGAAAGATCAACGGCACTCACTCGTTCTTACCAATTTTAATTCCAAAAGACCCCCCAATACCCCTTATTTCCTCATTCGCCTCTATCTCTCTGCCTCTAGTTCTCTCTAGAGCCTTGTCCCTTTCACCTCCTCTCTAATTAGTTCCCTTCATCTTTTCCGGCCACCTTCTAACCTGCATCTATGGTGGTTTCGCCACCCACCAAGCCACCTATGGCTCCTCGCGTTTGGTTACTGAAGCTTCATGACTCGACCACGGAGAGCTGAGTCCAGATCTCTATTGATTCAAGTTACGCGACCATCTCCAGCCTGCTCCGGCGAGCCATGCCTGTTTCAAGCCTGGCATCGACTCCTCTTGCTTAGATCTAAGCCTTTCTCATCGTTTGGGTTCCTTTGAAAACCCTAGCTTTTGAGGTTTTTCTAATCTTTTTAGATCTGTTCCAAATCTATGCTTTCCCTAAAGTTTTAAACGATTTTCTTGATTTTCTTTCAAAAAAACTATGCTTTCAAAACCATTTCTTTTTATGATCTAGGGTTTTTCTGAGTTATTAGATGTTTCTCTGATTTTCTCTTTTTTTTCCGGTGTGTTTCTTCCACTATTTTTTTATTGTGTTCTTGTGTGTTTCTTATTAAGTTCCCTCTACTGTGTTCTGATTAGTTTTTCTACTATGTTTCGTATTAGTTTCTTCTATTAAGTTTCCTCTACTGTGTTCTGATTAGTTCTCTTCTACTATGCTGCGTGTTAGTTTCTTCTACTATATTTTGTTTGAGCGCTTCCACTGTGCTTCGCATGTTACTCTTCTACCATGTTTCTCATGAGTTTCTGTTGCTGAAGAACGTGTTAAAGGTTTCAGTTCTTTTCTGAGACCTTTGAACATGTTTTGACTTAATTACTGGCCCTCTCATCTCTACACTCGATTGATGGTAGAAACCCTAAATTTTTTTTGGAGGGAAGGGGGGAGGGGAGGGGAGGTGTTTCCAAGTATGTAAACCATTGGCTATGTGATTTGCTCGAACTGGTTGTATTTCAAAGAAACACTAACTCTTTTAGACCTATTTCGAGTTTCCGAAATGAGTTTTGAAGTCCTTATTTTTCATATGATTCTCACTTTTGCTAAACTCTTCTAAGGTCTTTTACACTGGATTTTTGTATGCTACTAGATGCTACTTCACTTCTACATTGCTAACCTATGTGATAGCCATGCTCCTGTAGGCTATTATCTACTGATTTTTCAATGACACGACATCCTCTTTCACCTTAACATGTTTGTAAGCTCTTTATGTATGTTGGACCTCCCCTCTAAAATGGCTTTCAAATGTTGATTAGTTCGAGTTTACCTTCTGTATAGGTTTGATTGGTTTCTTTCCTTATTTGCTGATTTTCCTATGACTCAATTTAAGTTACTTGACTTTCTTTAATTTTACTGACTTGGTTCATTCATGGACCATTGATTACAAAATCTTTGATCCTTGATTTACTGGCTACTAATTCATTTTCTTACCTTATTTATGCAACCAGGTATTTCAAAACCCCGCCCCTAAAATAAACATCTTTGTACTTACCCCTAATTGCCTACTTTTCATAAAGTCCATGTTTGATTTTTTTCCTTAAATAACATTTACCGTTTGAATCTGAATTCCTTAATTAAAGGAAGTGTTGTGTGATTGATTCTTAATTGATATTCAGTTCCTTAACTATTTTCTTACCTTATTTCTGCCTAATTTTCACACTATAAATGCACGACTCTTTCATTAACAACATGACATTCATAGTCTTTCTGAACTTACACTTATACACAATAGTATTCTCTCTTCTTGTCTACACTGTGGCCTGTTCACCAGACCTATTGTTTTTCTCTATTTGCTTCTTTGAAACTAGTATGTCCTGATTTAAGCTTAGGCACCACAATAATGTGTTTATTTACTGCTTTTGTATCCATGTCTACTTACTATTTCTGTATAGTTCCAACACTCAAATTAGCATGCTGATTTCTTTCTACCTGTTTCTAGTATGAATCCCCAAATCCCTGCCCCTTATGTGTTTGAGCTATGGCTTAAGGCATGACAATATGCAAATTATTGTCAATGAATTAAACCTGATCCCTTGGGATCCTAGCCTCTAATAGTGTGTTATAATAGGCTTATGGGTGTGCTAGAATTATCCATTGATGGGCATGCCCACATCCTGTCCTTGCTCTTTCAATTTCCCTATCCCCCTTGAACCCCTTATGTGTACTTATCTCCCTCTCTTTTCCCCTCCCAGAATTCTGTTTCTGCACTTGCACTCTCTCTTAGTCTCTAAGTTCTGCCCCCCTCTTGTGGTCCTTGTCTTTGGACCTTGAGTTCCCTTTGAACTTGGACACTTGAGGGCTGGACTTTCCACACTGCACTTGCCCAAATCTAATAATGTATTTGGGTGTTAGAATTTCTCGGAGTCCCCTTTGAGGCTCTTAGGGAACTTTGACACATCCAAATTGGAGAAAGGCTTTAGATCATGGTCTCTTAGAGTTGGTTCACCTCATATTTCAGACATGAAATCTGAATCAGGTTCTCCTTGGTTGTACTTTCAATTTCTGATGTATTCTTTTACTTTATTTTGGGATGTAATAATTTATAATAAACTTCTGGGATAGCTAGTGAAAAATGGCGGGTAACTATGTATGGAAAGGGTAGATATCATGTTTATAGGTGTTTCTGAATTCTGCACTCTTTTACGTAGATATCATGTCTATAGGTGTTTCTGAATTCTACATTCTCATATGGATATCATGTCTATAGGTGTTTCTGAATTCGGCATTCTCACATAGACATCATGTCTATAGGCATTTCTGAATTCTACATTCTCACATAGATATCTTGCCCATAAGTATTTCTAATAATCTGAATTCTGCATATGCATATAGAAATATCCTATAGGTCCTTCTGAATTTTTCATATCCATTCCTCATCTAGCAATCATGTTCATAGGTCTTAAACGAATCAACTGCAATTAGATATCATGTTCATAGGCATCAAATAATCTCATGTCTATCATTCTTCTGCATTTTCACCATGTCTATAAAAAAGATTAAAATCAATAACGTATAGAAAGCATATCTATAGGTACTATTAATAGAAATCTGAATCACCCTATTCACGTATAAGGCTAAAACTGTCATAAAGATGTATCGTCATTTGCAGAACTTACAACCTTCGTAAAACTTGCTTTTCTTTACTCTGATTATCTTTTAACCGGTGTTGTTCAATTTATTATTATTGCATTCTGAATTCAATAGATACCGTGCCTATAGGGTCCTTGTCCCATTTAGGAAAGCCTTAGGGTCCTTGTCACAACCAACTGTCTGCCTGATTGGGACTGCTTATCTGAATTATGTAATAAATCAGTCTACCTTAACCTTAAGATTTTTGCATGCTTAGTGCTTAATCAGCCCTGACCTAGTATGTGTAAGTCATACTAATTACGTGCTTTCTCTATTTAAAAGAGATATATCTGAGCCTTTTACTTGTTATATGCTTTCCCTCAACTTGATGTACATGTTTTTGTATGCCGCCTTAGAATTTTTACCTTTAAAACCACAAATAAGCCTAAATATCCTTCCCCTTTAGGACTAGTAGTCCTAAATGCCTCCGAGGCTGATAGGACTGGGACAGGTAATAGCATGCAATAAGTAAACGAATACGCGCTTTAATACCTTAACAGGGTGGGAAGGGTAGATATGGATATGATGAACACACGATAATGCCACGCGTAGCCCCTCATTGAGGAGTGATTACCGGGCATTCTGTGGGGGTGATCCATATTGTTAATAAACCTAGGACCCGTTTCTCCTTTTTTTTTCTCTTTTAAAGAATTTCAAACTCTTTCTTAACAAAAAAAGAAATATGCTTTTTTCTTTCCAACTTCATTTGTTTGTAAACATTTATATGATGAAATCCCTCTTACTTGAGCCTTATTTGTCTCTATGCTAATTGTACTCAAGTTCACAATAATAGTCTGGCGGGAGCCACATCGTGGATTCTGAGGGGTGCCTAACGCCTTTCCCTTAGAATAATTTCAAGCCCTCTCCCAATCTCTGGTTATTCAAATCAACACTTCTTGGTGTCCTAATGCACCCTAATAATTAAGTGGCTACTCTTCAAACCAAACCCAATTCCCGAAAGGAATGAGTTGTCCTTCCAAATATCATAAGCCTGATTTTGCAAGAAAAAAGAGGCATGACAGCATGGCGACTATGCTGGGGATATTTAGGCTTTTACCATTTCAGATTTTTATTATGAATTTATGCTTCTTTACGCGCAATTTTATTCATTCAACTTTCTTTTCAATTGCAAAACTGACTTCTCTCATTTTTCTTTTCTTTATTGCTTTTCATTACTGACGCTTTTACATTATGAAACTATTGTATTTACTGCTTTCTTAACATTAAAATACATGAATACATGCCTTTAACTGTTGCATAATCATGCTTCACATCATATTCCATGCCTGCCAAATAAACTCCTATAACAACGCTTATTATGAGTGGTTGCACTCTTTCGATATTATCACCCCCTAAATCTGACAAATGCATATTTATAGTAAAACCAGTCAATCAACAGTGTAGTCGATAGTTTCGTGCCTTTCCCTCTTGAGTTGTCCGCTCAAGGGTACCATTCTAAAACCACATAGAAACTTTACTCTGATTGAAATTGTGTATGCATCATGGTCAAATCTAGCCGAGTTAGTTATGTTGTCCGCATGATGACTCTTTAAAGATAGCCTTGTCTAATGTAAATTGGGTTTCCCTAGAACCCAAATGGACATTTCCACGTTCGGTGCATTTATTTGGAGAACTAAATATTTTTATGATAATCGTTGATATTAAATAGTCGAGCCTTGTGGGTTAAATGGCCTAACCTTATTTTCAGCATGGTCACCAACATCCACCCCAACTGCTAAGCTGGTGGAAGGATCTTCACTCTAGTGATCAGACTCTTATCAGGAAATATTTGGGTAACCTACCTTCTCTCCTGGAAATCCAACCCAACAACAAGATTATAGAAGCTGCTACTTTGTTTTGGGATTGCAAGAGGTCCATGTTCCGCTTCGGGGATATTGAAATGACACCCTTACTAGAAGAAATAGGAGGATTGGTCGGTATACCATGGAAAACTCTGGGTTTGTTGATTCTTGAAAACCGCAAGAGCAGAGGTTTCCTCAAGATAATGGGTTTGAAGAAAAATCATGAACTGACATGTCTGAAAGACTCCTATATCCCTTTTGGTCATTTGTACGAAAGGTACAGTCACAACAAATCCTACCGTACCTATCCTGACGAATTTTCCATCACATCATTGGGACATGTTCACAAAGGGTCTTTGTGTTCATGTTTTTCTTCATGGGATTGATCGTGTTTCCAATTAAGAAGGCAAGAATCCACACCAGACTAGCTATGGTAACTAAAACTCTAATGGAGGTAATTGATGGACAACCATTTCGTCTCGTACTAGTGATCATTGCAGAAATATACCGAGCTCTAGAAAGGTGTCAACGGGGAGCCACACTCTTTGAAGGTTGTAATATGCTAGTTCAACTTTGGCTTGTGGAACATCTCCAAAAGGGTGAGTACCGACAAGAGATCCATCGAAGGGACTGGGATGTTCATATCGCTTTTCATCATCCAAAGCGAATGAATTATATGTCCAACATGTTTGCCCAACCGGGGAATGCTAGAGAATGAGTCGAACTCTTCGAAAATCTGACTGAGGACCAAGTACAATGGATGTTCGAGTGGTTCCCAACCGAGGAGTTTATCATTCGATCCAGGGATGCATCTTTCTTGATACTAATCGGCTTAAGAGGAACATACCCATACGTACCACTTCGGTTCATGAGACAAGCGGGCAAGAATCAAGTTATACCCAGGGTCGACAAGATGAGTCACTTCTGGGCTGATTTCTAGAATGTTGACAATCCTTACAGGTGTCAGGCCCAACACACGTGGCACTGTAAGATTATCATGGAAAGGGACACCATCGAACCAGTTTGATACCATGCAGTTTGTGCTCTCTATTATTCGGGCTGGTTGGAGGATAATCATAGTGGTCTGGGCTAGCCTAGATTTGTTCGAGATAACATGATCATATATGAAAAGGCCGAAGCACAGGTCAAGTACAACCATCTGCACAAGCAAATCCTACAATGCGAAAGTGAGCACCGTGAGATACATGAAGCCAATAAAAAACTAATTAAAGAGTGGAAGGATATGGCTGTTAGCACCAATAAACGACTAGGGTATTTGGAGTGAGGTATAGTGGAGTTGGAAAAGAAGTTTTTGAAAAGGGTCGAAGACTGTCAGACTGCTGAATGAAATGAAGGCGGACACCTGGCTAGAGCCTACTTTTTATTGGGACTGCGTGAGCTAGGAAAGCTATTCGATGGAGCCAATGATGCCGAGTCTAGGGAAGTGATCGCTTCCAAATCGACGAAACACCAAGGTAGGAAGAGCAGGCCGCAATAGCTTTTACCCGAATAGAGGTCAATATCAATTTTCTCAAGGAGCTAGTAGTGGAGTTAGAATTCCTGTCTAGTCTAGAGACGTGTTTGTACTCCTAATATCACTTCAAACATTCTTGGTTTTTAATTTTATAACTACTATTATAAAACTAATGATTAATACTAAATTATGTTATAAGAATGTTCCTAAGTTGTATCTAATAGGAAGAAGTGCACTAGGGTCGTGGCATCACCTAGGTGTCTAATTGACCAGGGTAAATGTTACTAAGGATAAATTGATATATTTGGGGCTTATGCTATAACCGTTGCACAATTTTACCCACTCTAACAGCTCTTAGTAGAGAGAGTGATTTTGCCCAATTTACACTCTCAAGACCAAATGGGTAGGCAAATTAGGCCAAGCAACAGGGTTCAAGTAGGGTGATTACGCTCTCGAGATTTAACCCGTTAATTAGGACTATCTCTTCTCATGAGTCCCAATTTCTTGTTGGGTCAATTTTGGAAACCAACTAAGCTTGAATCAATGTTTGCAACTGCCGATTCTTAAATAAAAACATAAAATCGACCCAAATAGCAAACACCCAATATCAATCTAACCCTATATAGCAATACCCATCAATTACCCATACTAGGGTTGATCCAACACCCTAGCTAATGGGTTTAGCTACACATGATTAAGGAAGAAAATAAAGAAATAGATGAAGAGCTAAACATATTAATTAATTATTAAGAAGAAATCACAATAATCTATCGTTAATGAAAAGCAAAAGTGCCAAAAATGGCTAAGAAACCGAGTCTCACGAGTGCAGATAAGTATGGAATTTAAAACTTTACCTAAAAATGGTAAAGTGTCTATTTATACTAGGCTAGAAAAATTGGACAAAAATATCCCTTGCACAAAAGCAGTTGCGGCCATACTGGCTCTTTTGACTTCATTATTCAGCTCTCTGATCTTGAGGAACACAGACTGCATGAAAGTATACCGCGACCTCAAAGGGGATCTCACGCGGACCGTGCGGGAACGACCGCGAACTGCGTGGCATTATCTTCGCTATGTGTCCACCTCTCCGAATCTCATTTGTGCAAACTGTACAAAAGAGTGGAGTGGCCGCATAGCCTGACCACGGACCACGAGAATCCTACCGCGGCCGTGTTGCTTTCATCTTGAATATACCATGTCTCTGAACCTCCTAGTGCGGCCATAGTTTCTTTAGCGCAGTCCGAACTAGGCCTTCTCCCCTTGGATTTCTTGGTCTTTTATACATGAGCAGGTTTCATTCCTTTTTGAGCCGATCTTTGACATTTTGTTACTTTTTCACTCAAACCTGCAATCAAGCACAATCTGTGAGCATTTTGGTACTTTTGTTGCAAATTACTCAAAGCATAGGTAAGTAGGGGCATAAAACATGTTAAAATCCTATCTTATCAACTCTCCCAAACTTAAACCTTTGCTTGTCTTCAAGCAAACAAAATAAGACCCACCCTTAAAGGAAAATTCAAGTAAATCCAGCTATCCTAAAGTAACCTCAACAAGCATCAATTGGGACTAACAATTGCCCTCAATACGAATGAATCATTAACACATTTAAACTTTGAAACACCATGGATCAAGTGTGAACAAGAGCATCAAGAGTTGACTTATTACATCAAAGCACTTTGCTTAGTTACTTTGGTCATTATGGAACCCAAACTCACACATCCTCAACTCTCCCTAAGCAAACCTCACCTTTTAAAGTATTGACACACAAATCAAGGTTGATGGAATTTCATTCATCACTCCAAAGAAGAAGGTCAGAAATTCGTCTCTAGGTACCATATGCTTGCCCCTCATGTAAGTATACACTAATGTAGGCTTCCTTTAACTCAAGATCATATAGGGCTTGTGTGGAGTCATTGTGAAGGCTTTTGGGTAAGGGTATGGCATGTTCTTATTCAAGTGGGTTCAATCTTACCTTAAGCATTTCTTTTGATTATTTTGGCACAAATCTCTTGACTCTTTGAGTCTTTTCACTTCTTGCTAAGGGGTTAGAGAGACACATTGTCTCTCTTTCTCATGCATTTCAACCATTTCTCCTTTTCCTACTTTTTCCACACCCTTTTCACTTTATACTTTTCTCAGAATCCCTTTTTATTCTTTTTCATGTTGGTCTTTCTTTTTGTCCTTTTCTTTTATTTCTTTTTTATTGCCTTCCTTTTATTTTACTTTTGTACCTTTTTACCCCTTTTTGTTTTCTTTCTTGTCTCTCCCTCCAAACTTAGACTTTGCTATTACTCAAGGGAAGATGTGGGTGCCAAGAGAGGGTAGAATTTAGAACGGGTATAGGCTTGTAGCATTGGTTCTTGAAAGAAAAAGGTTTAAGGCTCAAAAGGGTTAACTAGGGATTATCTCATTAGTAAGCTATGGAATTGTTCAACTTATCATTTGGATCATGGAGAGCCTATGATCAGTTCAAGTCAAATTTCACATAGGATTTCGCCTCAACAGAAATTCATGGCAAATTCTATACCATTGGCTTGGGACTTGGACTCACAATTTAATTTCTCACCACACGCACTAGAGGATTGCTAAAGACATTGAGTCGAGGGCACACAACGACCTTAGTTACGATTTAAGCACAGAATGGTCCGAAAAGACCATATGATGATTGTTTGGTCAACACAAGAGTCTCAAGGCCACAACTTTCACCATCCTAAACAAAACATTTTGTCTTTGACCATAGGATCAAAGGCAAATGTGCTAGGCCCAAGTGAAGCTTTGCTTGAGGTACCCTTAACTACAACTATTCAAAAATAAAAAGAGAAAAAACGAACTCAAACCCTTAAGAAGGATGTCACGCCATCTATCATTGGGAAGAGCCACCCGGTTCGCCCAATACTCCACCTTTAGGAAGAACCGTGGCATTAAGAAAGCCAATGGTTTTTTGAAAACAAAACAAAAGGCTACGAGCCTATCTACAAAGCTAAAAATAAAATTTTTGCAAAAATAGAAAGTAAAATAAATATGTACAATAGGGGAGTAGAATATACAACGGGGGATGAATATATATATATATATATATATATATATATATATATATATATATATATATATATATATATATATATATATATATATATATAGAAATGTAACTTTATATACGGACCAAAAGAGAGAATAAAAAGTATAAGAAAAGTAGCTAAATGTAATGTTATGTACATCCCAAAATAGAAAATCAAAGTAAAGCATAACTAACAATCTATATATACAATCATCCATGGATAATAAAAAGTAGGGCACACCCCACGAATAAAAGCTAGCATTGTCGCTAATGCTAACTAACAAATAAGCATAAAAAACAAACTAAGGGATATAGGAGCTCCCTAAGCTTGGTCTGTCTACATGGGATCATCAGTGGTCCCCTGGTCCTGTGTATGTGCGGAACTTTAGACTGGCTCCCAACCTCCTGCTGCTCAGCTGTTGGGACTAGGGCCTGCTTCTGGACCGACTGGATGTCAGGTGCATCATGTGGCAAACTGGAGGAGGCCTCCTGTGGGGCTGCCACCTCAATAACCGCATCACCTGTACTTGGGAGCTTTCTCTTTTTCCTTGTCTGCCTGGGTGCATGCTCCTGCTGTGGGTTTGCTACTAGTGTTGCTGCTGGGTCAGGGTCCCTGAATAGCAAGTCTATAGGTATCTGGTTTTCTAATAGCTTGTCCATATCTTCCTTGAGCTGCTTCACTGAATTCTTGGAAACCCGTCATCTCCTCATCTTCTTATGCTCCTTGGCAAGCTCCTTCAGAGCCTTGCCATGTGAATCCACTGCCTTAGACAAGGCGTCCTGAGTCCTCATAATCGTTTCCTGGTTGTCCAGGAGCTTCTTCAGTGTATCCTCAATGGACTGAGGAATCTGAGCTGTCGGAGGTGTGGACTGGGCCTCAATGGTAGCAGACAAAGAAGACAACTTGGATATCACAGCTGACTAGTGGTTCACACTGATCAGTGCCTAGCTCAACTGATGGGCCATGAAAGGATGAGCTCGGGAAGAAGGAACCCTCGAGCCAGGTGAAGTATTGGGACCCGTAGAAGAAGAAGGTCCTGGAGGCAAATCATCAAGAATAGTGGCATCAGGCAATGTGGAGGGCTCGTGGAAAGCTCAAAGAAGGCTCTACCGCAACTGACTCTTTACACTGGCCAGTTGGGGTAGAGGAAGGTGGCTTGTAGGTTCTTGTCTTTAGGGTTGTCTGGGCCCTTCATACTTAACAAGGTGAATGGAGCAACTGCTTTGACCTTGATATCAAATGGTTTCTTCTCCACTTCCAGATCCTTGAAGTACATGGTGAGGGTATTGGGAAAAGGGTAGTTCCGATCATGCTCTTTCCCCACAGCAGTAATCACACGGGACACCACATTGCCCACAATGATAGGATATCCAGCCATAATAGAAGCAACAATGACAACCTGGGTAAGTGGAATAGTCTGATCGTGCGTAGAGGGGTCAAGCCGACTGCATATAAAAGACAACCAACCCCGAGCCTCAAAGTTGAAAATCTTCTGAAAGATTTTGGTTCCTGCTTGCACCCACTCTGGAACAGTACCCGGGATTGCCAGGTATAAGACTAACCACGGACGCACTTCTTCACCCAATGCCAATTTTTCATTATATAGGGTCTCATCCTCGTCATCGAACCCTAGGTGTTCATTGAGTGCCTGCCCAGTAAAGATCACATTTTTGTTCCGCACTTTGGTTACCTTGGTTCCCTTCAAGATATGGGCCACATTGCTGTAGAATTCTTTTACCATGTGACCATTTGCCTTTACACAATTACTCTGAAAGTGATCCCAACCCACTCGAGTGTGAAATTATCTATGCATATTGGGAAGTAGAGGTTGAAGATCTCGCTCAATGAAACTCCTTTCCAGGATCAACTTTCGTTTAGGCCACCATACCCTAAACTAGTGGAATGCTAACTGACTGACGAACATAACCTCCCAAGCTGCAAGATCTCTAGTCCGGTCAACACCCACAACCTGAGGTATACCACTCTAGGGCACCTCCTCCTCACAATACCACCTCCATCACCTATGCCTACACTCTCCCCAGATAATGAAGCTGTGAGGGAGGTGGAGTATTCTTCACTACCAGCTGGAGAATCTTCAAATGAATCCGAAACTACATTCACTGGCCTCTTAGCAGTGGGTGATGCTGGAGGGGTATCAGTCAGTTGGAAGCTGGAGACGAAGTGAGTTGGGATTGAATCGGAAGAGATGTACTGAGATGGCATATACTCACTCTCTGAGGAATGGGACGCAGCTCTATCTTCAACTTTTATCATCTTCCGGGTCTTTTTGATGTTTTCCCAAACTTGGGGAGTGAGTTTTACCACTCTCTTACCTTTACCCCCTCTGGAGGAACCACCTCTCCCGGGTTGTTGTGATCCTTTAATGCCTCTTTGTTTAACTATTATCAGCAAACAAACACATCTAACATTGTTAGTTTAAGTACAGGCAGTGAAACAGTTATTGAAATTAATTGCAGAATAACAGGTGTCAAAATGTTGCAGACACAGGTGCATGACAGGGCACCGTGGCCCGCACCATCAAGAGTGAGGCCACGTTAGGGCCACTGTGGACTACGCTAAGGAGACCGTGGTCCACACTGGGCAAAGGCCCAGAAGACACCTTCTCTGAATCACCTACCGTGGTCCGCACAGAATGGTGTCGCGACTGCGGTGAGCAAGCACGGGCCACATAAAATGCATCGCGGCCGTGCTGGGCACAAGTTCATTCTCAAACATTATGGGCACTGCAGTCCGTGCAAAAGAGTAATGCGGACTGCGTCAGGGCACCGCAGACTATGCTAAGGCGACCAAGTATCGCGCTGAGTCAAACTCTGGGAACTATGTTAGGGTTTCATGTTTTTCCATTTTTTGTCCAAATTTTTACACCTACTTGTCCCTACTCAGTTGCCCAATCCTCAATCATTGTCAACACACAAAAACTAACAAGTAAACTAACCTAAACGAATGATTTAAAGAAAAACAGGACGAAAGAGAAGCTACAAACTATTGGCAAGCAAATAATAATGCAAATAAAATTAATAAATCACAAATGCATGAAATGCTACCAGGTTTATGAAGATTGAATGTAACTAATCCTAGCAAACAAGAATTTTTGTCTCAGGAAAGGATGAACAATAGTTTTAAGGCTCTGAGTTTTCAAAGTTTGAAAAGAGTACACTGAAACCCTTGGTCTCTATTTATAGACAAACTGTAGGACCCTTACACCTACCAACGCGGCCTCACAAAAGTTACCGTGGATCGCATTGGATTGGTTCATGTAAACCTTTAGTAGGCAGCTTCTGCGGACTGCACAAAAGAGACCGCGGCCACAGAAGGCTACCACAGACCACACTAAATGGAATGCGGCTACAATGGAGAACTTCAGAGAGTACCATGTTCAGCTCATGCCAGTGCGGACTGCACAAAGTGCACCGCGGCCGCACTGAAAAAATTTAGAGATTGTGCAATTTTCCACTTTGTTTTGCACTACATCAACACAATTCCTGAAACATCTCACAAATAATTAGCTCAAAAATCCTAAATTACAAAGAAAATCAAAGAAAAAAAAAGACATGGGTTGACTCCCAAGAAGCGCCTGATTTAACATCGCGGCACAAGGCATTTTACCATCACATCACTTCAAATGAATGAGTGCCCACGTGGTTATCATCAAACTAATAATGCTTGACACAATGCCCATTGACTCGAAAAACTTCACCATTTTTGTTCTTGAGATCAATAGTACAAAACAGGGTCACACATATAACTTCGAGTGGCGCACTCCACTTTGACTTGAGCTTTCCCGGAAATAACCTCAACCAAGAGTCGAAAAGAAGAACCATATCACCAACCTTGAATTCCTTCCCCGGAGAATATTTGTCGTGAAGATACTTCATCTTGTCCTTATACAAGGACGAGATGGAGTAGGCATGAAATCTAAGCTCATCAAGCTTATTAAGTTTCTCAACACGGAGATTCGCCGCAACATCCCATTCCAAGTTCAACTTTCTCAAGGCCCACATAGCTTTGTGCTTCAATTCCACTGGTAGGTGACATGCTTTCCCAAATACGGAGACATACCAATTGGGGTCTTGTACTCGGTCCGGTAGGCCCATAGAGCATCATCTAATTTTTTGGACCAATCAGTCCGATTTTTATTGACGGTTTGGACAAGATACTCTTTATTTCTCTGTTGGATACTTCCACTTGGCCGCCAGCTTGAGGATGATAGGGGGTATTCACTTTGTGATTTACTCCATATTGGAAAATAATGAATCAAAAGACTTGTAACAAAAGTGAGACCCCCATCACTAATGATAGCATGAGGAGTGCCAAACCTTATGAAGATACTCTTTTCAAAAATGCCACAACATTCCGGGCTTCATTGTTGGGTAAAGCCACGACTTCAACTCACTTTGAGACATAGTTCACTGCCATAAGAATATAAGTGTTCCCACAAGAGCTTAAGAAAGGACCCATGAAATTGACACCCCAAACATTAAAAATATCCACCTCAAGAATCGTATTGAGGGGTATCTCATCCCTTTTTGAAATTACGCCGGCTATTTGGCATGTATCACATCTCTTTACCAAATCACTAGCATCTTTAAACAATGTCGGCCAATAGAAACCGCAACTCAAGACCTTTGAAGCCGTCCCACCCCTCCACGATGGCCATTACAGGGTGAGGAGTGACAAGCCTCTAAATTGCTCACCTTCCGGGACACATCTTCTAACCACAACATCCTTGCAAATTCTAAAAAAGTACGGATCATCCCAATAAAAATCCAAACTATCCCGCTTTAGTTTCTTCCGTTGGTTGGAAGAGAGCTCACACAAGACAATTCCGGTCACAATGAAGTTGGCGATTTCTGCGAACCATGGCATGTCACAAATTGACACGGAAAGAAGTTGCTCGTCAGGGAATGTATCATTTATTTCAAGGTTTTCACATGGACTCACTTCTTCCTCCAACCAAGACAAAAGTCCGCAATTGATTCTAACTTCCCTTCGAACCACTATTTCTAATTCAAATTCTTGAAGAAGTAACAACCATCTCATCAATCCTTCCTTGGAAGCCTTCTTGGTCATCAAATACCTAAGGACGACATGGTTCGTGTGCACAATCACCTTGGCCCCTTTATGATATGGCCTAAATTTTTCCATGGCAAATACAATTGCCAACAATTCCTTCTCTGTCACCGTGTAATTCTGTTGAGCTTCATTCATGGTCTTGCTTGCATAGTACATGGGATGAAACATTTTGCTAATTTATTGACCCAACACCGCCCCCACCACAACATCACTTGCATCACACATTAGTTCAAAGGGCAAACTCCAATTGGGTGCGGTGATGATAGGAGTTGTGTCAACTTCTGCTTTAAAATTTCAAAGGCCTCCATGCATTTTTTCTCAAAAACAAACTTAGCATCTTTTGTTAGAAACTTGCAAAGTGGATTCATGACCTTCGAGAAATCTTTGATATACCGCCGGTAGAACCATGCATGCCCAAGAAAACTCCTCACTCCTTTTACAGATGTAGGGGGACAAAGCCTCGAAATCACCTCGATTTTCGCCTTGTCTAACTCAATCCCATGCTTAAAAATCTTGTGACCTAATACTATCCCTTCTTTCACCATAAAATGGCATTTTCCCAATTGATAACAAGATAAATTTCTTCACATCGGGCCAAGACTCTATCCAAGTTTACCAAGCACTCTTCAAAGAAGTCACCAACCACACTAAAATCGTCCATAAAGACCTCCAATATATCTTCCATCCAATCGATGAAAATAGCCATCATGCAACGTTGGAAGGTCGCCGGAGCATTGCACAACCCGAATGGCATCCGGAGAAGGAAAATGTACCATATGGGCATGTGAAAGTGGTCTTCTCTTGGACCTCCGGGGCAATTAAGATTTGATTATAGCCCAAATACCCATCCAAAAAACAACATAAAGCTCGTCCGGCAAGGCGATCAAGCAATTGGTCTAGGAACATCAACGGGAAATGACATTTCCAAGTCACCTTGTTGAGTTTTCGGTAGTCCATACAAACTCTCCACCCGGTAATGTTCAAGCGGGAACAAGCTCATTGTTGGAATTTTTCACCACCGTCATCCCTCTTTTTTTTGGCACACATTGAACCGGAGAGGTCCATGGCTATCAGAAATTGGATAAACCACACCGGTGTCAAGCCACTTGATAACCGTTTTCTTTACCACTTCTTGCATTGCCTCATTTAGTCTTCTTTGATGTTAAAGTGAAGGCCTTGCATCCTCCTTCAAGATGATTTTTATGCATGCAAAAGGCGGGGCTTATCCCCCGAATGTCCGCCAGAGTCCATCCTATTGCCATTTTTCGCCTTTGAAGCACCTCCAAAGTAGCCTCAACCTTCAAGTTAGTAAGGCAAGAAGAAAGAATAACTGGAAGAGTTGAATTTGAGCCCAAAAATTTATACCTGAGGTGTGGAGGAAGTGTCTTCAACTCCAACACTAGTGGCTCGTCAATCGATGGCTTTGTTGGTTGAGTTTTGTGATTTTCAAGATCCAAAGATAACTTCCTAGGCTCATATGAATATGAACCTATACCATGCAATGCATTCACGTACTCCACTCTACTAGCATCATCATCGACATCCATCTCAAGAAGCACGACCTCAAGAGGATCTTGAACATTCATCATGGAACTTGTGTCATCCATTATCACAGCTATGACAATGTCCATAAATGAACAAACCTCCGTGCTATTGGGCTGTCTCATTGATTTGAAAACATGGAATACGACTTTCTCATCTCCCACTCAAAATGTCAACTCACCAGCTTCAACATCAACCAAGGCCTTCCCTGTATCTAGGAAAGGTCTCCCAAGAATAATCAGCACATTAAAGTCCACCTCACAATCCAATATGACAAAGTCGGCGGCAATATGAATTTATCAACACGGACAAGAACATCATTAATTATGCCCAAGGGTCACTTCGTTGATCAGTCCGCCATTTGAAGTCTCATTGAGGTAGGTCGAGGTTGCCCAATTTCCAAAGTCTTGAAGACCGAGTACGACATCAAATTAATGCTAGCCCCCAAATCACAAAGGGACTTAGCAAAGTCCACACTTCCAATAGTACATGGAATAGTAAAAGCTCCGGGGTCCTCTAACTTCGGCGCCATTGAATGCACTATAGCACTCACTTGATGAGTCATCTTTATAGTTTCACAGTCCATAGTCCTCTTCATTGTAACCAAGTCCTTCATGAACTTTACATAGCCCGACATTTGTTCGAGTTCCACAACCAAAAGGACATTGATTGTGAGGCTCTTCATCATGTTTACGAACTTTTTGAATTTATGGTCACTCTTTTGCTTTTCTAACCATTGAGGATAAAGTGGAGATAGTCTAAGAAAAGGTGCCTTGGCTTTGGGCACCACCGGCTCGGGTATATCATCGCTTGTTCCCTAGATGAGTTCACAACATCTTGTTTTTCCACCTCGGCCTCATCATCAATACCAATCCGCGCATCATTGTTCACATTTCGTTCAACCACATCTTCATAAATCAACGGACACACATCTTCTTGGATCCCATCATTATCATCCACAACTTGATTTTCTATAGAGGCATGCACATCACCACCTCTTCCACTTCTAGTTGTAACCGCCATCACATGGTTGTTGTTCTCACCCTTCGAGCTCACTGCCGTATCACTTGGTAGGGCACCCTTGGGGCGCGTATTCAAAGATTGAGAAATTTGACCTAGTTGCACTTCCAAGTTCCGGATAGATGTATTATACGAAGCTAATTATGCATCGGAATCTTGGTTCCTTTTCATCATTTGCTCAAACATACTTTCAATTCTCCCCATATCACTCCCAGAAGAACTCAGACCTTGAGAAGGAAAAGGGGGTGGGTTGTTTGGTGGTTGGTACATGGGAGGCATTTGAAAACCTTGCCCCCAGTTGCCTTGATTTCCGCTATTATTACACCCTCCTTGATTGTTGTTGTTGCTCCAATTATTATTGTTCCCGTTCCAATTGCCTTGATTGTTAACTTGATTACCCCAATTACCGCCTTGGTTGTTGTTGTTCCAATTACCACCACCTTGTTGTTGATTACCCCAATTTCCTTGGGGATGCCATTGTTGATTCCCTTGATTTCCTCTATTTCCTTGGTACTTATTGACATATTGACATTCCTATATTTGATCATCATAGCACTCATTCGAATAACCACCACCATCATTGTTGTTGTCAAATTTCTCACAATTACCTTGAGGTTGTTGTTGCCCTCTTTGCCTTCTTTTCAACATAGAAACACCTTCCATGGCATTGACTTGGCATGAATTTTGGACTTGTTGCAATTGCGCCTTTGCCAATTGGTTCATAGTGGTTGTCAACTCCGTTATAGCTTGCCCATAGTCATGTAACTCCTTATGTAAATGAATAACTATAGGGTCACCTTGAGAAATGTTAGCCCTACTTTGTCATGCCAAAGCGATGTCGGCCATTTCATCAAGTACATCACATGCCTCTTGGTAAGAAAGTTTCATAAAGTTCCCTCCATCTAGTTGATTCACAATGCATTGATTCGTCGTATTGATGCCCCAATAAAAGGTTTGTTAGATCATCACCTCGGTCATGTTTTTATTAGGGCACACCGTCACCATTGTTCTATATCTCTCCCAAATTTCATGCAAGGGTTCTGTTGGCTCTTGCTTGAAGGCTAAGATTTCATCCTGAAGTGCTGCCTTATGACTTGGTGAGAAAAACTTGACAATGAATTTATCCGCCAACTCATTCCAAGTTGTGATGGAATGATTGGGGAGCCTTTCTAACCAATCTAATGGTTTACTCTGAAGAGAGAATTGGAAAATCCTCAATCTCAAATAATCCTAGGACACGTTTGTCTGCTTGCTACCCCAACATGTATCTACGAACCCCGTCAAGTGCTTATGGGCATTTTGATCAGAGGCACCCGTAAAATATCCTCTTTGCTCGATCAAGGTCAACATGACATTTGTAATTTGAAAGTTCGCTTCCCAGATTCGGGGAGGAACAACAGCACTCGCATACCCTTGATTTGGGAGAACTCTTGGGGCCACTCATGGCGTTGGCGGAGGAGGGTCTGGGATAGGATTGTTGTCATTTGCATTGGCCTGACGGCCTCTACATGGAGCTTGTGGTAAAATAGAAACCTCTTCTTGATGCATATCATCTACCTCCTCCCCCACCATGACATTGCCAAGAGGGTCATTTGCATTAAGAGCCATGTGTACTTGACTGATTGACACAAATAAAATTAGTAAATAAGAAGGAAAGAGAAGCAAAACGCAAAACTAACTAAATAGATAGTCAACACCATAAGCTATCCGGCAACGGCACCAAAAGGTGATCGCTGCCAACTCGACGCTACACCAAGGTAGGAAGAGCGGGTCGCAATAACTTTTATCCGAATAGAGGTGGGGATCGATTTTCTCAAGGAGCTAGTAGTGGAGTTGGAATTCTTGTCTAGTCTGGAGATGTGTTTGTACTTCTAATGTCACTTCAAACATTCTTGGTTTTTTATTTTATAACTACTATTATAAAACCAATGATTAATACTAAATTATGTTATGAGAATGTTGCTAAGTCGTATCTAATGGGAAGAAGGGCACTAGGGCCGTGGCATCACCTAAGTGTCTAATTGAGGGGTAGATGTTACTAAGGATAGATTGACATATTTAGGGCTTATGCTATAACCGTTGCACAATTTTACCCACTCTCACGCCTCTCGGTAGAGAGAGTGATTTTTCCCAATTGACTCTCTCAAGACCAAATAGGTAGGCCAATTAGGCCAAGCAACTAGGGTTTAAGTAGGGTGATTACTCTCTCGAGATTTAACCCGTTAATTGGCACTATCATTTATCATGAGTCCATCCCAATTCCTTGATATATAAATTTTGAGGTCATAAACTCTCTTTCTCAAGAAGAGTCAAACCCATTAAGCTTGAATCAATGTTTGAAACCACCAATTCTTAAATAAAAACATAAATTTGACCCAGATAGCAAACACCCAATATCAATCTAACCCTAGATAGCAACACCCATCAATTATCCACACTAGGGTTGAGCCACAACCCTAGCTAATGGGTTTAGCTACACATGATGAAGGACGAAAATGAAGAAATAGATAAAGAGCTAAATATATTAATTAATTATTAAGACGAAATCAGAATAATCTATCATTAATAAAGATCAAAAGTGCCAAAAATGGATATAAAATCGAGTCTCACGAGCGCAGCTACGTCTGGAATGTAAAATTTTACCTAAAAATGGTAAAATGTTCTATTTATACTAGGCAGGAAAATTTGGACAAAACTACCCCTGCGGGGGCAGTGTGGGCCGCACAAAAGCAACCGCAAACGCATTGGCTCTTTTTACTTCACTATTCAGCTCTCTGATCTTGAGGAACACGGACTGTGTGAAAGTGTACCGCGACTGCAAATGGGGGTCTACCTTGGACCGCAGAGGAACGATCGCGAACCATGTGGCATTATCTTGGCTATGTGTCCAACCCTCTGTATCTCATTTACATGGATTGCACAAAGGAGTGGAGTAGCCACATAGCCTGACCGCGAACTGCGAGAATCCTACCGTGGTCGTGTTGCCTTCAGCCTGAATATACCATGTCTTTGAACCTTCTAGTGCGGCCGCAGTCGCTTTAGCGCGGTACGTGGATTTCTTGGTCTTTGATACTTGAGCAGGTTTCACTCCTTTTTGAGCCGATCTTTGACATTTCGTCACTTTGTTGCTCAAACCTGCAATCAAGCACAAACTGTGAGCATTTTGGTACTATTTTATAGTAAATTACTCTCAAAACATTGGTAAGTAAGGGAATAAAACACATTAAATCCTAACTTATTAGTAAGGTCCCTCTAGGACCAAATAGACAGGAGTTTCATTTCCGCTTTACAAAATGTAATAAGGCCAATGACTATTAACAAACTTTTAGTTTCCTATTATTTACTGCCAATTTGAGATTCGTCTACGTTTTATCAATGAAATGAGGTATTTAGCATTCTAATTTCTCCAAATCAACTTATCGCTAGGCCTACCTCGGGCATAAAGAGGTCCCTAAATTAGGACACAGTTTACGCTTTGCACTACATGTTCAAATATTGCAACATTTTTTATATATAATCCTCACTAACTTGTTATCTTTTTTTTATTTTTTGTTTATTCCCCTCCCCAAAGGTTAGTTCATGAACTCTGACAACATTATCATATTGTACGAGATCCAGGGGCCCTCCACCTACTCCTCATCGCAGTCCTATCCAACATAAGAATAAAAGGAAAATGGAAGATTCGAACAACTCAACTGAATTGGTAGAGGTCACTCATGGTACTCTGGTCCCCAAGGAAAATGCATCCCAACTGGAACAAAAGCTGTTGAAATTTCAGGAGGAACTTGATCAAGTCCGGAATCTGGCGGATCTATCTTTTTCCCTCACCACTCTAGAGGTTACTTTCCCAAATACTCATAGTCATGTACCTCCATAAAACATCCCAAAGCAACAAATCATCGCACTCCTCACCACCATTGCAATTCTTGCCATATGTTAAATAACACACCCATACTCATCCCAGAACCCCAGAACTCCACAAATGACCACTACCACACCCAACATAATATCCTTATCTACGTGGAGACTGTGTCGCACTCCACCCATCCTATCTCAAGCACGCCCGAGTCCAATGATAAGGACTTACTAATCAGAAATCAGGCAAAAGAGCTTAGAAAGTTGACAAGCAGAATTCAAGGCATTGCAGGTAGTAAGGGACTTAAGGGGCTAAACTATGAAGATCTTTGCATACAGCCTGATGTCGAACTGCCCGAGGGGTACAAACCTCCCAAGTACGAGATGTTTGATAGTACAGGGGATCGAATGGTCCACTTGAGAACATACTGTGACAAATTGACTGGAGTAGGAAAAGACGAGAAAATGCGCATGAAGTGTTTCATGAAGAGCTTGGAAGGGGATGCCTTCTCTTGGTACATTAGCCAAGATTCGAAGACCCCAGAAACAGTACACGACCATTGCTGAACCTATCGACCAATTGTATGAAAGACTCAAAACTGCTGGCTACGTCACCCCTATCCCTGCTGCTCCGGAGAACCCTTCTCCGTGGGTTAATCCAAATAAGTCCTATGTGTACCATTCCAGCATGAAAGTACGCAACATTGATGAATGCTGCTCTCTGAAAGATAAGATCCAGACTTTGATCAATAACAAGATTTTTGTGGCAAAGGAGCCTACTCCAAATATCTGTAGTAACCCTCTGCCAGTTCACAAGGGTGGAGGCGCTTACATGATTGAAATATAGGATGATTGGGACCCAAGGGATCGATCAGGATGATCACAGAAGGTGACAATCCAAAGAAGCCAATAGTCACCCTTAATTCGATTGTAGTCCAGATCCAGCCCTCCGGGGATGCCGAGGTAAACATGTCCATGACACTCGAGTTTGAAGCACCATTCTCTAAAACGACGCCAACGCCGATTGAGGTCGAATTTATATCACCAGTAAATACACCTATACCGTTCGAAGTTGCAGTTTTTTACCACCTAAGGGGCATGCTCTATTCGAAGTAAAGATAGCCACGCCAATTCCAGTGTCAATGTCGATCGTAACACCATTCCATAAGAATGCCATACCTTGGGACTACATATGCGAGGCAAGAAGGAAAGGGAAGGTAAAAATCGGGAAAGCTATTGCTACATAGGGTATGACGAGGACCGGTAGGATCTATACTCCGGAACATTTGACTTAGTTAAATAAGCAGGCCTCTAGTCAGTCAACTATTACTGAAACTGGGCCCGACAATCTCTGGAGAAAGATACAAGCCAAAGAATACTCAGTCATTGATCAGCTGAACTAAACACCAACATAAATTTCTATCCTCGCTTTGCTATAGAATTCTGACGCACACAAGAATGCCCTGTTAAGGGTTGTGAGTGAGGGATATGTACCAAGAAATATCAACGGAGGAGATATGGCAAACATGGTAGTACAAGTATTGGAAAGTCACAAGATCACTTTTTATGAAGATGAGTTGTCACCATAGGGGTTGAGTCACAACAAAGCATTGCACATTACCGTGGAATGCGAAGAATATTGTATCACTAGAATCCTGATTGACGGAGGGTCCAACCTCAACATTTGTCCGCTGGTAACACTCAGAACATTGGGAAAGGGACTACATGAGATCAAGGACGGGGCTATCAATGCCAAAACTTTCGATGGTTCCCAAAGGTCCACCGTTGGGCAAATTAGCCTTTATTTGCAAATGTGTACTACTCAGTTTGATGTTGATTTTCAAGTAATAGACATGCCGATATCATAGTATCTATTGTTGGGATAACAACGGATTCATACCGTTGGGGCCGTAGCATCAATACTATATCAGTTAGTGAAGTTTGAGTGGAATCACCAAAAGGTGATCATTCATGGCAATGGTAGCAATTGTATATACAGTAGCCAGACCATCCCAGCAATAGGCGGCAGAAGAAGGATAAATGAGGAAACTTATCACCACATCGAGTGAGTCAACTTCGTTGATAAAAACAAATGGTCGGACAACAAAATCGAAAGGATACTGAACTGGACCGGATACAAACCTGGCAAAGGACTTGGCAAGAACCTCCAAGGAATCATTAAGCACATCAAGCTCAAGAAACATGGCACCACCTTCGGATTGAGGTATGGGTTTACTTGGGAGGAGTTCAACCACTGGTCTCCACCACGGCACAGTCCTTACTACCCATTGGAGCAGCGAATACCATGCTTGGAGCAGACTTCCCAACCGGCAGAAGTTATCTATGGGCCAAAAGAAGAGGAAGCACTGGCAGTAGTGGTGAATTTGTTCCTAGAAGATGCTGATATACATTGTTATGTCGTTTTCGAGAAGAAGGAGGAGAAAGGCCCTTCCATACGGGCTGTAAGAAGCGGAGAATGCCATAATAACTAGACCTTCAGAACCACCAAAGCCCGGGGAGCCTCGGGGTAGAAAGACTGAACAACCATCATTGCATTATGTTTTGCTTTACTAGTTAATTTTCCTTTTGCATTTTTTTAATTTCACAATAAGATCTCCAATGTTCAAAAACAGTTATGGAATTTATCAAGGTATTTGATTTTCCTTATAAAGCTCACTCTCATTATTTTCTCTCATTACTTTACATATACAACATTACTATTACTTATCTTGATGAGCCAATGACTGTGGCATGCAATGAGACAACACAACAAACAGACATAGACTTAGAGGAAGATGACATACTAGAAAAGATTGTTAAGGAAGTTGAGAATTTTGAAAACATGCCTAAGTCCAACCTGGACGAGACTGAGATTGTTAACCTGGGAAATTAAGAGAATGTCAAAGAAACATGAATAAACATTCACTTATCACCGCTAGAAAAGAAGGAATACACAAAATTTTTAAGAGAATATGAGGACATATCGCCTAGTCGTACAATGACATGACCGGTCTGAGTACATCTATTGTGGTACACAAACTGCCGACTGATCCAACATGTCCACCGGTAAAACAGAAGCTCAGAAAGTTCAAGACAGATATGAGTTTGAAAATCAAGGAAGAAGTCACCAAGCAGGTCAAAGCTAAAGTTCTCAGGGTAGTTGAATATCTTACGTGGTTAGCTAACATTATGCTAGTGCCAAAAAAGTAAGGGAAGGTAAGAGTCTGTATCGACTACCGGGATCTCAACTGGGCTAGTTCGAAAGATGACTTCCGCATGAACTACAATCATTCGTGGATTGTTTTGCTGGTTATCACCAGATCTGGATGGATAAAGAGGATGCTGAGAAAATTGCTTTAACTACGCCGTGGGGGATGTACTGCTACAACATGATGCCGTTTAGGTTAAAGAATGCAGGGCCCACCTACATAAGGGCTATGACAACCATTTTTCATTATATAATACACACAAAAATTGAGGTGTACGTAGAGGACATCACCATTAAGTCAAAGAAGCCCGGTAATCATATGGAAGATTTGAGGAAATTCTTTGATAGACTGTGGAGGTACAATCTAGAGCTGAATCCTGCGAAGTGTACATTTGGGGTTCTAGATGGAAAATTACTTGGGTTCATTGTGAGTCACTGAGGAATGGAACTGGATCCATCAAAGGTCAAGGCCATTCAAGAACTTCCACTGCCAAAGAACAAGAAGGACGTGATAAGTTTCTTGGGGAGACTCAACTACATCAGTCGGTTCATAGCATAGTCTATGATCATTTATGAGCCGATCTTCAAGATGTTGAAAAAGGATGCCGCCACCAAGTGGACTGATAAATGCTATAAAGCTTTCGACAGGATCAAGGAATTCTTGTCAACACCACTAGTCTGAGTCCTACCAGAGCCATGTACACCTTTGCTACTCTATATTGTAGTATTAGAAGGTGTCTTCAGTTGCATCCTGGGATAGCATGATGAAACAGGGAAGAAAGGGCAAGCCATTTACTACCTCAGCAAAAAGTACACTCCGTACGAGGCCTGGTATTCTCTGCTACAGCACACCTATTATGCTCTAACTTGGGTAGCCTAGAAGCTGAGGCACTACTTCTATGTCTATACTACATACCTCATATCGAGAATGGATCCGTTGAAATACATCTTTCAAAAGACCATGCCCACCAGCAATCTAGCCAAATGGAAAATATTGTTGAGTGAATTCGACATTGTCTAGATAACTCAGAAAGTAATCAAAGGATAGGTACTAGCAGAGCACCTTGTAGAAAAACCTGTGGATGGAGAGTACGAACCGCTAAAGATGTATTTTACTGATGAAAAGGTATCGTTCATAAGATAATACATTGCGGAATCCTATAATGGATGGAGAATGTTTTTCGACGGAGCAACAATTTTCAAAGGAGTTGGCATATGAGCAGTCCTAGTATCAGAAACCGGTTAGCATCATCCAGTGTCTTCCAAACTCAGGTTTCCTTACACTAACAATGTGGTCAAGTATGAAGACTACATTTCAGGACTCAAGATGGCTATTTACATGAGCATTCAAGAGTTTATAGTGACCATAGATTCTGATTTGCTTAAACATCACGTATGAGGAGAATAGGAAACAAAGAATTCTAAAATACTCTTGTATCTGCATCACGTGCAGGAGCTGAGAAAGAGGTTCACAAAAACGGAATTCCAGCATAATCGCAAAATCCAGAATGAGTTTGTCGATGCATTGGCTACCCTGTCATCCATGATACAACACCCGGACAAAAACTTCATTGATCCTATTCAAGTCAAGATCCATGATCAGCCAGCTTACTGTGCCCATGTTGAAGGAGAAGCATATGGAAAATCTTTGATTTCATGATATCAGGGAATATTTGTCCAGAGGAGAATATCCAGAACTTGCCAATCATACTCAAAAGCTCACACTTCGGAGGATGTCTAATAATTTCTTCCACAGCGGAGGAATCCTATGTAGAAGGACTCCGGATTTATGACTATTAAGAAGTGTCGACACAAAGGAAGCATCCAAACTGCTAGAGAAAATCCACGCTGGGGCTTGTGGTACACATATAAATGGTTTTGTCTTAGCCAAAAAGATACTCTAGGCTGGTTACTTTTGGATGTCTATGGAGACAGACTACATCCGGTATATCCGAAAAAATGACAACGTTAACAGACACATGCATACATGATAAAGGTGCCACCAAATGAGCTTAATGCAACAAGCTCACCATGGACTTTTGCCACATGGGTGATGGATGGTAATGGTCCCATCGAGCCGGTTGCTTCCAACGGGCACAGGTTCATCCTAGTAGAAATCGACTATTTCAATAATTGGGTTGAAGCAGCATCTTATAAAGCAATGACTAGGAAAGTCGTGGTAGATTTTGTCCGTGATCGTATTGTCCGCCGATTCGAGATTCTCGAGTCAATTATAAATGATAATGGCTCCAACCTCAACAATGACTTAACGAAAGCAATGTGCGAAACCTTCAAGATCAAACATAAAAATTCTACAGCCTACAGGGCTCAGATGAATGGAGCCGTAGAAGCTGCCAACAAAAACATTAAGAAGATATTAAGGAAAATCATAGAGAAGTATAAACAATGGCATGAAAAGCTATCATTCGCTTTCTTGGGGTATCGCACCACAACTGTGCATCAACAGGGGCTACCCCCTATATGCTAGTTTATGGAACAGAAGTCATCATTTCCGCCGAAGTAGAAATTCCTTCCTTAAGAATCATACAAGAAGTTGAGCTCGACGACGCAGATTGGGTGAAAGGTCACTATGAGTAGTTAGCTCTTATAGATGGTAAAAGAATGAATGTAGTTTGCCACAGCCAGATTTATCATTACAAAATATCCAGAGCCTTCAACAAGAGAGTCAAGTTGAGACAGTTCACATCGAGGCAGCTGGTGTCAATGAAAATTTTCCCGCATCATGTTGAAGCCAAAGGGAAATTGTTACCCAACTGGCAAGGTCCATACATGGTTCACCGGGTTCTGACAGGAGGAGCCCTTATACTTGCATAAATGGATGGAGAAGTGTGGCCGAAACCAATCAATTCAAATGCAGTCAAGCGTTACTATGTGTAATCTTATGATTTCCCATATGATGTAATTTGAACTACGTCTGACCTGATTCCCGTTTAAGAGGGGATACATAGGCAACCTTATGGGTTCGGTCAGAATGCAATAAAATTTTTATTTTCCCGCAGTTGGGAACTGCGGCAGAATTTTGAGAAGGACCCTCAAAATTCTGAAGTAATTTCAATCAAACATCGCAAGCAACCATTAGAAGTATCAACCCGTTAAACTGGGATAGAATTTTGAGGAGGACCCTAAAAATATCAAAGCAAGAGAGGTTGCAATGTCTCAAACCACGTCACAGTCGTCAGTTCATCTAAAAAACTATTTCTTAAATATATACTTATATCGTACTTTTATGAACTCATGCATGTTTATTAACGAAGTCGCATGTTCAACAACGCTACCCCAATAATGCATGTCATATCACCGGATCAAAGCCGAACAGGTCAAGCAAGGCCGGTAGAGACACAAACTAATCTCCCCTTTACAAAATTCACGATTTTTGTTTTTGTGAAGGCATTTGGATTACACATCAATTCATGAATTCAACTCTCGGGATTATCGCACTCACTGATTGGTCAGCCCAAATTCTAGTAATATCTTTTATATCATAATATCCCGAGCAATCCCGACATCGAAACTTGCTATCAGCTAAGAAACTCTACTACTATCTGCCACTTTCTTTATTTCTGCATTGCATAAGGCTACCATTTTGCCTTCTAAGACTAAACACTATGTCCATCTGCATTTTCTACATTGGATAAGGCTACTATTCTGCCTTCCAAGACTGAACACTATCTCTATCTGCATATTCTGCATTTCATAAGGCTACCATTCTACTTTTCGAGACTAAACACTGTCTCCATCTGTATTTTTCTGCATTGTATAAGGCTACCATTCTGCCTTTCGAGACTAAACACTGTCTCCATCTGCATATTGCATGGATGAAAGACCGCCACTTTATTTTTTGCATGGCTGAAAGATCGCCACTTTATTTACGCTTGCATGACTAAAAGATTGCCACTTTATTTTTTGCATGGATGAAAGATTGCCACTTTTGTTTACGATTGCATGGCTGAATGATCGCCACTTATTTACGCTTGCATGGATAAAAGATCGCCACTTTATTTTTTACATGGCTGAAAGTTCGCCACTTTGTTTACGATTACATGACTGAAAGATCGCCACTTCATTTTTACTTCTTGCATGACTGAAAGATCGCCGCCTTATATACATTTGCATGGCTAAAAGATTGCCGCCTTATTTACGCTTGCATGGCTGAAAGATCGCCACTTATTGCATTTCCTGGGCTAATAGATCACCAACTACTGCATTTCATGGGCTGAAAGATTGCCAAATTATCTAAAGGCGTCATTGTTCGGAGGCACCATTTTCATAGCCCAAGAACGCCATGCCATGGCATGAGGATCCTTTTATATTCTTTATACCATTATTCAAATGCATCATAGTTTGAAGGCATCATTCTCATAGCCCGATAACATCATTTCATAGCCTACAAATCCTTTATTATACGCTTCATGGACAGACATCATAGTTTGAGGACGTTATCCCAACCATCCGAGGACATAATTCATGGTCCGACGGGAACTCATGTTTAAATTTGTGCACCATATACGCTTGTATTGCTTATTTGCAGGTAAACCGGCGAGCGACGGCCATCTCGGTAGGAGCGATCCCACTCCTGTTCCTGCATCCCTATTAAAGCTTAACCATTCATCCCAGCCTGAACATTACATCCGTTCTTGAAAAGCCTCCATCGGCATACTCCACCAATGGATCCCAAACCACATATGGCATGATTCATGTAAGACTAAGGATATGTAGGAAACTCATAAACTAGAATGCAGCCAAATTTCTTCAAAATATTTCGCTTGGTTGAAATTGGTCATCATATCTTTACCCAACAACTCTTCCATCATTCCCAGGTAAAGAGGGGCAGTTATAGATACCCAATTTTTTCATGTATATTTTTATCTTTAAGAATGGCATATATGGGCATATATAAGTATGTCCAAGTATTTTACTATTTTGTCTCATAATTCTTAAGGTTTTTTAAACTAATTTATTTTCCTTTTTCATCCATAAAAAACTAATAATTATTCTAAAAACTTACTGTTTTTGGTAATTAATTTATTGGAATTTTTCATTTATGTTAAGATATAGCTAAGATAATTTTTGCATATTTTTATAAATTTATTTAGTATTTTTTGAGCTAAATTGCATATAATTATAATATTAGGCATTTTAAGATTCAATTACATTTTTTAATTCATAAAATTTAAGTCCTGTATTTTAAATGGTTAATTATGTGTTACAAATTATTTTGGTGCTTCCAATTTATTTTTTCAGCAATTAATTTACCATTTTAACAATTTTAAAAGAGAAAATTGACTATTTGAATAATAGCCCAATTGCATTTAAATTATAGCCTAAATTTAACCCCCAATGCCTAGCACATTTCAATTAAAACCCAACCCAGGCCCCAATTACCCCTACCCGACCCAAAACCTTATTAAATCCCGGCCATTGATCTTAAAGATCAACGGCCCTCACTCGTTCTTACTATTTTTAATTCCAAAAGACCCCCCAATTACCCCTCATTTCCTCACTTGTCTCTATCACTCTACCTCTAGTTCTCTCTAGAACCTTTCCCCTTTCACCTCCTCTCCGATGAGTTCCTTTCATCTTCTCCTGCCACCTTCTGACCTGAATCTATTGTGGTTTCGCCACCCACGAAGCAACCTATGGCTCCTCGTGTTTGGTTACTGAAGCTTCATGACTCGACTACAGGGAGCTAAGTCCAAACCTCTGTTGATTCAAGTTCCACGACCATCTCCTTCCTGCTCCTGCGAGTTGTGCCTATTTCGAGCCTGGCCTCGACTCCTATTACTTAGATTTAAGCCTTTCTCATCGTTTGGGTTCCTCTGAAAACCCTAGCTTTTGAGGTTTTTCTAATCTCTTTAGATTTGTTCCAGATCAATGCTTTCCCTAAAGTTTTAAATGATTTTCTTTATTTTCTTTCAAAAAACTATTCTTTCAAAACCATATATTTTTCCAATCTAGGGTTTTTCTGAGTTATTTAGATGTTTATCCGATTGTGTTCTGATTAGTTTTTTTTACTATGTTTCATATTATTTTCTTCTACTATGTTTATTCTATTAAGTTTCCTCTACTGTGTTCTGATTAGTTCTCTTCTACTATCTTGCGTATTAGTTTCTTCTACTATGTTTTGTTGGAGCGCTTCTACTGTGCTTCGCATGTTACTCTTCTACCATGTTTCTCATGAGTTTCTGTTGCCGAAGGAACATGTTCAAAAATGTTTCAATTCTTTTCTGAGACCTCTAAAATTGTTTCGAATTAATTACCTGCCTTCTCATCTTTACACTTGATTGATAGTAGAAACCCTAGAATTTGGTGGGTTTTTCCAAGTATGGATACCATTGGCTATATGATTTGCTTGAATTGGTTTTATTTCAAAAGAAACCCTAACTCTTTCAGACCTATTCGAGTCTCCGAACTGAGTTTTGAAGTCCTAGTTTTTCATATGATTATGACTTTTTCTAAACTCTTCTAAGGTCTTTTACACTGGATTTTTGTATGCTACTAGATGCTACTTCTCTTCTACATTGCTATCCTATATCACAACCATGCTCGTGTAGTCTATTATCTATTTATTTTGCAATGATATGACATGCTCTTTCAGCTTAACATGTTTGTATGCTCTTTATATGTGTTGGACTTCCCCTCTAAAATGTCTTCCAAATCTTGATTAGTTTCAAATTTCCTTCTGTATAGGTTTGATTGATTTCTTTCCTTATTTGTTGATTTCCCCATGACTCGATTTAAGTTACTTGACTTTCCTTAATTCTTTTGACTTGGTTCATTCATGGACCATTGATTACAAAATCTTTGATCCTTGATTTACTGGCTACTAATTGATTTTCTTACCTTATTTATGCAACTAGGTATTTCAGAACCCCGCCCCTAAAATAAACTTCTATGTACTTACCCCTAATTGGCTACTTTGGAAAGTGCCTGTTTGATTTTTTTTCCTTAAATAACTTTTTACCGTTTGAATATGAATTCATTCATTAAAGGAAGTATTGTGTGATTGATTCTTAATTGATATTCAGTTCCTTAACTATCTTGTTACCTTATTTCTGCCTGATTTTCACATTATAAATGCACGACTCTTTCATTAACAACAGGACATTCATAGTATTTCTGAACTTACACTATACACAATAGTATTTCCTCTTCTTGCCTGCACTGTGGCCTGTTCACAAGACCTATTGCTTTTCTCTATTTGTTTCTTTGGAACTTGTATGTCCTGATTTAAGCTTAAGCACCACAACAATGTGTTTATTTACTGATTTTATATCCATGTCTACTTACTATTTCTGTATAGTTCCAACACTCAAATTAGCATGATGATTTCTTTCTGTCTGTTTCTATTATGAATTCCCAAATCCCTGCCCCTTTTGTGTTTGAGCTAGTGCTTAAGGCATGAAAACGTGCAAATTATTGTTTATGAATTAAACCCGATCCTTCGGGATCCTACGCTCTAATAATGTGTTCTAATAGGCTTATGGGTGTGCTAGCATTCTCCATATTTGGGCATGCAATAACCTATCCTTGCTCTTTCAATTTCCATATCCCCATGAACCCCTTATGTGTACTTATCTCCCTCTTCTTTCCCCTTTTTCCCCTCTCAGAATTCTGTTTCTGCACTTGCACTCTCTCTTAATCTCTATGTTCTGTCCCCATCTTATGAGCCTTGCCTGGGACTTTGAGTTCCCTCTGAACTTTGATACTTGAGGGCTGAACTTTCCACACTGCACTTTTCCTAATCTGATAATGTATTTTGGTATGAGCATTGCCCGGAGTCCCCTTTGAGGCTCTTAAGGAACTTTGACACATCCAAATGGGAGAAAGGCTTTTGATCATGATCTTTTGGAGTTGGTTCACCTCATATTTCAGGCATGAAGTCTGAATCAGGCTCTTCTTGGTTGTACTTTCAATTTCTGTATTATTCTTTTACTTTATTTTGGGATGTAATAGTTTGTAATAAACTTCTGGGGATGGCTAGTGAAAATGGTGGGTAACTATGTATGCAAAGAGTAGATATCATATCTATAGGTGTTTCTGAATTCTGCATTATCTCATGTAGATATCATGCTTATAGGTGTTTCTGAATTCTGCACTCTCTCATATAGATATCATGTCTATAGGTGTTTCTGAATTCGACATTATCACACAGATACCATGTCTATGGGCGTATTTGAATTCTGCATTCTTACATAGATATCTTGCCCATTAGTATTTCCAAAAATTTGAATTCTGCATATGCTTATAGAAATATGCCTATAGGTCATTCTGAATTTTGCATATCAATTCCTCATCTAGGAATCATGTTCATAAATCTTAAACAAATCAACTGTAATTAGATATAATGTTCATAGGCATCAAATAAAATTCGGCATCTAGATATTATGTCTACAAGGCTTCTGCATTTTCACCATGTCTATAAAAGGGATTAAAATCAACAACGCATAGAAAGCATGTCTATAGGAACTGTTAATCGATATATAAATCACCTCATTCACGTATAAGACTAAAACCAGTAATAACGATGTATCATTATTTGCAGAACTTACAACCTTCGTAAAATTTGACTTTCTTTAGTCTGATTATCTTTTAACTAGTGTTATTCAGTTTATTATTATCACATTTTGAATTCAATATATACCATGCCTATAGGGTCCTTGTCCCACTTAGGCATGCCTTACGGTAAAGTTTAAACTAAATCAGTTCTATGAGTAACCACAACCAACAGGCAACCTGATTCAGACTTCTTATTTGAATTATGTAAATCAATATGCCTTAACCTTTAGAGTTTTGCATGCTTGGTGCTTAATCATACCTTAACCAATATGTGTGTAAGTCATGCTAATTACGTGCTTTCTCTATTTAAAGGAGGTATATCTGAGCCTTTTACTTGTTATATGCTTTCCCTTAACTTGCTGTACATGTTTTTGTATGTTGCCTTAGAATTGTTACCTTTAAAACCACAAATAAGCCTAAACGTCCTTCCCCTTTAGGACTACTAATCCTAAATGCCTCGGGGATTGATAGGATTGGGAAGGGTAATAGAATGCAATAAGTAAACAAGACCATTACGCGCTTTAATACCTTAACAGGGTGGGAAGGGTAGATATGGATATGATAACCATGCGATAATGCCATGCGTAGCCCCTCATTGAGGAGTGATTACCGGGCATTGTGTGGGATGATCCATATTGTTAATAAACCTAGGATCCCATTCTCCTTTTTTTCTTTTTTAACGAATTTCAAACTCGTTCTTAAAAAAAAGAAATCTGCTTTCTTATTTCCAACTTCATTTATCTGTGAACATTTATATGATGAAATCCCCTCTTATTTGAGCCTTATTTGTCTCTATGCTAATTGTACTTAAGTTCACAATAATAGTCTGGCCGGGAACCACACTAATGGATTCTGAGGGGTGCCTAACACCTCCCCCTTAGAATAATTTCAAGACCTTACCCAATCTTTGGTTATTCAAATAATACCTCATTGGTGTCCTAATGTGTCCTTATCATTTGGTGGCGACACTTCAAACCAAACCCAATTCCCGAATGGAATGAGTTCTCCTCCCAAATGTCATAAACCCTATTTTGCGAGGAAAAGGGAGCGTGACAGCGGACTATTCAAATATTCGAGGATATGCTCCGAGTTTGTGTCATTGACTTTAGAGGCTCGTGGGATCATTTTTTTCCTTTGGTAAATTTTACCTACAAAAACAGCTACCACTCAAATATCCAGATGGATCCTTTGAGTCTTTATATGGCAGGTGGCGTCGGTCACCGGTTGGATGGTTTGTTTCGGGAGAAGCTCAGTTGTTGGGTACGGATCTGGTGCAGGATACCTTGGACAAGGTCAAGATCATTCATGATAGGCTTCGTACATCTCAGTCTACGTAAAAGAGCTATGCCGATCGTAAGGTTCGAGATTTGGCATTCATCATCGATGAGCAAGTATTGCTTTGAGTGTCTCCTATGAAGGGCGTGATGAGATTTGGAAAGAAGGGCAAGCTCAACCCTAGGTTCATTGGCCCGTTTCAGATTCTTGATCGAGTAGGGGAGGTGGCATACACACTTGCATTGCCGCCGAGCTTATCAACCCTTCATCAAGTGCTTCAAGTGTCCATGCTTCAGAAGTATCATAACGATCCATCCCACATGTTAGATTTCAGCATTGTCCCGTTGGACAAGGACTTTTCATATGAGAAGGAGCCAGTAGCTATTCTAGACTGGCAGGTTCGTCAGATGAGGTCGAAGAGTTCCCCTTCTATTCGTGTTTAGTGGAAAGCTTAGCATGTTGAGGCATCGACCTGGGAGTCCGAGTCCGATATGAGGAGTCGTTATCCCCATATTTTTCCCGAATCAAGTACTTCCTTTTTATGTCCGTTCGAGGATGAACAATGTTTTACAGGTGGAGGATTTGATGACCCAAAAAATCATCACTTGTTTTAGAAATAAACTTAGTGTTCCAAGACCTAAAACATCCATTTTACCTCCCCTTGATTTGCGCACGTGGTCCGGACCTATATTTAGAAAGCCTTCTATGTGAAAAAGATGAGAAATAGAAATTTCTAGAGTCAAAAATTTGATTTTGGTTGACTTTGGTCAATATTTTGAGCAAACACACACGGATCCATGTTCCGACGATCCCTAGAGGTCCACAGTAAAATATGGGACTTGGCTTTGAGGTCCCAAGTCTTAGAAATCAATTTTTGAAATGAATTATTTTGCTGAATTATCTAATAAATGAAGAAAAGAATTTATGTTTGAAACCATTGGTATCGGGCCTGTATTTTGGTTCTGGAGTCCGGTACAAACTTGTTATAGTTTTTGAACGATAACTATGAAATTTTGTGAAAATTGGAGTCTATTTGACGTGAGTGATACTTCCGGTGGAAGAGTTATGAACTTTAAGTGTTCTTGATAAATATGATGAGTTTTGATGTTTAAATCATGGTTTTACATGTTATTTTGATGATGTGATCGCACGAGTAGGTCCATATGATGTTTTTGAGTTAGTACGCACATTTGGTTTGGAGTCTCGAGGGCTTGGGTGAGTTTTGGGTAGGTTACGGGATGTTTTCGGCTTAATACATAGCTGTTGCAGGTTCAGAGATGTTGTAGATCTCTGAACCTACCAGTGCGGTCCGCATTGATTTTGTGCTGACTGCGGAGGGGCCTTCAGTCAGGCCTTTGTGGTAACACTCGATTTTGTGCGGTCCGCACAGGTTCACTGGTCCAACTTCGGAAGCTTATATCTTATGATCTACAAGGAATTCCTAAATGATTCAAAAACGAAAGTTGTAGCCCTTCGTGTCTAGTTTCGAGAAAAATAAAGAAGTCTTAATGTGAACATCCTTAGAGAAAGTTATGGCCAAAAAACTAAATCATATCACTGCAATCAACATTTGTGAGCTCTACGGCTTCACTCCTTTTTGTGCAGTCCGTACAGAGGGTCTGAGAGTGGTATATTTAAACGGAATTTTTAGTTATTTTCATTTTTCAAAACCCCGAAATATAAGAGGCGGCTTTTAAAACAACTTTTCTTCTCCAAAACATTAGTAAGTGATTTCCAACACATTTTCTTTACTCCTTAACTTCTTTTTACAAGATTTCATCCTAGAATCTAGGGTTTTCATGGTGGAATTAGTAATTCTCGAAAAAACGTAAGAATATTGAAATTTGGGGACACAAATTGAGGTTGGATTCCAAAACCAATTATATATCCAGGTTTGGGGGTGAATAAGTAATCGAGTTTTGGTCCGAATTCGAGTTTGGACTAACCGGGCCCGGGGTCGTTTTTTAACTTTTTTGGAAAAAACTTTAGAAAAAAACTTATTTCCATGCATTACATTTGATTCATTTAGCAGTCACTTATATTCTTAAGTAACTTGTGGTTAGACGAGCGAGTTAATGGTGGACTCAAGAGGTAAAGCGATAGTTGAGGCTTGAATTGTGTGGCATCGAGGTAGTGATTGGTCTAACCTTAGCTTGAGAGATTAGGAGTTGAGTCTTATTTTTTGTGTGCTAATTGTTGAGAACTAAGTATAGACATAGTGATTAATATCTATACGTTGGTGTCAAGCATGATCGTGGACTTGTATTGTAATTTTTGTGACTATGTTGTGGTTTATTGTGCTTTATATGAGGATTATCATTATTGTTCCCTTGCCGGGATATTGCTGTCATATTATTGTTCCTTATCGGGATGTTGTTGTTACAGTATTATTCCTTTGCCAGGATGTTGTTTTAAAATATTTTTCCCTTTTTAAGTTTCTTTTATGATAGGTATTGATAAATAAAAAGGTAGCGGGTTGCACGCCTGCAATGGTACTATGTGAAAAGGGAGCAGGTTGCACACCTACGACGACAATACATGAAAAGGGAGCGGGTTGCACACTTGCAACGATAACATATGAAATGAGAGCGGGTTGCACGCCTGCAATGGTAATTATATGAAATGGGAGTGGTTTGCACCCCTGCAATGGCGATTAGGTGAAATGGGAGCGGGTTGCACGCCTGCAATGGTAAATATGTGAAATGGGATCAGATTGCATGCCTGCAACGGTATTACATGTGTACTTGTTCTTTTTATTTCCTTATCTTTTGCTGGTAATTCATTTATGGCGTTCCATACATTTCTCTAAGGTTATTCTATTGTTACCTGTTACTTCCCGCAACATGTTTTCCCCGCCCAACTTTAGCTATAATTATCTGCTTTTACTTTTTGCTGTATATAATTTAACTGCACGTGTTTATTTGGTAGTGTGGTCCTAGCCTAGTATCTACTTCGCCGAGGTTAGGCTAGGCAATTATTAGCACATGGGGTCGTGCTGATACTACACTCTGCACAGTGTGCAGATACTGATACCAGGGCATTTGGACTACAGTGAGGGAGCAACCTTCAGTCCATTTAGGCGACCTGAGGTAGTCCTGCGGACGTTCGTGAGCCTTTGCGTCTCTCCTATCGTTTCTCCTATTTTTAAGAGACAGACTTATGTATTTCCATTCAGACCTTATTTGTAGTATTCTTAGATAGTTCGTGACTTTTGATACAAAATTCTAGGTAGTATTATACTTCAGATTATGTAGCAGTGGATTCGTTGAATTATTAAGCCTTTCGTCTTCCACATTTCTGGTTATTTTTTATTTTGTTGTTTAATCATTTATTATTTTAAATTGTTGAACTATTTTAATAAAAGGAAAGTAATGATTTTAGAATATTTGGCTTGCCTAGCTTCCACGAGTAGGCGCCATCACGACTCTTGATGGTGGAAAATCCAAATCGCGACAAATTGGTATGAAAGCTCTAGGTTACATAGGTCTCACAATTCACGGACAAGCTTATTAGAGTTTCAGAAATCGATATGGAGACGTCTGTATTTATGCCCCAGAGGCTACGAGTAAGGAAAAACTTCACATTTAATCTTTCATGTCGTGAGATTTTGTTCTCTTAATGCTAAATTAAAACCTCTACTCTTGTCCTTTCACGAATGACGAGGCCACACACCGCTTCTTCAGCTGAACAATAGCACAGATCGTTGATAGATTAGCTACCTCTTTAAAGGCTTTTCAGAGGTTGGATAGGTCTCACCAAGCTCCTCACTACCACTTTCAGCATTGCGTCTTCTGAGGAAACCCGGGATTATTTAGATAGTTGTCACGAGGTTCTCAGGAACATAGGGATAGTGGAGACCAATGGGGTCGATTTTGCTACTTTTCGCTTATCTGGATCCGCCAAGACTTGGTGGAGAGATTACTATTTGGCTAGACTAGCCGGATCACCAACTTTGACTTGGGAGCCGTTTACTCAACTATTCTTGGAGAAGTTTCATCCCGTTACTCAAAGAGAGATCTATTGGAGGCAGTGTGAGTGCCTCCACCAGGGTTCCATAATTGTTACTCAGTACGAGACCAGGTTTATCGAGTTGGCCCGTCATGATTTACTTATACTTCCCACTTAGAGAGAGAGAGAGAGAGAGTGACAAGGTTCATTAAGGGGATCATTCACCCTATTCGACTTCAGATGGCTAAGGAGACGTGGAGTGATATTTCTTTTCAGGAGGCGGGCAATGTGGGCTAGAGATTTGAGATGGTGATATCGTAGTGAGGCGGTCAGGGGTCCGACAAGAGGCCTCGTCATTCAAGCATATTCAGTGACGCCTCATCTGGGTCAGGGATTCGTATGGTAGAGGCCACCTTCATAGGCCTTTTCAGTCGGCACTTCAAGTTTCTCACGGTGCTTTAGTCGCCATGGTTCTCATGTGCAGTATTATGATCAGCAATCTTACAATGTACCACCAGCTCCTATCACTGCACCACCACTTCAGAGTTTTCATGGTCATCAGCCCTAGTAGTAGAGGGCTTGTTTTATGTGTGGAAACACGAGGCATATTGCTTGATTTTGTCCTCAACCACCAAGAAGTTCTCAACACCAGTGTTCTCGTTCTATGGTTCAGGCACCGAGTGTTCCATTGCCCGCCCAGTCATCTAGAGGTGGGGGTAGAGGTGTTGGAGGTGGAGGTAAGAGTATTAGAGGTGGAGCCCAGGCCACTAGAGGTGGAGGCCATCCAGCAGTAGGTTGTCCCAGAGATGTAGTTTTGAGTGGTGGGGCCCAACCCCGATGTTATGCTCTTCCACCCAGACCTGAGGCTGAGGCTTCCGATGCAGTTATCACGGATACTATTTTGGTTTGTAGTAGAGATGCTTTAGTTCTATTTGATCTAGGATCTACGTACTTCTATGTGTCATCTTATTTTGCATCAAATTTGGTCATGCCTTGTTATTCTTTGAGTTCCCCTGTATATGTGTCTACATCAGTGGGTAATTCTATGGTGGCAGATCGTGTCTATCATTCATGCATAGTTGTGATTGGGGGTTTGGAGACTCGTGTAGATTTATGACTTTTGGACATGGTTGATTTTGATATCATATTGGGGAAGGACTGGTTACGACCATACGGTGCTATCTTGGACTGTCATGCTAAGACTATGACCTTAGCCTTGCTGGGTTTGCCTTGCTTAGAATGGAGAGGGGCTCCTGGTCATTCTACCCGTAGTGTCATCTCATGTATGAAGGCTTGGTGTATGATTGAGAAGGGGTGTTTGGTTTATTTGGCATATGTTTGTGATTCTAGTGCCGAGGTTCCTTCTATTGATTTTGTGCCTGTTATTCATGAGATTCATGAAGTAATTCCTTTAGACCTACCGGGTATGCCACTCGATAGCGATATTGACTTCTGTATCGATTTGGCTCCGGGCATACGACCCATTTCTATCATGTTGTATGCTTGAGTTGAAAGAGGTGAAGGAGCAGTTGCAAGACTTACTTGAAAAAAGGTTTCATTAGACCTACTGTCTTGCCTTGGGGCATGCCGGTGTTGTTTGTTAAGAAGAAGGATGGATCGATGCGAATGTGTATAGATTTCCGCTAGTTGAATAAGGTTACAATCAAGAATAAGTATCCATTGCTGAGGATTGATGATTTGTTTCATTAGCTTTTGGGTGACAAGGTATTTTTGAAGATTGAATTGAGATCCAACTACCATCAGTTGAGGATTAGGGCATCCGATGTCCCTAAGATAACTTTCCGCACTCGGTACGGGCGTTATAAGTTCTTGGTGATGTCATTCAGGTTGAAAAATGCCCCAGCAACTTTTATGGATTTGGTGAATAGAGTATTCTGGCCTTACTTGGTTTTGTTCATGATAGTCTTCATTGATGATAATTTGATTTATTCCCGCTGTTGGGAGAAGCAGGAGCAACATCTGAGAGTGATTCTTCAGACTTTGAGAGATAGTCAGTTTTATGCTAAGTCTTCGAAGTGTGAGTTTTGATTGAGTTCGGTTGCATTCTTGGGTCATGTTGTATTAGCAGATGGTATTCAGGTAGATCCAAAGAAGATGGAGGCTGTCAAGAATTGGCCTATACTTGTATAATCTATAGAGATCCAGAATTTCTTGGATTTGGCAAGCTATTACCGTAAGTTTGTGGAGGAGTTATCGTCTATTGTAGGACCGATGACCAGGTTGACCCAGAAGGGTACCCAGCTCAGATAGTCAGATGAGTGTGAGGCGAACTTTCAAAAGCTCAAGACAACTTTATTTACGACACCCGTGTTGGTTTTGCCCGTAAGTTCAAGGCCTTACTTAGCTTGTTGTGATGCATTTCGCATTGGACTTGGTGTAGTGCTGATGCAGGATGGCACAGTCATTTCCTATGCTTCATGGTAATTGAAGATTCATGAGAAGAACTATCCGGTTCATGATTTGGAGTTAGAAGCCATTGTTCACGTATTGAAGATTTGAAGGCTTATCTGTACGGCGTGGCATGCGAGGTGTTCACGGATCACAAGAGTCTGCAGTACTTGTTCAAGCAGAGGGAACTAAATTTGAGGTAGAGAGGGTGGTTGGAGCAGTTAAAAGGTTATAATAACGCCATGTTATATAATCTGAGAAAGGCCAATGTGTTGGCTGATGCTTTGAGTAGGAAGTTAGTCAGTATGGGCAGTCTTGCATATATCCTGGTCGGTTAGAGACCGCTTGCTTTGGATGTCTAGGATTTGGCCAATCAGTTTGTGAGGTTGGATATTTTTGAGCCCAGCCGTACATTAGCTTGCACAGTCGCTCATCCTTCTTTATTGGAGTGTATCAAAGATCGGCAGTATGATGATCCTCATTTGTGTGTCCTTAGGGACACGGTGCAACACAGAGATACCAAGCAGGTTACCTTGGGAGATGATAGAGTTATAATACTGCAGGGTCGAGTTTGTGTGCCTAATATGGATGGACTCCGAGAGTTTATTTTAGATAAGGCCCATAGATCCTGGTACTCTATTCATCCGGGCACTACTAAGATGTATCAGGATTTGCAGCGACATTATTGGTGGCGGAGAATAAAGAAAGACATTGTTGCATATATGGCTCGGTGCCAATGACTTACTTGGGTCCTCTAAGAGGTAAGGCCTCCTACGATCGACCCTAACTTTCAATATTGAGCTAAAGTAGTTCCCTCTTGGAAGTACGAGTTGAGTTAAGCACAACATTTTATCCTAAGACGGATGGTAGTCAGAGGGAACTATTATTTTGGAGAATATGCTTCGAGCTTGTGTCATTGACTTTGGATGCTCGTGGGATCAGTTTTTACCTTTAGAAGAGTTTGCCTATGACAACAACTACCAGTCGAGTATCCAGATGGCTCCTTATGAGGCTTTATATGGTAGGAAGTAGGGATCTGGTACATGATGCCTTGGACAAGGTCAGGATCATTCAAGATAGGCTTCATACAGCTCAGTCCAGGTAAAAGAGCTATGCCGACTGTAAGGTTTGAGATCTGGCATTAATGGTCGGTGAGCGGGTATTGCTTCAAGTGTCTCCTATGAAGGGTGTGATGAGATTTGGAAAGAAGAAAAAGCTTAACCTAAGGTTCATTGGCCCGTTTGAGATTCTTGATCGAGTGGGGGAGGTGGCTTACAGACTTGTGTTGCCGCCGAGCTTATCAATCGTGCATCTAGTATTTCATGTGTCCATGCTTTGGAAGTATCACGGCGATCCATCTTTACGTATTTGTTTTTAGCATTATCCAGTTGGAAAAGGACTTGTCATATGAGGAGGAGAGGTCATCCTGCTGAGGTATCGACCTAGGAGTCCGAGTCCGATATGTGAAGCCGTTATCCCCATCTTTTTCCCGACTCAAGTACTTATTTCTTATGTCCGTTTGAGGATGAATGGTTGTTTTAGAGGTGGAGGATGTGATAAATTATTTTAGAAACAAATTAAGTGTTCTGAGGCCTAAAAACCTCCCTTTTACCTTCCCTTGATTCGCGCGCGTGGTCCGAACCGATATCCGGAAAGCCTCAATGTGAAAAGATGAGAAATATAAATTTCTAGAGTTAAAAATTTGATTTTGGTTGACTTTGGTCTATATTTTGAGCAAATGGACTCGGATCCATGTTCTGACGATCCCGCGAGGTTTGCAATTAAATATGGGACTTGGCTGTGAGCCCGAAAATGAATTCTGAGGTCCCAAGCCTTATAAATAAATTTTTGAAAGAAATTATTTTGTTGAATTATCTTATAAATGAAGAAAAGAATTTATGTTTGAAACCATTGGTATCGAGCCCGTATTTTGGTTTTGGAGCCCCGTACAAACTTGTTATATTATTACAGCAATAACTGTGAAATTTTGTAAAAAATGGAGTCTATTTGATGTGAGTGGGACATTCATTGGAAAGTTATAAACTTGAAGTGTTCTTAATGAAAATGATGAGTTTTAAAGTTTAATTCATAGTTTTACATGTTATTTTGATGATTTGATCGCACGAATAGGTCCATATGATGTTTTTGAGTTAGTATGCACATCTGGTTCGGATTCTCGAGGGCTCGGTTGAGTTTCAGGTAGGTTTCGGGATGTTTTAGTCTTAAAACAAAGATGTTGCAGGTTTTGAAGATGTTACATATCTATGAACCTGCCATTGCATTTCACATTAATTTTGTGCTAACCGCAGAAGGGCCTTTGCTGCCGCACTCGATTTTGTGCAGACTGCACAGGTTCACTGGTCTGACTTCAGAAGCCTGTATGTTTTGATCTACAAGGAATTCTAAAATGATTCAAAAATGCAGTCAGCATTTGTGAGCTCAGTGGCCGCACTCCTTTTTGTGCGGTCCGCACACGGGGTCTAAGAGGGGTATATTTAAACGGAATTTTTAGTTATTTTTCATTTTTCAAAACCTCAAAAACATAAGAGTCAAACAACCTTTCTTCTCCAGAACATTAGCAAGTGATTTCTAACTCATTTTCTTTACTTCTTAGCTTTTTTATAAAAGATTTCATCCTAGAATCTAGGGTTTTTTATGGTGGAATTGGGAATTTTGGGCAAAACCTAAGAATATTAAAATTTGGGGATTAGACCTCAAATTGAGGTTGAATCTCAAAACCAATTATATATCCGGGCTCGGGGGTGAATGAGTAATCGGGTTTTGCTCCGAATTTTGGGTTTGGACCGAGCAAGCTCGGGGTTAATTTTTGACTTTTTAGGAAATTTTTTAGAAAAGAACTTATTTTCATGCGTTATAATTGATTCATTTAGCATTCATTAATATTATTAAGTAACTTGTGGCTAAATACGAGCGAGTTGGTGGTGGACTCAAGAGGTAAAGCGATAGTTGAGGCTTGAATTGTGTTCGTGGAATCGAGGTAAGTGTTTGGTCTAACCTTAGCTTGAGGGATTGGGAGTTGAGTATATACTGTGTGCTAATTGTTGAGTACGACGTATAGGCATGGTAACGAGTATCTATACGTTGGTGTCAACCATGCTCGTGAGTTTTGTATTATAATTTTTGTAACTCCGTTGTGGTTTATTGTTCTTCGTATGAGGATTATATTATTGTTCCCTTGCTAGGATGTTGTTTTCATATAATTGTTCCCATGTCGGGATGTTGTTGTTATAGTATTATTCCCTTGTCGGGATGTTGTTGTCAAAATTTTGTTTCCTTGCCGGGATTCTTCTATGATTGGTATTGATAAATGAAAAGGGAGCAGGTTGTATGCCTGCAACGGTACTATGTGAAAAGGGAGCCGGTTTCACGCCTGCAATGGTAATACATAAATGGGAGCGGGTTGCATGCTTGAAACGGTAACATGTGAAATGGGAGCGGGTTGCACACCTGCAACAATACTACATGAAATGGGAGTAGGTTGCACGCCTGCAACGGTAATACATGAAATTGGAGCGGGTTGCAAGTTGCAATGGTAATTATATAAAATGTAAGCGGGTTGTACGCATGCAATGGTGGTTATGTTTAATGGGAGTGGGTTGCACGCCTGCAATGACATTGCTGTTTTGTTTCACTTATGTTCCCCTATTGATAACATATCAATATGATATTTTCCCAAAGTGAAGCTAGAAATTATAGATGGCGTTGTGATTGTGACAAGGTAACAAAATTAATTTATGAAAAATGACACTATATATATATATATATATATATATATATATATATAGACACACACGTTTTGTATATTATATATAAATTCTATATACTTTTTTGACTATCGGATATAAATAATTTATGGCGCGAGCTAAGAGTGAACAAAGTTCTTAATTTACTTAAACTGCTAATGGAACTACTCAATTTGGATTTAACTCGAGACTTCATTGTTACAGTACCTTATGGAACTTGATGTAGTTTGTTATTTATCTTATCATAGTTGGAGGTGGATTTAGGTAAAACAAGAGATGATTAAAAATCCAAATTTTATGAGTTAAATGTGATGACCTGGCATGTCATCACGCAACATATGTGCCATTTGGAATATATTTTTGCCATATGGAAGGGTTACATAAGTTTGGGACTAAATCTTGGTAGAATATTCTAGAACTATGGAGAATTTCCTTGGAAAGCTCTAGATATTTATGCACTTATAGCAAGGTTCTAGAGAAATATGGAGATTTCTCATGGAAGACCTTAGAATCCTATGGATTTTCTAGGAAAGTCCTTGGAATATTCTAGGCTTGTAGAATATTCTAGAGAATGGACTTATTTGTAAATATGGAAGGACTTGTAGAACAATTATTATTTACATACTAGCCCCTAGGTGATTAGTATAAATAGGGGAATTCACTTGTAACTCATCAATCAAGCACACAATTCAAGTTCTCTCTAATACAAATCTTCCTCTAACAATTCTCTTCTGTTCTTTCTTCCATTCTCTTAGAGATCTTGAATGTAGTAAGGCTGACTTGGCATAGCAAGAACATGAGCAAGTTGTGCAAGATCGTGAGCAAGTTGTCAAGTGCCGCATGTATACTTAGTTAACAACTAAGGACATGACAATGTGGTATCAGAGTGAAGGTTTCAACTAATGGAATGGCGAACGACGGAGAAACTAACGCTGCCAACACTCAAGCCAGCGTCATCTAGGATGGTGCTGCCAAGAGCGGGCGTAGCAAATAGTGTAATGCCACCAACAAGAGCTAGGAGGTGCCACCTAAGGTTGTGTCAAATGAAGGGCTTACATACCAAGAATCATCTACCGCTGAGGCGAGCAAGGATGACATGGAGTTCCTTTCAGAGGACGTCTCGCTCGGTAAATAGTGGGTGATGAAGATGAATAGGGGGATGGACACCGTGGATATATTTGGCCAACGCTTGGGGAAGGTGGAAGACACCTTTAAAATTCTTAAGGGGCACACTCTTGAAGAGATTGAGAGTATCTGAAATGACTTGGAGAGACGTACACAGACTGAGATGGAACAAAGGCAAACCGTCACTGCCTTAGAGTGCAGACTCATGGAGGCTTTGAGTACTATCGATGCTATGAAGGCAAAGATACAGTCACTCGAGGAGCATGTCAATGCTGGCGTGACCGAGGTAGCCAGCAATGTTGTAGTGACGAGTGATCCCAAGAGCGAGGATTCCAAACCCCGGTGTTCTAAGGTGTTTGTGATGCACAAGAAGTGGATAACTTCCTTTGGAACTTTGAGAACTTCATGCACGGCAAAGTGAGGGATGACGAGGCCAAGATCAACACTGCGGTATTGTACCTATCAGAGACTGCCATGCTATGGTGGAGAAGAAAGATGGCCGACGTGGATTAAGGTATGTAGTATTAGCACATAGGATCAGTTCAGAGTAGAGTTTAAGTGACAGTTCTTTCTAAACAATGTATTGTACGAGGCAAGGCGCAAGCTTAGGGAATTGAAGCAAACAGGGAGCATAAATAACTATGTCAATGAGTTCACTACCCTTATGCTTCAAATCCCTAACCTGGCCAATGATGACTTGTTGTTCCACTTCATGGACGGGTTGCAAAATTGGGCTAAGCAGGAGTTGCAATGACGATAAGTCATGGATATAGACCAAGCTATACTGGAGGCCGAATCACTTATGGATTTGAAGCATGACAAAGGCAATGGTAAGGAGTCAAAGGTTAACAATGTCAAAGGTGGGGGAGACCGTGGCAAAGTCAAGGAGATACAAGAATAATAAGACTCAAGATTTTAAAAATTCAGGTGGACGTCAGGGCTACGCCGAGAAGAAGGCGCAGATCGAGAAGAAGGGATGCTATATATGCGGAGGGCCACATGGTTTCAAGAATTATCCTGTCCTCAATAGCCTCAGTGCCATGGTACGTGAGTGGAAGGAGCAGCCACAAGAAGAGAGTCCTAGAACTGCACTATTGGGTATGATCGAATTATGTGGTGCAATCACGAAGCAAAATAGCCAACCTATTGAGAATGGAAATCAGTACGTGTATCTCACCATCAACAACAATCCCGCTCGTACAATGGTGGATACTGGAGCAACTCATAATTTCGTGACTACGGCTGCCGCAAAGAGACTAGAATTGAAGCTTGCTCCAACCAACTCTCGCGTCAAGAATGTGAATGCCGAGATAGAGAATGTTCGTGCGGTAGATAATGGAGTTGGTGTCAAATTGGGAACTTGGAAAGGTATGACAAACTTTACCATAACCACTATGGGTATCTTTGACATCATACTGGGGCAAGAAATCTTTAGACATTGTCATATTTTAATCGACCTCTTGGTTATGGAGTGAGAAGGAGCTTGCATGGTACCTACAGTGACTATGCCACACGAATAGATCCAAGCACAACTCTCAACTATGCATGTTTTCAAGGGGATCGAGAAGAGGGAGACGATGCTCGTGGCAGGCATTGCAAGTCTATAGGAAGAAAAGAATTTTCAATAGACAGTGCCGCCTTGCATAGAGAAGTTGCTTGAGGAAAACAAAGATGTCATGACCGAGGAGTTTCCTAAGCACTTGCCACCTAGGCAAGAGGTATATCACAAGATTGAGTTGGAACCAGGGGCTAAGCCACCCACATTTTCCCTATATCATATGGCATATCCCGAGCTAGAGGAGCTCAGGATACAATTGAAGGAGCTGCTAGATGTTGGTCACATTCGCCCATCAATGGAACCTTTTGGCTCACGGGTATTGTTCTAAAAGAAGAAGGATGGATCGTTGCGCCAGTACATAGACTACCGAGCACTTAATAAGGTTACAGTAAAGAATAAGTACCTCATTCCACTCATTGCTGATTTGTTCGATAGACATGGGCTAGCCAAGTACTTTACCAAGGTAGATCTTCGAAAGGGTTACTACCAGGTTCGCATTGCGGAAGGGGATGATCCAGAGATAGCATATGTGACGAGATATGGAGCCTTTTAGTGGTTGGTGATGCCCTTCAGCTTAACCAATGCACCAGCCACATTTTGCACCCTTATGAACAAGATTTTCCATCCCTACCTTGATCAGTTCGTGGTAGTCTACCTAGACGACATAGCCATCTACAACAACACCTTGGAGGAGCACATGGAACACTTAAGGAAGGTTTTCCAAGTCTTGCGAGAGAACGAGCTATACATCAAGAGGGAGAAATGTGAATTCACACAATCAAAGGTGCACTTCTTGGGCCATGTCATTAGCAATGGCGAGCTATACATAGACGAGGCTAAGGTACGTGCTATCCAGGAGTGGGAGGCACTTATAAAGACAACTGAGTTAAGATCCTTCCTTGGCCTTGTTAACTACTATCGTCGGTTCATTAGTGGATACTCAGCAAAGACCGCACCATTGACTAAGTTTCTAAAAAAGAACAAGCCATGGGTTTGGACGGAGCATTGTCAAAAGGAGTTTGAATGCCTTAAGGCAGCTATAACAGAGGATCCAGTCTTGGCATTACCTGACTTTGCCAAGACAATTGACGTACACACAGATACCTCAAACTTCTCCATTGGTGATGTCTTGATGTAGGATAAACATCCCATAGCATTTGAGAGCCGCAAGTTAAATGAGATAGAGCGGCGTTACACGGTGCAAGAGAAGGAAATGACAACCATTGTGCATTGCCTTCGTACATGGAGACATTATCTGCTCGGACCAAGGTTCATGGTCAAGACTGATAATGTGGCTACTAGATACTTTCAGACACAGAAGAAGCTCACACCAAAGCAGGCTAGGTGGCAGAATTTCTGGCCAAGTTTGATTATGCGCTGGAGTATAAACCGGGCAAAGGTAACGATGTAGCCGATGCCTTGAGCTGGAAAGCCAAGCTTGTTGCAATTACTTCAGCAAGATGGGATATTCGGGAGGCTATAAAAAAGGCATGCAACATGATCTAGTAGACAAACAGCATATCGAGTTAAGCCAACAATGGAAAGACGAGACGATTTTTGATAGAAGACAACCTAATACTTACCACAAGCAGCGAGTCTACGTGCTTATGTTTGGAGACATTAGTCGGTGGATCATAAGGGAAAGTCATGACACAATGTGGGTTGGTCATCCAGGTCAACGTCACACTAGGGCCTTGGTTGAGTAAGTCTACTATTGGCCACGTATGTGAGATGACATAGAGTACTATGTGCAAACTTGTCTTGTCTGTCAACAAGACAAGGTTGAACAACAATAACCTGGAGGACTTTTGGAGCCACTACCAGTTCCAGAGCATCCATGGGAGAGCATGACTATGGACTTTATCACTTGTCTACCGAAGTTCGACCGTTATGGTACTATTATGGTGGTCGTGGATGGATTTTCCAAATATGTCACCTTCATGCCCGCCTCACCGGGTTGCACAGCTAAGGAAGTTACCAAGTTATTCTTTAAGAATGTGGTAAAGTATTGGGGCTTACCAAGGCATATCATTAGTGATCGAGACCCCCGCTTCACTGTGAACTTTTGGAGAGAGTTGTTCGACATACTTGGCAAGGAACTACACTTTTCTACTATTTTCCACCCATAGACGGATGGACAAACGGAACGGGTCAATTCCTTACTAGAATTCTACTTGATGAATTATGTAAGCACGTATCAGAAAGAATGGGCAAGGATCCTAGACATCACCCAATTCTCTTATAACTTGCAGCTGAGTGAGTCCACGGGACAGACACATTTGAGCTAGCCACAGGCCAACAACCGCAAACTCCACATTTATTACCAGCCGAGGGAAAGAGTTTGGGGGTTTATCATATGGCCAAAGTATGCGAGGAGCTCAGTCCTACTTGGATAAGGCAGCCAAGAAGATGAAGAAGTTTGCGGACCGTAAGAGACGTCCCACAAACAATAGAGTTGGGACATGGTCATGGTAAAGTTTAACCCAAGACAGTTCAAGGCACTATGGGGCATGCATCAGAATCTGATTCGCAAGTACGAGGGGCCATTTAAGATCATCGCTAAGGTAGGTAAGATCTCATACAAGCTTGACATGCCATTGTATCTTAAGATCCACCATGTCTTCCATACCAACATGCTTAAGTGATATCATAAAGATAAGGATGATCCGAGTAGAAGCCAATCTAGTCGAGCGCCAATGACTATCACCGCCTCGCATGATCGGGAGATTGAGACTATCATAGATTACCAGGCCAAGCGAAAATAAGGGCAAAAACTCACCCTATGTTTCTCGTCCATTGGAAAGGGCAATCACCAGAGGAGGCCACGTGGGAACGATATGAAGACTTATGGAAATTCAAAGATAAAATACGAGAGTTTATGCAGCAACGTTGTGCCGCGGTCGTCGCAATATTGGGTGGGGGAGAGTGTGATGACCCGCCATGTCATCACGCCACATAGGTTCCCCTTGGCATATATATTTTCCATATGGAAGAATTACATAAGTTTGGGACTAAATCTCAGTAGAATATTCTTGAACTATGAAAACTTTCCTTGGAAAGCTCTAGAAATTTATGCACTTGTAAGAAGGTTTTAGAAAAATATGGAGATTTCTCATGGAAGACCTTAGAATCCTATGAATTTTCTAGGAAAATCCTTAGAATCTTCTAGGATTGTAGAATATTCTAGAGAATGGACTTATTTGTAAATATGGAAGAACTTGTAGAACAATTAGCCCCTAAGTAATTAGTATAAATAGTGGGCATTCATTTGTAATTCATCAATCAAGCAAACAATTCAAGTTCTCTCTAATACAAAGCTTCCTTAACAACTCTCTTGTGTTCTTTCTTCCATTCTCTTAGCGATCTTGAGTGTAGTAAGGCTGACTTTGCATAGCAAGAATGTGAGCAAGTTGAACAAGATCGTAAGCAAGTTGTCAAATGTTGCACGTATACATAGTTACCAAATAAGGACGTGTCATGAAACTTTAAATTTTTTAGTATTAAATTCAATATATTTTAGTTTAAAAATAATGGGTTCATATTTATTATTTCTCTTAATACTAATAATTAAATTTCGACACACAAACTTATATTCTGTAACTAAAATATTATATTAAGTTGAGATGAACCCAGTGCCAAAACTGTATCTACGACCCAATACAATACAATATAATACAAACAATATCTTTCTTTATATTTTTTGTAAAATAATTATTAGGGTCTACATTTGATGAGAATTGAGTGGCGCAAAATCAACAGTCTAGGCACAAGAATAGCTAAAGCAAACCATATATAGCAGTGTAATCAATAAATCAACTAATTACACTTCAATATGAACCAAAAAAAAATCAACTATAGTATAAAACTTCTGTATCTACCTAACCAAAACTTCTGTATCTACCTAACCCTATGAGTATATATATATATACTCATACTAATACTAAAACCATATCTAGTTGCAGATAATAGTAGAAACTGCAAGAGGATAACTAAAAGTATTAGAATATTGAAAATTAAGTACTTGTCCCGGTATTAAAGGCTTTCCATTATTGACAAGACAATCATTATAACCAAGTCTTCTAAAAATTGCTGGATTTATGAGTCTTGTTGAACTGAACCAGCCACAACTCAAATGAATGTTAAGACAACTTCCTGAGGAACATGTGTTGATGATCGTGACCGAGTACACTGGAATTCCATTCGCCGTTCCTGTCTGACCTTGAGTTACTTGTATGTAGTCTTTTCGACATAATTCTACATCGTACTGTGAGTTGTTGCGTTCATCACCACTACCACCGCCATTACTGTAATTTTCTTGAATAGCACCGCCCTTCTCAGCTAGTTTCAACGCATGATTAACTTGCATCACTGCATGCAATACCATCAAAAGATATAAATAAGAACAATTGATTGAAGATTTTGTATTAGAAGGTAGGGTATCTACGGCCTCTCTATAACAAACTCGTCTTTGCTAGTTTCAACGCATGATTAACTTGAATCATTACATGCAATACCATCAAAAGATACTATGCACTTAATTCAAGATTTTGATTAGACATTGAATATTCAAGATAGTTAAGAGTAATTGAGTGAATCCTTAATTAAGAGAAAAATTCAAAAAAATTTAACCAAAAGAAGATCCTACAAGAAGCTAGGGTATATATCGTTATAATAATTTTATTTATTCTAATACCTTTTGGCTATTATAGTGAAGTGATATTATAGAAAACATATATTATAATATTAAAAATGATTCCAAAGGAAACTTGATTGTTATAATAAAGTGTTATAGAGGATATAGAGTAGGTCTAACTGTACATGTATATACTACATAAATACAATCAAACCTCTCTATAACTGTCTCATTTGTTCCTGATATTTTTAATTGCTATAGTGAAGTGTTGTTATACAGTATATATAACATAACATAAAAATCAAATGGTTGTCATATAAGAATATTATTAGAGAAGTCTGACGGTCGTACATGCATAACGTTTAGATTTTCCAACATCACTTATATTTTCTGGAAAATAATACGAAATAAACAAGAAAAATAAAAGGAGAAGAGAATAATAAAAGGGAGAAGAAAAGAAGAGAGGTAATATATATACCAGAGAATGAAACAAGCAAGAAAACCACATAAACCATGAAAAGGCTTCGTTCACCATTAATGCTCCTCATTGTTATTTAGTTGTATTTTTCAAATTAAAAGCTGCAAATAAGAAGAAAGAAAAAACCTTAGGTTTCAGGGTATGAAACTATTAGAGCATTGGGGATATTTATAGTGTCTATTCACGGACCAAAACATTAATTGGTAACATTATAAAATTGGAAAATTTAATAGGTCAAAATCTACTGATACTATATATAACCAAATTCTTATTGATGCTATATACAAACATTAATTGGTAATATTTAAAAAAAATGGAAAAAAATCTTCTATATCAAAATATATTGAGAATAATACTAGTTCACTCATGGGCGAGTCAAATTCCTTAATTAATTATATCACGAGGAACATAATTAACTAGTGAAGAAGCTCAATTAACCTTAATTTGGCAATTCTTTTTTCCTTAGTTTCCTTCTCTTTTTCTTTTTCTTTTTCTTTTTCTTTTCCTTTTTCTTTTTTCAAATGCACTCTTTTTATTTAGTCATTCGAAATTAGAACCCTATTGGATCCGACTATTTAATTCCGTGACTTGTAAGACCCCATTATAAAAGGTTCAAATATACTTATATTATAAAGATATTTTTACTTAAATTTAATGCAACTACATATAACGCTCTAGAGAAATATTAATTAGTGACCTTCGAAAAATAGAAAAAATCCTCTATAATATGTAAAAGTATGTTGATAGTGTAAGTAATTTTGTCTGGGCAATACATATATAACTAAATTCTATATTACATAGAGGGTTGAAGTTTTAAGTCATTTATTGATGAGTAGTTCATGCATGGGCGAGTCAAATTTCTGTTAATTAATAAATAGATATTACCATTTTTTGTTTTGAAGATTGACAAAGGAACTCAAACATGAACCAAGTTTATTCACAGTTTACAATAACAAAGGTAGATTCAAGCATAAGGACGCACGCGAGAAAGATAAGCTTAACTTATTATATTTGATATCTCCTCATCGAAAAAGTTGCATAATTGATAAGGAGAATGACTCCTTACTCAAAGAGCACTATCCAAGATATGGAAGGAGTTAAAAGTTGGGGTAAAGTAGAACTCTTCCACCAAGGAAGAGTATAGCATTGGAACTCTAGTTATTTTCTATTATACTAACTCCATAAATTACATGATGTTTTTATTTTATAGGTGTTTGACCAAAAAGTATGAAACATTTGGTTAAACCAATATTATATAAGTAGATAACAAGTAAATCCTCGTCAAAGATAATAACTTCTAGATCCGAAAAGTGTTTATCAGGATAATGCAGGGGTTCGTTAAAATAGATTTAATGCCATGTACATTAAATGGTATGATCACAAATGAGAGATAAATAATGATAAGAAATAAATATGTTAAATGGCAATAAATAATAATTAGAGAGAATGAGTCACCTAATATTGAAATAGGTGCATGACTCTTCTTTCTGACAATGATGTAAAACAAATGAATATTGGAATATAGGAAGCTTTCTCGGATCTGATGCGAGAAATGTGGAATAAACAACAAATCGAATCTCTTTGGAAAGATAATGTTTGTATTTTTCTTGAGAGTCAACATTTCAAGGGAGTTTTTATCATATAGAATATATTACATGCCTATTTTCTTCATTCTACCTTTCTATTTATATGAGACAAACCTGACCTAAAGTATAGATATAGAGAATATCCAATGAAATTTTCTCCTAAATATCTTATTACAGAACTATCCGTTATTTGCATACTTAAACGTTCGACCTCGGCCCCGATTAACAGCTCTCCAGTAAGTTTGTTTAATCCTTGTGTGCGACCTCGACCTAATTGCCACTAACTTATCCTTGTGTCAGGTTCCCTTAGTTAGATTCTGGCACATACAGTTAGTCCATCCGCCTGTCGAGGTTATTTTTGGACGAGCTCAGCGGGCGGACTTTGCTAGTTGTTATTTATGAAATTTGAGCGTGTGGGTCAAGTAGTGATATTTTTATGGTTTTGTGATGATGATGGCGTTTCAAGAGCCACATACGCACGTTAAATCAGTTTGAAATGACGTCATAACATTATGCATCAATATGGCACATGTTTCTGACATGTTGCGTCATTTCCCGCACTCATTTCATTTCTAAAGTAATGTGGCAGTGTTGTGATCCTCGATTAGGGTGCTTGTATTCTTATAAATAGGGATAGGAACTCTCCATTTGGTTTGTTGCACTTCTAAGCATTTGAATCTTTAAGTTTTCCCTTCTTCTATTTAGAGTCCTTACATACTTATTTTCCCCTTCTTTTAACATCTCTTTTATCTCCCTTTTCGTATCTGCAATTCCTTCCCATATACTTGATAAAGAATGTCTACTGCATCTTCTAACCTTGATGGAACTTCTGATCGTGTTCCATTGATGGTGGTTATATCTCCTCATGATGAAGGAAAAGTCATTACTGTAGGAGACAAGAGTTTCCCTACAGTGGACGAAATAATTCCACTCTCAGAGAGGGCTAGGTCGGATTTCTTGAAGCGATCTGAAGAGGATCCTGAGCCTATTGTTTTTGAGATATATAGGATGGCCCTTTTTGAACTTCGGGCTAAATTCTGAATCTCATACCGTATCGATCTTATCCCGGATGGTGACGATATAGTACAAGTTCTTCGCTCTGGATACTGTGCATTCTACATGTATCCATTTGTCATGGGTTATTAGCTTCTTCTTCATTCATTGGTAGAGGATATTTGTCGTTATGGCGTCTGCCCGGCTCAGCTATCCTTGTATATCAATAAACTTTTCCTTATGCTGACAAAGTATGCGGAGCTGACCAACTGCAGGATCTCTTTTCGCCATCTGCTACACCTCTTCTCCCTAAGTTTACACATGGGTACAATGATACACATTTGTCACCGTGGGACCAAGGGATTGGTGCTGAATATGAACGACAACACAAATCATTGGTTTTGGGTTAATTTCTTCTACGTAAGGATGGAGCACGTGCTGGCGAAGGTGTTTTTTCTAACTGGTTGTTTATTGTATCTTTGGTGGCTTAATCGTTCTTCCATTTTTACGCAGGCATGAAGGATCCTCCTATATAGGTCACTAACATTCACGACTAGGTGAGTCAAATTCTACCGCACACTGTGGGATCCGTGAGTGGTCGTATTTTAATAAGAAGTTTGGACGTAAACTTTCTCCGACCGGTGAGTCAACTGGTTTGGATATTAGTTTCTTCGCCCTTCATAAACAGTAATCTTTTATACTTCACCTAGTCTTTCTTTGTTGATAGGTCGGAAGGCTTCGAGGAGGCGATGGCTCCTACTCCCACTTTTTGTCAGTCGAATGGCTCGATCGGATCTTTTCCCGCTGCGATTCTAGGTGAGTCCATTCAAATTATTATTTCTTCTCAGACACCGGCCCCTCAAAGGCCTAGCCGAAGGGCGACTGGCCCATCAGCAGAGACTCTTACTTTTCCAATTTTGCATTTAGTGGACGAGTGGTCTCAGGGCAAGGAGGAAGTAGTTCCACTAAAAAGGCTGAGCATAGAGGTTGGCGATGAGGTGATATATAGAGAAAGAAGAGCCGGCGGTGGCGGTCCCAAGTGGGCACGACTGCACCGGAGACTGGCATGGCTTTAGACGTAGAGACTGTGCCCCCTTCAAATGTGGAGATTTCTTCCTTGTTAGGGGTTGCCGTGGAAGGAGGGGGCAATCAGAGGTAGCTGAGGTCATTTCAAGGAGTGATCTGTCAACACCAGAGTCGGCTAAGGTGCCTTCTCCTACCGGAGAGAGGGAGAAAATGTGGCTATTGATGGTGATGAGTCTGATTCCGGCATCTACTCTGAAGAGATACATATTTTTATGAGGGGTTGACTCGGGTAGAGGTGAGAACGGAGGGATCTACTCGTGCTATTGTCATTTCCTTGGACGACAACTTGTTGAAAAACATATAGAGTGTAGTTCCTTATTTTCTTCCTCTTTGTACTGGCGCCGAGAGAAGGACCTTACCGACATTCAAGGATGTCAAGCTATCATTAGGCACATCCGGAATGGCTTTGAGGGTAAGTTTTTGTTCCTTTTTCTCCTATCTTTCCTAGTGTTTGTTTTTGTAGACTAGGTTTTGCGTTTTTCCTATTCATTAGACCCTCATTTGGAGATTGAGTGTGTCCACCAAGAAGAAAAGAAGAAGTCTTTGTTTAAAAGTATGGAGTCTAAGTATATAGAATATCGTGCCAAGCATCGTGATTTGTGCCACCGAGTCGGTGCAGATGGTAAATTCCCGTCTCTCAGGAATGAGCCGAAGTAGAAAGAAGAGGAGCTTGTAAGAGTCATCGGTAGATGTAGCAAGCTTGAGGCACTTAGGGCCAAGGATTATGAGCTCGAGGTGAGCACGGGGGTTGCGGCCGAGTGCATCGATCTTCAATCTCAAGTAGCATCCCTGCGGGCTAAGCTTGAGCAGAGTTGGATCAAGGACTATGATTTGAGTGGTGCATGGACTAGAAAGGCAGCAAAATTAAAGAGGGCCAAAGAGGTAATGATGATGGCTTTGGCGAAGGTGGCAGCATTGGAGGAGGCCATTCGAGTCCTTAAATTTGAAAGGGCGAGTGAAGCGGAAAGGACCATGCTCATGGAAGCACGGCTTGATAAGCGAATTGTGGGCTCGAGAGAGAGGTTTCAAGCCTTAGTAATCAAGTTACAGCTTTTGAGGCCGAGAAGGCATGGCTGTTGTGGTCGTCCGCCACTCATACTTCTATTTTTTCCAACATTCTGTGAAACTTATACGAGATATGGATCCACCTGGAAGTGGCACACAATTAAAATTCCAAAGGGACATAGTCCGTTATAAACACCCTCCCCAACAAAGAGCACAAGGGGACAAAATTTAACTAGAAAACCCAAATGGGAACAATTGAGAGTTAAAAGAGGCATAGAAGGTGATATGAAACCCAATCTATAACTTATACAGGTGCAGGTAACATTGGAAAATACCAACACCTCCCCAGTAAGAGTCGCAGAAACAACCATAAATTAGAATTGGCATTTAAGTTGGAATCTTCAGGACCCTCCTGAAAAATGGGAATTAGAGCCAAAATCTCCCCAGCTAAATAAGAAAAGTCAATAGAGTCATCAGGACCCTCCTGAAAAATGGGAATTAGAGCCAAAATCTCCCCAGCCAGAACCAAGAAGAGCCAATAGAGTCATCAGGACGCTCCTGAAAATGGCACTTAGAGCAAATATTCCCCCAGCTAGAGTGGATAAGAGTCAAGAAAAGTCATTAGGACCCTCCTGAAGAATGGGATTTAGAGGGAAAATTTCAAATTTCCCCAGCTGAGTCAGCAAGAGTTACCAGGACTTCCCTGAAAGATGGGACTTAGAAATTTCCCCAACCAGAGTCAATAAAAGTCATCAGGACCCTCCTGAAAAAAGGGACTTAGATTAGATACTTCCCCAGCAAGATTCAACAAGAGTTTTCAGGATCTCCCAAATAGTGGGATTAGCCCTAATACTAACCCCCAGTTGTCACCTTTTGTCATCAAATCAAGAGTTGTCAGGACCCTCCTGGATAATGTGAAGTAATTTTAATCACCAATCCCCAGCAAATCCCTAGGGGACATAACTCGTAGCAAGACATGTAGGAAAATAATATCTTTTTAGAAAATACAGCATAATCTTGAAATTGTCGGCAGTTGAGGATTGTCGGGACCAGTTTTTAATAAGGCGCCCACCTGGAGAACAAGGGAATACTTTTCAGTTTTACATTTTTGCAATCAGGCGCCCACCTGGAGAACAAGGGAATGTTTTTCAGTTTTAAGTATTTGCAATCAGGCGCCCACCTAAAGAACAAGGGAATATTTTTCAGTTTTAAGTTTTTGCAATCAGGCGCCCACCTGGAGAACAAGGGAATATTTTTTCCATTTTAAGTTTTTGCAATCGGGCGCCCACATGGAGAACAAGGGAATATTTTTCAGTTTTGAGTTTTGCAATCAGGCGCCCACCTGGAGATCAAGGGAATAGTTTTCAGTTTTAACTTTTTGTAATCAGACGCCCACCTGGAGAACATGGGAATATTTTTCGATTTTAAGTTCTTGCAATCAGGCGCCCACCTAGAGAACAAGGGAATAGTTTTCAGTTTTATGTTTTTGCAATCAGGCGCCCACCTGGAGAACAAGGGAAAGTTTTTCAATTTTATGTTTTTGCAATCAGGCTTCCACCTGGAGAACAAGGGAATATTTTTCAGTTTTAAGTTTTTGGCAATTAGGCGCCGACTTAGAGAACAAGGGAATATTTTTCAATTTGAAGTTTGTGCAATCAGGCGTCCACATGGAAAACAAGGGAATATTTTTTAGTTTTATGTTTTTGTAATCAGGTGCCCACCTGGAGAACAAAGGAATATTTTTCAAAATGCTAAATTTTTTAATGAGGCACCCATCTGTAGAACAAGGGAGTATTTTTCACAATTTCAGGTTTTGTAATCAGGCGCCCACCTGTAGAACAAGGGAATATTTTTCAACACAATTCGAGTTCAGCAGTCAGGCGCCCACCTGTAGAATGAGGGAGTACTTTCAAAGAAATACATGTCAAAATCCAGCTGTTCGGCATCAGACATGAATGAAGGAAAAGGAAAACAGTCAGTGAGGTTACAAAGAGTTTGCAGAAAGAAATACAAGGCGACGAAGCAACTGTTAGATAATACGCTTAACGCTAAAGGGGGGGTGAATAGCGTTATAATAAAAATTAGCGTAAACTTGCGGAATTTAAAATTTGCAGGAAATAAATAAGTGCGATAAATAAGAAAGAACACACCGAAGTATTCTGGTTCACCACAACCCGTGGCTAGTCCAGTCCCCGAGAGACTCTCTCGAGATTTCCACTAACTTGTCAAGCTTCCGGGTGCTTAACAAACCTTTACAACTTGAGGACACAAGCCTCAACACCTTTGCTCGGAGATACAACACTCCAAGACTTCAACCAAAGGAAACACAAGTTCCTTCACAACTTGAGGACACAAGCCTCAACTACCTTTGCTCGGAGATACAACACTCCAAGACTTCAACCAAGGAAACACAAGTTCCTTCTTACAACAAGAGAATAACAATTCTCTTCAAGTGTACAAAATACTAAGCACTCAAACAAGACACTCCTTAATGAGTAGACATGAGTAAAAGAATACGCTCAAGATCGCAACAACTTTCGACAAGAGTTTGGCTCTCAAAAACTTATGTAATGAATATAAAATGATAAGCAATAGAGTATGCAAGCTTATAGCAATTATATGACCAGTAGTTGTGTGTTGTTGTGTTCAAAAGACTGAATTGAAGCTGTATTTATAGTTGAAAAACTTGGCATTACCGTTGCCTAATTGCCAATTAAGAACTGCTGATTTTACTCTGTGACAATCGATTGTCAAGAATCCACAATCGATTGTTTGCCAATCGTTCCAAAAATCAATCCCAGATTTTACGCTTAACAATCTATTATTCAAGATCAACAATCGATTATTGGCAACGTTCAAAAAATCATTTCCAGATTTTACGTAAAACAATCGATTATACAAAATCAATAATCGATTATTCAGCAACGTTCAAAAAATCCTTTCCAGATTTTAATTTCAACAATCGATTATACAAAATCAATAATCGATTATTCAGCAACGTTTAAAAAATCTTTTCCAGATTTTAATTTCAACAATCGATTATAGAATATCAACAATCGATTACCTGACGGTATTTGAAAATATTTTGGCAACGGTTAGTTATACAGTCGATTATACTAAGTTAACAATCGATTATATATCAGTCTTGAAAAATCAATTTAGACACTGCCTCGTGACAATCGATTGTTATATACTCACAATCGATTATTTAATAACTTTGAAAAAGTCTGGAAGACACTGCCTCAACACAATCGACTGTCATATGTTCACAATCGATTATTTTGTGACTTTGAAAAATCTGATGGACACTGTCTCTTCACAATCGATTGTCATTAACTTCACAATCGATTATTTTGAGCGTTGAATAACTTTGATGGACACTGCCTCATCACAATCGATTGTCATTAACTTGGCAATCGATTATTTTGAGCGTTGAAAAACTTTGATGGACACTGCCTCATCACAATCGATTGTCATAAGGATCACAATCGATTGTCATGCAGATTTGAAAAATCTGATGCTCACTGCCTTAACACAATCGATTGTCATTAGTTCACAATCGATTGTCATGCAGTCTTGGCTTAACATAATCGATTATCATAAGTACATAATCGATTATCTTAGTCCAGATTTTAGAGGCATGTTTAAAAATCATTTTGACTAAAGTAAATATGCATGATTTAAAATCATTTAGCATTAAATTAAATATGCATGATTTTGTAAAAATAATTTTACGAGAGAAGCCATGTCATGAGTCAAGTTGTCGGATCAAGATCACAGTTAAGAACGACTCATGTAAAACTATAAAACTTGGTCTTGTGCTTGAATCTCGTTATATATATCAATTGTGTGCTTGTACTTGAGCTTCGTCATATGTCAATTTGCGCTTGTTTGTCATTCATCAAAACCTACACATATGAACACACGTTTTAGTATAATGCATGTTTTGAGAACATGTTTCCAACAATTTCCCCCTTTTTGATAATGGCAAACTTTAAGCGGGATATGCATATTAAGCAATTCATAATGACGATTCAAGACAAGAAAAGATATGCAACAAGTATGCAATTAGTTCCCCCTCAATATATGATTCCCCCTCAATTTAAGCTAATAAGAATTGAGAGTGCATACCTGTTATCTTCCCCCTTTTGCCATTAGCAAAAAATATAGATTAATAAAAAAACTTGTTTATTTATTAAAAAACGGTTACATAACGGGAACAATAAAACATAGAACAATAAAATAGAAAAACAAATAAAGAAATTATTCATCATCATTTCCCGCCTCATCATCCGGCACTGCTTCATAGGGAACAAGACCGGCATATGGATAATGAACATGGTCTAAATATCCATGGATCTCATGTGTCAATTGACCGACAGAGGTGGTCAATGAAGCAATTTGGTCGGAAATGGATTGAAGAGAAGGTTCGTGAGGCTGACGCGACCGACGAGTTGGAAGAGGAGCAGGAGCTACATGATCGCCGTCATGGGGAAAGGAGGATTCTGAAATTTCCCACTTCTTGGTGCTCTTTTTTAGAGGACCGATGGAAATGTTGAATCCGGAAGCTTCAAGAAAATTCATAATAAGGAGGGCATAGGGAAGAGGTCTATCATCTCCGATGGCGTCACGCATGTGAATCTTGACGAACTTACACCAATTGATGTGAGCTCCGGTTATAATTGCATGCATGAGCTTAGCGTCTTCTTGGGAAAGAGTGGTGTGATTATGCTTCCGAGGTTTGAGGACTCGGGTGATGAAATAGAAAATCAAACGATACTCGGGGAGCATTCCCATGATAGTAGGACGCCGAGTGGATAGATTAGGATCACAAGATGTAATACCTATTTGGTTTAGGAGAGCTTTCTCATCAAATAAGGCGCCGGCCTCTCTAATGTAGCGAGTAATGTTTTCGCCACTTCGAGGAAGACGGGCAATGGAATGAAGGTTTTCATCGGATAAAAGAACTTGAACACCATTAATATTTGTCACAAGCTCACCATCATCACCCTCATGAAGGTTTGAATAAAACGCTTGAATCAATGGAGGATTAATATAAGGGTAGGTAAGATATAAAAAGTCAAGAAGTTGACATTCTTTTAGCATGTTGGCAGCAGGGGCGTATAATTCAAGATACTTGCTTGTTGAAAAGCGGGGAGGAAGAATGTCGCGCTTTTCAAATTTTGTCAAAAACCGAGTAAGCTCAGTGTTAGAATTAAATTGTAAAATGGACCCATCTTGATAAGGGTAATTTGGAGGAGGTAGGGGAGCAGAGGAGGATGCACCATGCCTAGCTGAACGGGAACGTTTAGAGTGACGGCCCGACATTTTTAATAGGAGGTAATGAGCTTTGCAAGAAAACTTAAAAGAGTTTTGATAGTTTGAGAGCTAGAATTGATGCTTGAGTGAATAAAAATAAAGACAGATGATGCCTATTTATAATGGGAAGAATGGCATTTCATTTATGATGAAAATCTGCAGAAATTTATGAGCCAAAACAGTCAGAAACGGTAAAAATAAATTGTACTGACCGTTAGACAATCGATTATTGGAATGAAATAATCGATTGTTATGAAGATTTGACTGAATCTCGGAACTGACACAAATCGATTACAGGACCAAACGGTAACAAATTTTTGAATTACTAACATGAAATAATCGATTGTGAAGTTAATGACAATCGATTGTTGTGACACAGTATGCACGGTGATTTTCTGACTCGGAAAATAATCGATTATATATATGAAACAATCGATTGTTTTAGAAAAGCAGTACTGAATGGCTGAGACGGTAATCGATTAAACAGTTAAAAATCGATTATTAAACAAAACTGCATAATAAGCATAAACCATAAATAATCGATTAGTGATACTTGCTAATCGATTTTCTGCACAGTAAAATAATCGATTATTTGCTGTAACAATCGATTGTTCTGTGCCATATCTTTATAATTCCCCCTACCTTTAGGGCGATACCTGCAAAAGAAAATACGCGTCTCCGACGCTCAAGTCAGTAATATTCAATATATAGAAGCAACCTAAAAAGTATGCATTTAGATCAACGCTTACCCGCATTAGACATTTCATTTGGACATGATTTATATTTAGCACATCAATAAACGCTAAATATTATATCAAGTCTACTGGCAATAAGGTAAAGTAAGGAACGATCATACCTCTGTAGTTCTTGGTATTGCTCTTCTTACCTTTCACTTTTCTGGCACGATGGTCTTATAAATTCATTGAGGTGATCATTGCTTTGGTGTTGCTCTTTTCAATATTGATTCAGCAATTTCTTGCAATAGTTAGTTTGACAAGTGAAAGTTTCCACTTTCATTTGCTTAACTTGCAGCTCCGAGAGGAAATTTCGCTTGTCCATCATGGACATCTCAAATGAAATTTTAGAGACTCCTTGCATAAAACTCATTAGTTGCTCAAAAAATAATACAATATCATTTTCAACATGTTTTGGAATGCAAAATATTAATAGCATAAAAGTTGTCAACATAATTTTGAAGAATGATATTACCAATATGGAAGGTTGTTTTGAAGTACAACAATAATGTCATCAAGATAAAATTCATGCAATCTATTCCTCCTTAATGAGAAGTTCCCCCTGAAATAAGGCAAACTAGAATGTAAGGACATTCCCCCTTACTTGAAGCATATCGCCTAAACACTCTCTCTTTTTCGACATTTCCAAAAAGTCAAAATGAGATAGGAAAGACAACGATGAGTATGCACTATGAAGATTGCTGGAATTTTATCAAAACATACCAACAAACCATAGATATACCAATTGTTATAAAACAGTGATAAAATCATTTGTTGGCAAACATAACAAATGTATCAAATGTTATTTTATTAACATTGATACAAAAAGTTATTTTTAAGAAAAAAATATCAAACATTAATATATAACAAGTCAATCAAAGGTCGAATATACCAACCATTATTCAGACCAAAAGATACATTCATCAAGAGTCGATTTTTAACAGATATACTTCTATCAACTGTTAAAAGCATGAATCATTTCTTTCAGGAATATATCAATTATTTTTTTCAAACCAAAAATAGCATTTATCAAAAACATGAGTGAATTTTTTTTTGACAAAAATATGCTAACAGTTAATACACACCAAAGGAAATAATTTATTTTTCTGGTATATACTAACATTTATTTAAACCACAAATAACAGTTATCAAATCATAAATGAAATGTTTTTATTAGAAGCATGCTAATATACCAATTGTTGTTTAACAACGAATTTTCAATATATGCATCAAGCATAATTGATATTAATTATTAACAAGGATGTCTCACCACATATCAACTATTATGATTAAGCACATCAAACAAAATTTAACAATATAAGGCCAAATTAACAACACATATGTTAATATCGGTTGCTTGCATATATTATCAATTCGGTTTTTGTCAAAAAGGATAACTAACCGAAATTCCCCCTTGATGCGATAAGGTATTGTGCTTGGTGCATCTACTACAATATTGTAGCCTTCAAGCACACCTACAAAAGAGATTAATGATCTTTTGGTACCCATGTCATTTTGGGTCCTTGGGGGTTAGGCATATCATAGTGATGCAATTGAGTGATATGTCTATGTCCTGTAAAACAAGCAGGAGCAATATGACCAATTCGTCTACAATAATGACAGGTCACGTTAGGATTATGCATCCTTCTAGGTTCATAGTAATTGGACGGACGAAAATTGTTTACTCTATTTACGACACTATGACTATTACGCATTTCATGAAAATCATTTCTCCTACTATTTGTTCTAGGATGTACAGCATTTCTAGAATAATTATTTCTAGGTTGGAAGTCATTTCTAGGTGTTCTAAAAGGTTCAAAATTCCTTCTAGTGTTTGGCCTAGAATATGCATCATTTCTAGGGTAGTTATTTCTAGGTGGAAAGTCGTTTCTAGGTCTCCTAGAGTGTTCAACATTTGGTCTAGCATGCATATTGGTTCTAGGGTTGTTATTTCTAGGATGAGCATTTGTTTTATTAATACTAGGTTGAGCCTTAGGTGGTTGTGGTTTGGCATCAACCTTTTCTTTAGGCTCATTCTTAAAACCTATGCCATGCTTGGTTGACTTCAAATTAACAAGAACCTCATTCAAATTTTTGTGAGAAAAATTAAACTTATCTAAGGTGCCCTTAAGTCTATCTACCTCATTTTTGAGATGCATGCAAGAAGTACAATTTTTAATAGAACTTTCGGGCTTGTCGGCACTTCTCTTTCCGAAAAAATTGTTTTCCTCTTTCAACTTCTCATTTTCTAAAATCAGTTTTTCCAAATCCTTTTCTTTCAATGAGAGTTGTTTTTGAAAATCTGTTTCTTGCAATGAAAGAGTTTTCTGCAAATCTTTAATGGTCTTGGAAGCATTAACAAACTCACTATATAATTTATTATAAGCATTTTGCATTTCTTCAAGTGAGTGAGAGTTAGACGTACTTACCTCTTCTTCTTCGTTTGCCATGAGACATCGGCCAGTCGATTCACCACATGAGCTGTCCGCTTTTTGAGGTGTGCTTTCATACATTTCCTCAAGCTTATCCCACATTTCTTTGGCAGATTTGTAGTGGGAAATTTTCTGATAATCTTCCTGATTCATGCCGATATACAACATATTTATTGCCTTAGTGTTGTATTCACTTACCTTGGCTTTCCCAACTTTTGTCGTCATCTGTTCACCATGCTTGATGATTTGCCATATATAAAAGTTGTTGGCTGTGATGAAAATTCTCATCCGATCTTTCCAATATGTGTAATTGCTTCCATCAAATATTGGCGGCAACAAGTTATAGTGACCTTCACATATTCCTGCAAAAGAATCACGAGTAGAAGCCATGGATGTTTCTCTCAAACGGTTAAGTCTTCAGAGAGTTGGGCTCTGATACCAATTGTTAGATAATACGCTTAACGCTAGAGGGGGGGTGAATAGCGTTATAATAAAAATTAGCGTAAACTTGCGGAATTTAAAATTTGCAGGAAATAAATAAGTGCGATAAATAAGAAAGAACACACCAAAGTATTCTGGTTCACCACAACCCGTGGCTAGTCCAGTCCCCGAGAGACTCTCTCGAGATTTCCACTAACTTGTCAAGCTTCCGGGTGCTTAACAAACCTTTACAACTTGAGGACACAAGCCTCAACACCTTTGCTCGGAGATACAACACTCCAAGACTTCAACCAAAGGAAACACAAGTTCCTTCACAACTTGAGGACACAAGCCTCAACTACCTTTGCTCGGAGATACAACACTCCAAGACTTCAACCAAGGAAACACAAGTTCCTTCTTACAACAAGAGAATAACAATTCTCTTCAAGTGTACAAAATACTAAGCACTCAAACAAGACACTCCTTAATGAGTAGACATGAGTAAAAGAATACGCTCAAGATCGCAACAACTTTCGACAAGAGTTTGGCTCTCAAAAACTTATGTAATGAATATAAAATGATAAGCAATAGAGTATGCAAGCTTATAGCAATTATATGACCAGTAGTTGTGTGTTGTTGTGTTCAAAAGACTGAATTGAAGCTGTATTTATAGTTGAAAAACTTGGCATTACCGTTGCCTAATTGCCAATTAAGAACTGGTGATTTTACTCTGTGACAATCGATTGTCAAGAATCCACAATCGATTGTTTGCCAATCGTTCCAAAAATCAATCCCAGATTTTACGCTTAACAATCTATTATTCAAGATCAACAATCGATTATTGGCAACGTTCAAAAAATCATTTCCAGATTTTACGTAAAACAATCGATTATACAAAATCAATAATCTATTATTCAGCAACGTTCAAAAAATCCTTTCCAGAATTTAATTTCAACAATCGATTATACAAAATCAATAATCGATTATTCAGCAACGTTTAAAAAATCTTTTCCAGATTTTAATTTCAACAATCGATTATAGAATATCAACAATCGATTACCTGACGGTATTTGAAAATATTTTGGCAACGGTTAGTTATACAATCGATTATACTAAGTTAACAATCGATTATATATCAGTCTTGAAAAATCAATTTAGACACTGCCTCGTGACAATCGATTGTTATATACTCACAATCGATTATTTAATAACTTTGAAGAAGTCTGGAAGACACTGCCTCAACACAATCGATTTTTATATGTTCACAATCGATTATTTTGTGACTTTGAAAAATCTGATGGACACTGTCTCTTCACAATCGATTGTCATTAACTTCACAATCGATTATTTTGAGCGTTGAAAAACTTTGATGGACACTGCCTCATCACAATCGATTGTCATTAACTTCACAATCGATTATTTTGAGCGTTGAAAAACTTTGATGGACATTGCCTCATCACAATCGATTGTCATAAGGTTCACAATCGATTGTCATGCAGATTTGAAAAATCTGATGCTCACTGCATTAACACAATCGATTGTCATTAGTTCACAATCGATTGTCAGGCAGTCTTGGCTTAACATAATCGATTATCATAAGTACATAATCGATTATCTTAGTCCAGATTTTAGAGGCATGTTTAAAAATCATTTTGACTAAAGTAAATATGCATGATTTAAAATCATTTAGCATTAAATTAAATATGCATGATTTTGTAAAAATAATTTTACGAGAGAAGCCATGTCATGAGTCAAGTTGTCGGATCAAGATCACAGTTAAGAACCACTCATGTAAAACTATAAAACTTGGTCTTGTGCTTGAATCTCGTTATATATATCAACTGTGCGCTTGTACTTGAGCTTCGTCATATGTCAATTTGCGCTTGTTTGTCATTCATTCAAAACCTACACATATGAACACACGTTTTAGTATAATGCATGCTTTGAGAACGTGTTTCCAACAGCAACAACGATCAAGATGGAAGACGTAGTTAGGCTCTTTTTTGTAATCCATAGCCTATAGCTTAGTCTAGTTTTCTTTTATTTTTCAAAAGGAGTAATAAGGAGGTCAGCAAGCAGTAACAGTAGCCAGTCACAGTCTCTCGGTAGTCCCAACTACCAAAACTTCCAGAACTACACTGACTTGATTCCTCTATTGCCGAGGATATGCAGGCAGCCTTTGAAGCAAGGTTCGGTCAAAAAGTTTTCAAAATTCTTCACATGGAGTATTCAATTGGACAAAATCGCTCATATTTGCTCACTTGCCTTTGCTCGAAAACCCTTCGTGTTCCCGCGCAAAGAGGGGCAACTGTGAGCATAAGATTTTTGACCGGTCGAAATAAACTCCTACGGGGCTCTTAAAGTTTAAGATTTTCTCTTTTGAAATAGTAGGATTATAATTTTTGGACATAAATTGCATATGCATGTTCATTACTGCGTGTTAGAATTAATTAGGGTTTTAATTGTTAAATAAGCTTGTTTCAGAAATTAAAATACAAAAAAATACATGTGCCAGCACTTGAAATAGTGTTTGTTCAGTTTTAATTTGTTTTAATTTTATTTGTGATTTGTGGTTTTAAAATAAATTTAGTAATTAATTTTAATTTAAAGAAAAGAAAAAATATATAACAAAAATACAATGCATGATATGGGCAGCCACTCAGGCTGGCCACAATTGGGCCAAACCTGAGTGGCCCAATTTATTCATGTCGTTGAACCTATATAAACAAGCCTAAACAATCAGCCAGTCCAGTCCACACCCACATCCATCCAAACGACGGTGTTTAGAGCCCTTTCCATCACAGTCGTCGATCCTCACATCATCCAACGGCTACCAAACCCCCACCTCAATCCATACATATATGTCCAAGCCCCTTCAGTATACACATGAACAAAATCACCTTCCCCGTATCTCCACCTCCGATCATTGGCTACCCCGTCAACACCCATTGACCACCTCAACGCCACTGTTGACCACTGCTTGACCACCCTACTACCGCCCCCGGAAATCGCCTCACGGCGGTGGCTGGCAACCAAACGGCCCCAAAATTACACCCTTTAACCACCATGGCCTCCTCTACCTCGTATCACAATCAGTTACCTTCTAATACCACCCCTCCGTCTCCAATGTCTCTTTTAAGGTGGCCGGAAACCCCACCTCCGGCGACCCCCATCCCAAAGCCTCCCAAAACTACACCACTAAGACACCTCGACCTCCCCATTCCAATCATGCACACCACCTTTCTCAAATCACCCTGAAACTCTTTGAATCTCAGTTCAAAACCCAACCCTAAGTCCCCAAACATGCCATAAAAGCCCCAAAACCTTCCCAGGCAGTCCCCGAACCCTAGTGACACTAACCATGCCACCCTTGACCCCCAAACACCCTCAAACATTAAGAAAATCCAAATCTAAGACCTATTTGAGGTCTCAGAATCCTATAGACTCCTCTGAGTCCTTTAAATCGATGATTCACCACCTTAGAGAGTTCAGAAGCATATGGAAAGGGCCAAGATCCAGCTGACTTGATTTACACAAGAATACAAATGAGATCTAAGTTTTCTGCTTATCTTTCATTTTTTTCTTTAGCTTTTGATAACTGATTAGGGTTCTATATTCATGCTTGTTTGTTTTTCACTAGCCTCTGCTTATTTTTCATTTTTCTTTACCTTTTTGATAACTGATTAGGTTCAATAACTAAAGTCTGAACTCTTGTTATACGTTTCTAGTTGTTCATCCTGAAATTAGGGCTCAATATTCATGTTTGTTTGTCACTAGACTCTACTTATCTTTCATTGTTTTTTTCTTTAGCTTTTGATAACTGAAGTCGAAACTCCTGTTTATTCGATTCTAGTTGTTCTTCTGGAAATTAGGGCTCAATATTCATGTTTGTTTGTTTGTCACTAGCCTCTGCTTATTTTTCATTTTTCCTTATCTTTTTTTATAACTAATTGGGTTCAATAATTAATGTCTGAACTCCTATTATTCTATTCTAGTTGTTCTTCTGGAAATTAGGGTTCAACATTCATGGTCGTTTGTTTGTCACTAAGACTGGAATAATTGATTAGGTTAGTACATGTTTTAATGTCTGTATTTCTTTTAATTTTGGTTGTTTGTCTGGTTGTCCACAAAGTTCTCCTAAGATTAGGGTTTAATGTTCATATGCTTGTTTGTTTGTCATTATTTCAGCATCCTGTTATAATTAGCTTTTAAGTGATATGATTCTCATGATTTGATGAATTTTACTTATTTTCTGATTGGTTTGATTATTTGATTGTGTCACTGAATGCATGTTATAATAAGCTTGTCAATTTTGGTTAGTTCTGATAATCACAAGCTATTTAGTTTAAAAGTATCTGAATTTAGCTGACCAAGGTTAGTTAGAGCTGAACTAAGGTTAAAAGAACTGACTGGGGACAGGATCAGGGGTAGGGTAATTTAGGAAAGTTAGTAAGGGTATAAAAGAGCTTTGAAATTATAAAAATCTGATAAGAATTCTATAGAACTTTCCAGCAGGAACTAATACATAATTCTAGCCTCAAACTTGAGGCACAAGTCAGAAATTGAAGGACTACTTAGACAAAAAGTACTATTTGAGATGAAGACTAAAAAGAAACTAGTAAAAATCTGATGCCCTGACAATTTTGCTATAAATTGAACCATTTGGGGTATTAGAAGGGGACCTTCTGGGAAATTCTTTGAATTTTTGGTTCTCTAAACATTCTGCTGGGATCCGGAACTCATCTCTTAAATATTAGAGCTAAACCACTCATTTCATAGCTGAAAAATACCATCAGTGTTAGGATTTTGATCCTTTTGAGCTTAAATTTCCTACAATCCTGTTGAAACCTTGGGTACGCTGTTTTATTGGCTGTTTGTTTGCTAGTGGACCTCCATATTTGCTCATAGGCTCGGTTTACTGATGTATTACATATACAACACTCATGTATATGTTCGAAGTGAAAATATATTCTCAATATGAATACATTCATTGGCTATTTGTACTCTAGTATCCTATTCATGTCTTCCCTACTTAGTTTGAATATAGGAATACAAGTAAAATGATCATCATTATTATAGTATAGTATCAGACTGATCTATTTTGTAATAATTGGACATTTTGGGACTGTTTTCATGTGAAATAATGGGACTTTCAGCTCAAGTTTTGTATATGCTTGGATAGTAGTCAATTTCAATTTCAGTCTGGTGGGCTCAATTGCTGAATTTGTGCACTTAGAGCTTCCAGACCTGGAAAGTAGTATAGTCCATAGTTTTAATGTTTAATAATAGCTTCTTTAAAAATAATAATAAAAATGGTTAAAAGAGTTAAAAAGAACATAAGTTGAAACATGTTCTAAAATTAGATAATTTAAGCCAGATATAACAGTTGAGTGACCGTGCTAGAACCACAGAACCCGGGAATGCCTAACACCTTCTCCCGGGTTAACAGAATTCCTTACTCGAATATCTGGTTCGCGGACCGTTAAACAGTGTCATTCTTTCCTCGACTCGGGATTCTAACCGGTGACTTGAGACACCATAAATCTCTCAAGTGGCGACTCTAAAATTCTCTTTAATAATTGAATCCCGTTTTGATTGTCCTTTAATTGGAAAAACTCCCTTTATATACGCCATTCGCCGGGTTGTAGAAGCGAAAAAAGGAGGTGTGAAATCTCTGGTGACTCTGCTGGGGAAGGAACCCAGCATCTCTGGTTCAGGGTTCAAGAATTCGAGCTTAGAATAATTGTTGAATTTGGATTTGTCTATTATTTGATTTTACATGTTGGATTAATGTGCAAACTGATGTTTTTACCGCTTTGATATTATTTGAACTGCATATAAACTGCTACGAAACCCTTCTCTCTTTACCTCCGGGGATGTGCTTGCTGCTTCAGACTCCCTACTCTGTTAGTGTCTTACCCTGAATAAGAAAGAGGTCTGACAAGTTACAAAGCCGGATGATCTCGCGGGTCTTCGGTACGTAGCCCCCTCCTCGACTCGAGTTGTCCGCTCGGGTACACAGTCTGGACCCTATACCGAGGTTTTTAACTTACTATAACAAAACTTCATGTCGGATCCCTAGTAGGAATGGACTCAACACAGGGGTTGGGTCTGTCTAGGATAGGTACCCTGAAATAAAAGACCACCTTGATGCATTTTTACGTGCTACTTGCGCATTTATTTTCCTTTGACTCGCATGTTGTCGGCCTATAAACAAAGGGATTCAATCGAGAGGAATAAGCAGTGCTACGTAATCTCTTATAAAATCAATGCTTAAATAGCGCCGAAATGCTGCCGGAGTTTTTCTAAAAAAAAAAGCACAGAAGCAAAAAAAAACAAAAGAAAAAAAGAGAAGCACCAAGTTTTTCAAGCTTTTCAATAATGTCCACGGGTTTTGATAAATATTTTTTGCCAGGTCCAACCTTTTTTTACAAAATGCCCGAGTTAATGAGTCGGATGGCGCCGTTATTGCAAAAATAGCTGAATGACGCTACAAGGGACGCCGGAAGGCTGACTTTACGCAAATGGCTACCTCTGGATTTTATTAAGGTTGGTACGAAAGCACAGCCTAAAAAACCTTCTAGCCGAAGTTTTGAAAGGCCATATTCGCAAAGCAGGTCCCTGTTTTAAAATAAATGTCAGTTTTTATGTTTTGAGAATGAGCACGATAATCAACAAAATTCCTTTGGAGTTGCGGATGTGGTGGAATAACCTCGAAGAAGCCAGACAGAAAAAGGTCAATGTGCATCTGGGAAGCCTCACCGGTTTACTAGAAATCAACCCTAGGGGGGATATCATAAAGTCCCTAATTACCTTCTGGGACCCTGCCCACAACGTCTTTCACTTCTCCGATTTTGAGCTAGCCCCGACTTTGGAGGAAATGACCAGATACGTTGGGACTCATACCATCCCTTTGAGACATCAATATTTCATAGCACCCAAGGCCCTTGCTGTGCACAAATTTCTGGATGTTTTGAAAATCAGCAGAAAAATTCACGACCCCGATCTGTCGGCTAGATTTTGCACCCTTCAGTTCATATACCAAAGATATGGCCACATCGGAGGATTCAAAAACCCTGAAAACCTCATCTGTAGCAAGGGAAATCGGATCAAATGGGAGGAACATCAATGCTTTGTGTTTATGGTGTTCTTTTTGGGTCTTTTGGTATTCCCCGGAAGGATGGAAACATCGACATACGGATTGTGGGGATTGTTAGTACACTGATGACTCAAGAAAAGAGCACCCTTGCTCCGATGATCCTGTTTGATATCTTCAGAGCCCTCACACTTTGTAAAGCAGGAGGGGATTTCTTTGAAGGCTGTAACTTGCTATTACAAATCTGGATGATTGAGCATCTATGTTACAGGCCTCGGTTCATGAACAGTGGGTTTCCAATGAAAGGTTGCATAGAAGAGATTGACAAAAGGGTAAATGGGTTCAAATTACCAGAGGGTGTCGTAGAGTAGGTGTCCCGTGGACGAAATTGTGCATATGCCCGCAACAGAATCACATTTTCTCTTAATGTTCCTTAAAAGCATCCAGACATATGCCCCGCATCGGGTCTTCAGACAACTCGGAAGCCAGGTAGTGCCAAAAGAAGAAGATCTTAGCATCCGGGTAGTCGAAATTGGGCCTGGTAGTCAGTTTCCCGAAGCCATGGTTCGCAAAATCTGGAATGAATATCAGTACCTAGCCGCTGACACTTGTGTGCAATATCCTACCAAAGTGAAGTGTCTCTAGGATACCTTGCTTGGTATAAGTGAGAAATTGAGTATGAAAGACCATCCAAAAGGCCTAACCTTCGAGAGTTTGTCGGGACATCACAAGACTAGTGGGATTGGTTAGCCAAAGAACATGGATATCGTGCTACCATTGGAAGGATAGCAAAGAAAATTCAGGAATTGTAATTCGAAAACAGCCTGCAAACTGTTGCTAGTGAAGGATAAAAGAAGGTATTGGTGAAAGAAAATGGAACCCTACGAGTTCAGATTCAAAAAATGAAAACAACCGCAGAAAACCCTCCGAGGAGTATAAAGGATGAAAAGCTAATAGAGAACCTGCGACGAAAGGTAACTCAATACGGTTTTGACTTGAATAAGGCAGAGGGTGAATTGTGTAGAGCTCGGAGACAATTAGCTAAAAGTGCTGAAGAAAGGGCCCGCATACTGGAACAGTAAAAGAAGGGAGCGGCAATGAAAGTGCGGGTCTACAACAGAGGGTTATCATAACTGAATGCAAAATGGCCAAGCATGCCAAGGATTTTAAAGCTGAGAGGGAGCATTGCTATGCGGTAATTGCAGGGTTGGAAAGAGATTTGCGGCAGTTTCAATAGTTAAGTCAGGCAGCTGAGCGGACTTTGGAAGCAAGGGCTGAACATATAGGGCGTCTGATACAAGAAAAAGGGGTTATAAGGGAGAAGGTGCAGGCAATTGCAGACTATATTACCACCAAATGCCATCACTGTGAAGACATGACAAAGTCTATATTTTTTGCCACTGCTATGACCTTTGTCCGACAAGTAATGGAAGATCTCTATTATCTCTAAGGAAGTTTAGCGCACAAACCCACAAGGCCGAATGACTGCCCGCCAGCTCCAAAAGCATTTGGAGCGTTGATGTACTCATAGATTTATATTTTTGCTGATAAAGAAAAAAAAGAGTCTGTTTGTTGTTCTTTCAAGTCTTTAAGGGTGTTGGCTCCCTGTCTGTTAGTTTCTCTTAGCCGTTGTAATTAAAGTTTTATCTTTATCAAATCGAAAATCCCAAATATATTTATTTTGCTGCGTATTTAACCTTTTTTTTCGTGAACTACGCTTGGTCTGATTCATGCAAAGCCATGATACGTAGGCAATCTACATAGGATTCGACCATAATTGAATAAAATTGGAAATCGAATAAAAATGAAAGGGGAGAGAATAGGGCTAAAATAAAAAGGAATTTCGCAAATAAAAGCCAGGATGACGCAAGTGGTCAATGCATATAGGGACCAATTGTCATTTATGTGCATGCATATGTGGCCGCATACATGTTGAAACCTATCCACCAATGGGTCTCGGGTGTTGTGCATTACAGTTCCAAATTAGACAGGTGACTATTATTCGTGGCACCCTAGCAACTCACTCCAACAACACATGGTCAAAAAACAAACAAGTCATGGCCAACCAAGACGCTGATGTCAGTATCATGGACCCCTCGAAGGAGGCAGAGGAACTGGACGTGAATGCTATGAAGGAGGAAATGTATAAGCTTAAATACCAAATGGTGAAATATACCGGGCATGGGCAAGAGGACAGCCACCCCTGACCTATCCTGCCAACCCACCCTTCATCCGGCCACTGGCCCAGGCATCTGACCAGTCTGTTACTGATCCACCTCCAGGTTTTCTTATGTACTCACAGCATCAGGGTGCTAACCCTCATCCACCAGCCCAACTACCCAAAGTCACTCCTCATACTCCCTCACTAATCACTCCCATCTATGTGGCACCTCCGCCTCCTGCACTGCATAGGTCATCCAACGAGCCACTTCTTCAAGCCTATGACCCTCACTAATATCCCCAGAACCTGCCTAAAAAGACCAGGAGCCTTACTCTTATGCTCCTCATCCTGAAATCCTAATGAGAGTTGAAACCCGACCAAAGATTCCGAACATGAAGAAATGCTGAGAGATGTCCAAAATCTGGAACAATCATTAAGGGGCATGCGCGGATTAGGTAGCTAGGTGAGTGTGGCCTTTAAAGACCTTTACTTATTCCCGGACGTACATTTGCCTCATGGTTTCAAAATTCCTAAATTTGACCTTTATTATGGTCACGGCAATCCTGTCGCGCATCTGATTGGGTTTTGCAGTAAAATGAGGGGAGCATGAGGAAAAGACGAATTGCTAATGGCATACTTTAGCCATAGTTTGAGTGGATCGGCATTAGAGTGGTATTCTTGACAAGATCCCAATCGGTGGTATATCTGGGATGACTTAGCACAAGCGTTTGCATGCCACTTTCAATATAATCTCGAGATTGTCCCAGATCACCTATCTCTGACGAAGCTCAAGAAGAAACACAACGAGAGCTTCAGGGAGTACGGCTTCCGATGGAGGGAACAAGCAGCCAGAGTTGATCCTCCCATGAAGGAGAGTGAGATGGTTGATTATTTTCTGCAAGCTTTGGAACCTACCTACTTTGGGCATCTAGTATCTGTGGTAGGGAAATCTTTTAGTGAAGTGATCAAAATGGGGAGTATGGTTGAGGAAGGCCTCAAATCCAATAAAATCATGAGTTACTCTGAAATCAAGGCAACTACTCAATCCATCCAGGGTGGAGCTAGGGGAGGTTTTGGGAAGAAGAAGAAAGAAGAAGTAGCAACAGTGGAATCGGGCACCTGGTTCAGGCCTCGGGCACCATCTCATTAGGGTCAGCCCCGTCCCCACCAGCAGTCATACCCATATACCATATATAGCCCACCACAACATTACTATCCACCACCAGAACCTCGTTTCTCAGTCCATCATGCACAGGCATATACCCAACCTCCCACTTACACACAATGGTGTGCGCCACCCCCTCAAAACACCTATCCAAATCCACAAAATCAATACCCGCTTCCAAGAGCTTACCACCAAATCCCAAGGCCCGCCCCCCGAGGCAATTCGGCCATGAGAAATGAGAGGGTGCAGAAAAAGAACACTTTCACTCCACTGGGAGAATCTTACACTAGTCTGTTCCACCGATTGCGAAAACTGGATATGTTAAGACCAATTGAGGCGAAGCTGCCAAATCCTCCCTCGAAGAATTTAGATTATTTGGTCAGCTGTGAGTACTGTTTCGGTGTACCAGGGCATGACACAGAAAAATGTTGGCACTTAACAAACGCCATCCAAGAACTGATTGACTCCCACAGGATCAAGGTGCAGACTCCGGGGTTGCCCAATTTAACCAGAACCCACTGCCGACCCACAAGGAAATTAACATGATTGAAATTGAAGAGAGAAACGGAGATTTCAGAAGACCTTCACAAACGGTAATGATGATCAAAGCTAGTGAGCCAATCAAGGACGCGAGCAGTAAGAAGCTGGTAACCGGGGCAAAGGAAGACAATAATACTGTCGTAGCGCAGGGGATCTTAGCATGTCCGGTTGCACCAAAGCGGGAACAGGCAAAGGTAACAGTACAGGGGGCGGCTAGAGAACGTGTCGTGTTTGTGGAAGGTGTCCGCAAAGAGCTAGTTATTGTGAAGCCAGTAATCCAGCCACCAATCATCAATAATAGAGTCGTTCCTTGGAGGTATGAACAAGCAATAGTGATGTACAAAGGGAAGGAAGTTAGAGAGGAAGTATGTGAGGCACGAGGCTTAACCCGCTCAGGAAGGTACTTTGCTTCAGAACAGTTGAGAAAGGGTAGAATCTCTAGATATAACCCGGAACCAGTGAAGAATGTTCAATCACAGGAAGAGGTAGAAGAATTCTTGAGGAAAATGAAAATGCAGGACTACTCCATCATTGAACAGTTGAGGAAAACACCGGCCCAGATCTCTTTGTTATCCTTACTAATCCACTCAGATGAGCACTGCCGAGTGTTGATGAAGATTTGGAATAAAGCTCATGTCCCGGACAAGATAATGGTGAATCATTTGGAAAAGATTGCAAACAAGATATTCGAGCTAAACCGGGTAACATTCTCCGACGATGAATTGCCCATGGAGAACACGGAGCACAACCAGGCTATTTATCTGACTGTGAAGTGTGAAGATGTCGTGGTCACTCAATTTTTGGTCGACAACAGGTCCAGTGAAAAGATTTGTCCATTATCCACATTGACAAAGTTGAAGGTGGAAACTGAAAAGGTCTGCAAGAATAACATCTGTGTTCGAGGGTTCGACGACGGAGGTAAAGACACCGTAGGGGATATAGTGCTGGAAGTAACTACAGGACCCGTCGAGTTCATTATGGAATTCCAACTGTTGGATGTATCAGTCTCCTATAATCTGTTATTGGGAAGACCCTGGATTCATGCAGCCAAAGCAGTACCCTCTACACTGCACCAGATGGTCAAATTTGATTAGGATAGGCAAGAGATTGTCGTGCATGGAGAGGATAGCCACTGTACCCTGGGCGATATGATCGTGCCTTTCATTAAATCTGAGGACAATAAAGGGCCATGGGTTTACTAGGTGTTTGATACGGTGTCAGTTCAGAAGATCCCAGAAGGTGAGATTGTCACAACCCCAAGGATAACAACCACATCTGTCATGGTAGCTTCAGAAATGTTGAGAAATGGCTTTATACCCGATAAAGGGTTGGGAGCTTCTCTGCAAGGCATTGCGCAACCAGTGATCCTTCCCAAGAATCTAGACACTTTTGGTCTAAGGTTCAAACCCACGGTCGCTGTCATTAAGCGAGCCAGGACGCTGAGACAGAAAGTTTGGTTTCTCCCGAAGCCTATCCCAGGTTTATCCAAATCATTTCTCAAACCCAGTAATGGTCCTAGACCCAGGATTTCCGGCCCGCTGATCGATACGGACGGAGATCTTGATAAGGGGCTAGAAAGGCTGTTCAATAAGGTGAATATGGTAGAGGCGGGAGAGGGATCGAGCAGGGCCGATGTGCAATTTATGGGGGCACGCGCAAGAATCAATAACTGGGAAGCCAGTCCTCTTCCCACTCGGAGGGAGTCTTGGTAGTTGGCTTTGATTTTCCTTTCAATCTAGTTTGTATTAGCGTCATTCAATTGTTATTTCTGTCCATTGGGATGCGCAAACTCTGTTATCTTTGATTATAATGAAATGCAATTTCCTTTTCAGTAATGCTGATAGTTTCAATTTTCGCTTTACTTTTTCTTCCTTTTTCTCTTTTGTATAGTTATTTTTATGTTGGTTCCAGTGATCTGACATGCATAAGGACCCCTCAGCCCAATCTTTGCAACAAGCCTAGCCCAGAGATAATAATTCAAGAAATAGAACGTGAGGATGAACCAGAGTACGATGAGGAAGGGGGATGGCATGAGATTAATATGGAGATGACCCAATACGAAGAGAAACCCAAACCAAACTTGAATGATACAGAGGCAATCAATCTAGGAGACCCAGATTATATCAGAGAAACAAAAATAAGTGTCTCTCTGAAGCCACAGCTTAGGGAGGAAATAATCAAAGTATTGCTGGAGTATAAGGATGTCTTTGCATGGTCCTACGATGACATGCTCAGATTGAGCACTGATTTGGTATTCCACATATTACCTAATGACCCAGCCTGCATTCCCGTCAAACAAAAGCTAAGGAAGTTTAAAACTGATGTAAGCGTGAAAATCAAAGAAGAGGTGACCAAGCAGTTTGAGGCGAAAATAATCCGAGTCTCACGATATTCCACCTGGTTAGCTAATCTTGTGCCTGTGCCAAAGAAGGATGGTAAAACCAGGGTGTGCGTTGATTACCATGACCTCAACAAAGCAAGTCCAAAAGAAAACTTCTCCCTGCCGAACATCCACATATTGATTGACAATTGTACAAAGCATGAGAATGGATTATTCGTGGATTGTTATGTAGGCTATCATCAAATTTTAATGGATGAAGAGTATGCGGAGAAAACAGCATTTATCACACTGTGGGGGACTTACTGCTATAGGGTCATGCCTTTTTGTTTGAAAAACGCCAGAGCAACATTCATGAGGGCAATGACAACCATTTTCCACAATATGATGCACAAGGAAATTGAGGTCTATGTGGACGATGTGATTGTGAAGTCCAGAAAGCAATCCGATCATGTCAAAGATCTGAGGAAATTCTTCCAGAGACTCTACAGGTATGATCTCAAACTCAACCCGGCAAAATGTGCATTTGGGGTCCCCTCGCGAAAGTTGTTAGGGTTCATAGTAAGTCGCCGAGGAATCAAGCTAGACCCATCAAAATTCAAAGCTATACAGGAAGTGTCGCCACCCAGAAACAAAACAGAAGTGATGAGTCTATTGGGAAGGCTGAGTTACATCAGTCGGTTCATCACCCAACTCACAACAATCTGCGAGCCCATCTTTAAGCTGTTAAAGAAGGACGCTATAGCGAAACGGACAGGAGAGTGCCAAGAAGCTTTTGATAAGATAAAGGGATATCTGTCAAAACCCACCTGTACTGGTCTCGCCGGAACCAGGGAGGCCTCTGATCTTATATTTGACAGTCCTGGACAATTAATTTGGGTACGTGTTGGGTCAGCACGATGTTACTGGGAGAAAGGAGCAAGCCATATACTACCTCAGCAAGAAATTTACGGCCTATGAGGTTAGGTACACTCATCTTGAAAGGACATGTTGCGCCTTGACATGGGTGGCCCAGAAGTTGAAGTATTATTTGGAATCATACACCATTTATCTCATCTCACGACTTGACCCATTGAAATACATTTTCCAGAAGCCCATGCCCACAGGGTGGCTCGCGAAATGGCAAATCTTTCTTACTAAATTCGACATCATCTACATAACTAGGACTGCTATGAAGGCACAGGAATTGGCAGATCATTTAGCAAAGAATCCCATAGATGAAAAATATGAACCCTTGAACACATATTTTTTAGACGATGAAGTAGTGCAAGTCAATGACATGGAACAGGATGAGAAGTCGGGGTGGAAATTGTTCTTAGACAGGGCTGCACACACGAAAGGCGTCGGGATAGGAGAGGTACTCAATTCTAAAGAAGGGCATCATTACCCAGTCACAGCTCAACTCTGTTTCTACTGCACCAACAACATGGCTGAGTATGAGGCATGCATTTTGGGTTTGAGATTAGCAGCGCACATGGGTGTCCAAGAAGTCTTGGTCTTGGGGGACTCGAACCTCCTGGTATACCAGATCCAAGGAGAATGGGAGACAAGAGATTTAAAACTCATACCTTATCGGCAATGCTTGCATGATCTTTGTCAACGAATCCGGTCAGTAGAGTTCAGGAACATTCCCAGAATTCACTATGAAGTTGTCGATTCCCTAGCTACTTTGGCATCAATGTTACATCACCCGGACAAGGATTATGTTGACTCGATACATATCTGGGCCTATGATCAACATGCCTATTGCAACATGGTGGAAGAAGAGCTTGACGACGAGCCTTGGTTCCACGACATCAAGGAATACATTAGGAAATGTGTGTACCCGGTGCAAGCCACGAGTGACCAGAAGAGAACAATCCGTCATTTGTCAAGTGGTTTCTTTAGCAATGGAGGGGTACTGTACAAGTGAATGCTAGATTTGTGTTTGTTAAGATGCGTAGATGCTAAGCAGGCAACAGTTATCATGAATGAGGTGCATACTGGCGTTTGTGGGCTGCACATGAGCGGATATGTTTTGGCAAAGAAGATTCTCCGGGCAGGGTATTATTGGCTCACCATGGAGCGCGATTGTATCATCTTTGTGCGCAAATGCCACTAGTGTCAGGTACACGGGGACCTGATTCACTCTCCTACGTCTGAACTGCACACGATGTCTGCACCTTGGCCTTTCGTTGCTTGGGGCATGGACGTCATCGGACCCATCGAGCCAGCAGCTTCTAACAGACACCGATTCATCCTGGTTGTTATCGACTACTTCACTAAGTGGGTTGAAGCCAAAATCTTCAAAGCGGTAACCAAGAAGGCCGTGGTCGCTTTCGTGCGCACACACATTATTTGTCGGTTCGGGATCCCCAAAATGCTCATCACTGATAATAGGGAAAATATCAACAGTCACCTAATGAGAGAGGTATGTCAACAGTTTAGGATCGCAAATCGAAGCTCTACCTCGAACCTCCCTAAGGCGAATGGAGCCGTTGAGGTAGCAAATAAGAGCATAAAGAAGATACTTCAGAAAATGGTGGAAGGATATAGGCAGTGGCATGAGAAGCTGCCTTTTGCATTGTTAGTCTATCGCACCACTGTCTACACTTCAGCGGGAGCTACTCCATACTTGTTGTTATATGTCAAAGAGGCGGTGATTCCGGCCGAGGTTGAAATCCCCTCTCTACGAATCGTGGTCGAAGTAGGAATCGATGATGAAGAATGGGTCAAAGCCTGTCTAGAACAATTGAGCTTGATTGACGAGAAAAGATTGGCGGCAGTCTGTCATGGCCAGTTGTATCAACAGAGAATGGCTAGGGCATATAATAAGAAGGTGCTCCCCAGAAAGTTTGAAGTAGGTAAATTGGTACTAAAACGCATCCACCTTCACCAGGCCGAGGCGAAAGGCAAGTCGCTCCAAACTGGCAAGGACCTTCATCGTATCAAGAGTGTTGTCCAACGGAGCGTTGTACCTGAAGGACGTGGAAGGGAAATGTGCGGAAATGGCCATCAAAGCAGATGCTGTCAAAAGATATTATGTACAATTTTCTTTAGATCATTGTCTATACTTGACACTTGATTGTACTTGGAATATTTTGAAGATTGGAATGACGAAGGCATTTTGTTCTGCTATCCAAATACTTTATCTTTTGCTAACCCTTTTGAGCTTTAATTACTTTCTTTCATACCCCTCTTTCGGAATCAATAACAAAGTCAGAAACGCAAGTGTGAGAAGGCAGTAAAAGAAAAGGAAAGGAAAGAATGAAAAAAAAAAAGAAAAGAAAAACAAGAAAAGAAAAGTGAAAAGAGAAAAGTGGAAAGAATGAAAAATGTAAACAAGAGAAACAAAACAAAGAAAAGAAAACAAAGAAAAGAAAACAGAAATAGAAAAAAAGGAGAAGAAAAAAAACAACAAAAACAAGGAATCGGTATGAACTACATTTGACCTGATTCCTCATAAAAGAGGATACGTAGGCAGCCTCACGGTTCGGTCTCATTAAAATAAAAATCCAAAAGTTCTCAAGCAAGAAACTGGGACAGAAGTTGTGGTTGTTGTAAGAATTTGATTCCGAAAGTTGTAAGTTTGAACCCATTTAAATTATTTCGAGCCTTTGATACCCTTTCTTTCTAACCCTATCCAAAGGCTCACATTACAGTCCAAAGGAAGACCTTCTGATCAGCCTTCAAAATATGTCGAGTCGGGCAGGTAGAGGGTATTCATGACAGGAGCAGCACTCTGAGCCAGACAAAAGAAACAATAAAATGAGAGAGTCTTATAGGTAAAAACCCTCACGGGCACCATAAGGCGATGAGAGTTTGAGAGAGAATAAAGTGAGAGAGTCTTATCGGTGAAAACCTTCACAGGCACCGTGAGGCGAAGGAAAGGCAAAATCAAAACTCGGATAGGAGATATTGAGGGATGAAAACTATTATAGCAGGTCAAGCTAGGGCTTGGTCGTAAGAAGGGGTGGGAAAGGTCACAACGGTAAAAGCGTGGCAGCAGAAGGTCAGTCATCAAAATCGATTGGGTCGAATATGCCGAAGTGCATGTCATGATCGCAAGAACCAGTCGGCTCTCTTTCAGATAAGTCTTCTTCTTTGTTTTTTCTTCAACAGCAATTCTGGAATTCTTCATTCTAAATACCGTTCGGAGTCTCCTTATTTCATTCTTCTTTCAAGTCTAAATTATTTTGTTAAAACGAAAGGAATGTCAAAGCAAATTATCAAGCTCCTAGAGGAACAAAGCGCATGACGCCCAAAGGCATAACAAAGATAAAAAGCGTGGAACACCAAAGGGAATGATTCATAAAAATTGTAATTGACGGAAGAGACAAGCATTGGCAAAGATGAAGGAATACCACACAGGAAAGGGCATGCAAATGAAACCACAAAGGTTCGGATGGAACGTAAAGTTGTCACAACCCAAATATGGGTAGGGTCAAGGGTTGACCCAGCATGGCACCTCAACTCATCAACTATCGGGGAAGGGAGTAAAGAATTCTAGAAAGGGGGCGGAAGTGTAACATAAAATGGGAAGTAAATGTAAAGCCACAAAGATCAGAGGGTCAGCCAAGCATAATACATTCACTTGGTAATCTCGGGAAAGGTGCAAGAATTCTGGAAAAACGGATAGGAATGTAATGCAGTAATGGGCGAGCAAGGTAAAGCCATAAATGTTCGGGGGTCAGCCAATCAACTCAGGTAACTCATCATCAACATGGAAATTTGAACACAATAGATCATGACAGTGAGGAGGCCGCTTCCAACAAGAATGCCGCAAGCCAACCACTATTTTTCAAACTGACAAGTTTTTTTTGATTAACACAGGGGTAGGAAAATTTCAGAAGATCCTAAAGGGGGGCCACCCACATGGGAAGGAAGGCACATGGCAGGTATGATCAAAATCTCAGAATCCACCTAGAAGTGGCACTCAATTAAAATTCCAAAGGGACATAATCCGTTATAAACACCCTCCCAGCAAAGAGCACAAGGGGACAAACTTTAACTAGCAAACCCAATGGGAACAATTGAGAGTTAAAAGAGGCATAGAAGGTGAGATGAAACGTAGTCTAAAACTTAAAAAGGTGCGGGTAACATGGGCAAATACCAACATCTCCCCAGTAAGTCGCAAAAACAACCAGAAATTAGAATTGGCATTTAAGTTGGAACCTTCAGGACCCTCCTGAAAAATGGGAATTAGAGCCAAAATCTCCGCAGCTAGAGCCAAGAATAGTCAATAGACTCATCATGACCCTCCTGAAAAATGGGTATTAGAGCCAAAATCTCCCCAGCTAGAGCGAAGAAGAGCCAATAGAGTCATTAGGAATCTCCTAAAAATGGGACTTAGAGTAAATAGTCCCCAGCTACAGTTGATAAGAGTCAAGAAAAGTCATCAGGACCCTTCTGAAGAATGGGATTTAGAGGGAAAATTTAGCTAGTCAGCAAGAGTTACCAGGACTTCTCTTAAAGATGGGACTTAGATATTTCCCCAACCAGAGTCAATAAAAGTCATCAGGACCCTCCTGAAAAATGGGACTTAGATTAGATAGTTCCCCAGCAATAGTCAACAAGAGTTGTCAGTATCCCCCAAATAGTAGGATGTATCCCTTAATACTAACCCCCAGTTCTCACCTTTTGTCATCAAATCAAGAGTTGTCAGGACCCGCCTGGATAATGGGAAGTAATTTTAATCACCAATCCCCAGCAAATCCCCAGCGAACATAACTCGTAGAAAGTCATGTTGGAAACTAATACCTTTTCAGAAAATATAGCATAATCTTGAAATTATCAGCAGTTGAGGATTATCGGGACCAGTTTTGTAATCAAGCGCCCACCTGGAGAACAAGGGAATATTTTTCATTTTTAAGTTTTTGGAATCAGGCTCCCACCTGGTGAACAAGGGAATATTTTTCAGTTTAAAGTTTTTGCAATCAGGCGCCCACCTGGAGAACAAGGGAATATTTTTCAGTTTTAAGTTTTTGCAATCAAGCGCCCACCTGGAGAACAAGGGAATATTTTTATGTTTTAAGTTTTTGCAATCAGGCGCCCACCAGGAGAATAAGGGAATATTTTTCAGTTTTAAGTTTTTGCAATCAGGCGCCCACCTGGAGAACAAGGGAATATTTTTCAATTTTAAGTTTTTGCAATCAGGCGCCTACCTGGAGAACAAGGGAATATTTTTCAGTTTTAAGTTTAGCAATCAGGCACCCACCTGGAGAACAAGGGAATATTTTTCAGTTTTAAGTTTTTGCAATCAGGCGCCCACCTGGAGAACAAGGGAATATTTTTCAATTTTAAGTTTTTGCAATCAGGCGCCCAGCTGGAGAACAAGGGAATATTTTTCAGTTTTAAGTTTTGCAATCAGGCGCCCACCTGGAGAACAAGGGAATATTTTTCAATTTTAAGTTTTTGCAATCAGGCGCCCACCTGGAGAACAAGGGAATAGTTTTCAGTTTTAAGTATTTGCAATCAGGCACCAACCTAGAGAACAAGGGAATATTTTTCAATTTTAAGTTTTTGAAATCAGGTGCCCACCTGGAGAACAAGGGAATATTTTTCAGTTTTAAGTTTTTTGCAATCAGGCGCCCACCTGGACAACAAGGAAATATTTTTAAATTTTAAGTTTGTGCAATCAGGCGCCCACCTGGAGAACAAGGGAATATATTCCAGTTATAAGTTTTTGTAATCAGGCGCCCACCTGGAAATTAAGGGAATATTTTTCAAAATGTTAAGTTTTATAATCAGGCACCCACCTGTAGAACAAGGGAGTATTTTTCACAATTTCAGGTTTTGTAATCAGGCGCCCACCTGTAGAACAAGGGAATATTTTTCAACGCAATTCGAGTTCAGCAGTCAGGCGCCCACCTGTAGAATGGGGGAATACTTTCAATGGAATACATGTCAAAATCCAACAGTTCGGCATCAAACATAAATGAAGGAAAAGGCAAACAGTTATCGAAGCCACAAAGAGGTCGCAGAAGGAAATACAAGGCGACGACGCAACAAGGACCAAGATGGAAGATGTAGTTAGGCTCTTCTTTGTAATCCTTAGCCTATTGCTTAGTCTAGTTTTCTTTTATTTTTAAAATGGAGTAATAAGGAGGTCAGCAAGCAGTAACAGCAGCCAGTCACAGTCTCTCGGTAGTCCCAGCTACCAAAACTTACAGAACTACACTGACCTGATTCCTCTATTGCGAGGATATGTAGGCAACCTTTGAAGCAAGTTTTGGTTAGAAAGTTTTCAAAATGCTTCAACCGGAGTATTCAATTGGACGAAATTGCTCATATTTGCTCACTTGTCTTTCCACGAAAATCGTTCGTATTCCCGCGCAAAGAAGGGCAGCAGTGAGCATATGATTTTTGACCGGTCAAAACAAACTCCCATGGGACTCTTAAAGATTTGGATTTTCTCTATTGAATTAGTAGGATTTTAATTTTTAGACATTAATTGCATATGCATGTTCATTACTGCGTGTTAGGATTAATTAGGTTTTTAATTGTTAAATGAGCTTGTTTCATAAATTAAAGTACAAAAAAAATACATTTTCCAGAACTTGAAATTGTGTTTGTTCAATTTTAAATTTGTTTTAATTTTATTTCTGATTTGTGGTTTTTAAATAAATTTAGTAATTAATTTTAATTAAAAGAAAAGAAAAAATATATAACAAAAATACAATACATGATATGGGAAGACACTCAGGCTGGCCACAATTGGGCCAGACCTGAGTGGCCCAATTTGTTCCATCGTTGAACCCATACAAACAAGCCCAAATGATCAGCCAGTCCAGTCCACACCCACATCCATCCAAACGACGGTGTTTAGAGCCCTTTCCATCACAACCGTCGATCCCCACACCATCCAACGGCTACCAAACCCCCATCTCAATCTATACATATATGTCCAAACCTCTTTCAGTATACACACGACCAAAATCACCTTCCTCCTATCTCAACTGCCGATCATTGACCACCCCGTCAACACCCATTGACCACCCCAACGCCAACGTTGACCACCGCTTGACCACCCTACTGCCGCCGATGGAAATTGCCTCACGGCGATGGCTGGAAACCAAACAGCCCCAAAATTACACCCTTTAACCACCATGGCCTCCTCTACCCTATCTCATAATCAGTTACCTTCGAATACCACCCATCCGTATCGAATATCTCTTTTAAGATGGCCGAAAACCCCACCTCCGGTGAACCCATCCCAGTGCCTCCCAAAACTACACCACTAAGACACCTCGGCCTCCCAATTCCAACCATGCACACCACCATTCTAAAATCACCCTGAAACTCTTCGAATCTCGGTCTGGAACCCAACCCTAAGTCCCCAAACATGTGGTAAAAGCCCCAAAACCTTCCTAGGCATTCCTTGTACCCTAGTGACACTAACTATGCCAGACTTGACCCCCAAACACCTTCAACCATTAAGCAAATCCAAGTCTAAGACCTATTTGAGTTCTTAGAATCCTGGAGACTCCCCTGAGTCCTTTAAATCGATGATACACCACCTTAGAGGGTTCAGAACCATATGGAAGGGGCCAAGATCCAGCTGACTTGATTTAAACAAGAATAAAAATGAGAGCTAAGTTTTCTTCTTATCTTTCATTTTTTCTTTAGCTTTTGATAACTGATTAGGGTTCAATATTCATGCTTGTTTTTTTGTCACTAGCCTCTTCGTATTTTTCATTTTTCTTTAGCTTTTTGATAACTGATTAGGTTCAATAACTAAAGTCTGAACTCCTGTTATTCGATTCTAGTTGTTCTTCTATAAGATAAGGGCTCAATATTCATGTTTGTTTGTCACTATCCTCTGCTTATCTTTCATTGTTTTTTTCTTTAGCTTTTGATAACTGAAGTATGAACTCCTGTTTATTCTATTCTAGTTGTTCTTCTGGAAATTAGGGCTCAGTATTCATGTTTGTTTGTTTGTCACTAGCCTCTGCTTATTTTTCATTTTTCTTTAGCTTTTTTGATAACTGATTGGGTTCAATAATTAAAGTCTGAACTCTTGTTATTCGATTCTAGTTGTTCTTCTGTAAATTAGGGTTCAATATTCATGGTTGTTTGTGTGTCACTAAGCCTGGAATAATTGATTAGGTTAGTACATGTTTTAAAGTCTGTATTTCTTTTAATTTTGGTTGTTTGTCTGGTTGTCCACAAAGTTCTCTTAAGATTAGGGTTTAATGTTCATAGGCTTGTTTGTTTGTCATTAGTTCAGCATCCTATTATAATTAGTATTTAAGTGATATGATTCTCATAATTTGATGAACTTTACTGATTTCTTGATTGGTTTAATTGTTTGATTGTGTCACCGAATGCCTGTTATAATTAGCTTGTCAATTTTGGTTAGTTATGATAATCACAAGCTATTTAGTTTAAAAGGTGATCTGAATTTAGCTGACCAAGGTTAGTTAGGGCTGAACTAAGGTCAAAAGAACTGATTGGGGACAGGTTTAGGGGTAAGGTAATTCAGGAAACTTAGTAAGGGTATAAAAGGGATTTGGAATAATAAAAATCTGATAAGAATCCTGTAGAACTTTCCAACATGGACTAATACATAATTCCAACCTTAAACTTGAGGCACAAGACAGAAATAGAAGGACTACTTAGGCAAAAATACAATTTGAGACGAGGACTAAAAAGAAGCTAGTAAAAATCTGATACCTAACAGTTTTGCTATAAATTGAAGCATTTGGGGTATTAGAAGGGGACCTTCTGGGAAACTCTTTGAATTTTTGGTTCTCTAAACATTCTGCTGGGATCCGGAACTCTTCTCTTCAATATTAGAGCTAAAACACTCATTTCATAGCTGAAAAATACCATCGATGTTTTGATTTTGATCCTTTTGAGCTTAAATTTCCTACAATCCTGTTGAAACCTTGGGTACACCATTTTATTGGCTGTTTGTTTAATAGATGACCTCCATATTTGCTCATAGGCTCGGTTTTCTGATGTTACAGGTATTAACTCAACACTCATGTATATGAAGTTCGAAGGGAAAATATATTCTCAATATGAAGACTTTCATTGGCTCTTTGTACTCTAGTATCCTATTCCCGTCTTCTTCCCTACTTAGCTTGAATATAGGAATACTAGTAAAATGATCATCATTATTTTAGTAGTAGACTGATCTATTTTGTAATAACTGGACATTTTGGGAATGTTTTCATGTGTAATAATGGGACTTCTAGCTCAAGTTTTGTATATGCTTGGGTAGTAGTCAATTTCAATTTCAATCTGCTGGGCTCAAGTGCTGAATATGTGCACTTAGAGCTACCAGACCTGGAAAGTAGTATAGTCCATAGTTTTATATCTCATAATGTTTTGTAATAGCTCATTTTAGATTTGTTTCATATAGTAGGACCTAAAAATGTAATTGAATTGTGGCAATTAGATTCATTTACTCTGACTGATGACTATATGAATCGTATGATTCAAATTTGATATTAGAAAAGTAGTACAAAAAAAGTTGTTATTATTTCCTTCATGAATGGGCAAAGAATCGATTATATGCACATAATTTAAGACCAAACTGTTGTTAGCCATTGGACTCTTTGGTTAAAATCAGTACTGGGCTCATATGTGAGGCCTAGTAAGCATCTAAATGCTGAAATCTGATACGTTTCCTAGGCTAAGTGATTAACAGCCCAAACCAGTCAAAAATGGTTTCCAACTGCAGCCTGAGCAACAAGTGCTCCAGGGTTGTCCTAATGTGCGATTTATTTATATGTCCATTGGTCATGAACGAGGCTAAGGCACACATAATATTTCCCAAGCATCAAGTTTATACATAAAACAATTAGTGTATTCAAGAACCCGTAAGAGTAGAAATTTAGCACACATTAAAAGGCCTTAATAAAAATAAACTGAGCCACGTAATTCAACCAAATATCATGCGTAGGATCCTTAATTCATTAGAACACGTAGAAAGAATATGAGGTGCCGTTTAGCAAATTTCACGACCTTCCATAAATGTCAAAGTCGTAATTGATTTAGGCGCGTTAGTTTAATAATCTACCTTTCTTAAATTTGGGTGCACATTTATGTGACCAAAATCGAAATCTCAGCGAAGTTGAAATGTGTCAAAAATCGAGGTGCATTTATGTGACGTGGTTCAAGGAATGTTTTAACGACGTGAAATTTTCTTTAAAAATAATAATAAAAGCGGTTAAAAGAATTAAAAAGAACATAAGTTAAAACATGTTCTAAAATCAGATAATTTAAGCCAGATATAAAAGTTGAGCGACCGTGCTAGAACCACGGAACCCGGGAATGCTTAACACCTTCTCCCGGGTTAACAGAATTCCTTACTCAGATTTCTAGTTTGCAGACTGTTAAACAGAGTCATTCTTTCCTCGATTCGGGATTCTAACCAGTGACTTCGGACACCATAAATCTCTCAAGTGGCGACTCTGAAATGCTCGTTAATAATTGAATCCTGATTCGATTTTCCTTTAATTGGAAAAATTCCCTTTATCTACTCCCTTCACCGGGTTGTAGAAGCGAAAAAAGTAGGCGTGACAATAAGGTATCCGCATCTGTGGAGTTGCACTTGGGAGGATTCTTCTGCAGGTGCGGTCAACGGGTATCAGAACTGGGATGGATTGACTTTTCACATTTTCTCAATTCCAAACCCACAAATACACAACCAAACCTATTGGGAAACACATCTTTTTGCTTAGTTTTACTCTAAACATTGTAGAGAACAAGGTTTAGAATCTAGGGTTTGCACACACACTTTGGTCTTGTAGATTTGAAGCTTGTGATTAAGAATTTCTTATCCATTTATGTTCATTTCTTCATTTCTTTGCTTTGTATTGAATATATAAGTGTGTCATATTTTATTTAACACTTGAATCTTGTTTATGAAAATGATCACATTTAAAGTGTGGATTAAATATCTTGTTATGCTTATGTATTTAATGATTTTTATCTTTGTATGAAGTGAATCATTGTTTCTTTAATTATTCTTGTTCTTTAATGTTTCCAAAGGGATTAGCTAACCCTAGGACTTGCCCATTAACTTTGAATTAAGTTTGGGAAAAATTATTCGGAGTTGGAAAAGATTAATTAACAAGAACTTGAGGATTTAACCCTCATTTTATAGATTCTACCTAGTGATAGGATTGAACCACTTGTAGCCATAATCGGGTGTGCTTAATCTCTTAATTATTTTAGGGATAATTCAATTAGGAAGTCTTATTAGTCTTTGGAAGAAGCTAAAAGAATTATTGCTCGAGTTTAATTAACATAAAGTCGCTCATATTTGTAAAGTCATGAAATACATGTGATCTTTACTTGAGTGTAATTCCTGATGCATCCATACTTCTAGTTATTGATCAGTTTAATTGCTTTCTAGGTTAGTTTACATTTCTGCATTTCAGTATAAATATTTTCTAAAAACAATTCTAAGTATTTGGAATTGCATAACAAATGATAATTCTCTTACATTCCTAATCGCATACATATTGTTCTCTGTGGGATTCGACCCCGGCTCATAGTTGGGTAAATTATATTGCATGCAACCGTATCCATTTACTTTTTAGTAGTGGATTTGAACGTCATCAAAATTGGCGTCGTTGCCGATCAACAATTTGGCTTAATTTAGGTTGTTTGAGAAATAAGTGTAAGTGTTTTGGTTTAAACATGTGAATATTTGTGTAATTATTTTCTTACCTTGGTCTACTTTTCTTGTTTATTTTCTTATTTTTTCAAAAAATGGCATCATATAATGAAAATTGGTAGGATGGTAGTTTTTTATACTTTGATGACCCTTGTCCTTATTATGGAGGACCACAAACGTGGAAAAATTATTTAAATTCTCTCAGGGGTGGATTGCGCGCACCATCTCAAACCCATGAATGGAGTATTTGTGATAAGTGTGGTCGTCAAAATGGTCATTGGGATGATTGTGATTATTTTTCTTTCCCTTCCACAAACCCCCACTATGATGATTCTACTTTTTGTGATGAAAATGATAGAGCTATGGAAGTGGAAGAAGTTGAGCATGGTCAAAATAGAGAGCTCAAGCTCATGTTAGAATGCCTAATTGAAGGAGGAAACAAAAAAGAAAGTGCCCTAGAGGACCTTTTGGAAAATAGTCTCCAAAATGACTTGGCACTTGCATAATTGCACTCACAAATATGAGAAATGGGTGAAGCTTTAGAGGTCTAAAAGGCCTCGGAAGTTAATGATAGCCAAGAATTGTTCTTAGATGTGGAAGCCGAAAATCCTTTCTTGGCACTTGATTAAAACCAAGAATAACTCTCAAATGCTCAAAATGAGATGATGACGCTCACGTTGAAGACCATTCTTGCAAATGAGGAGAAGCACAACTTTTCACTCGAGGACTTGAAGCAAGTCTTGACTCAATATAATGATAATATCCGCACATTGGAAATTCAAATTAGAATATTAGTTGAGGCTCACTACACCCACCAACTTGAGAGTGTGGAAAGAAGTCAAGAAGAGTCCGACTACGAGGAAGAAAGTGAGCTCTACTTTGAGGAATCAAGAATTGAACATCCGCCAACCGACTCCACGAGTATTAGTGATTCCAAGAAAAATATGGAATGAGAGTCAGCATGTGTAAATGGAAATTTGGTTGAGATTGACTCTAGTCCGGGGGAAAAAGAAGATGTCAAAATTCGGGAAGAATTGCAGTTTGGAGGGTTGATGTCACATTCCAAGAATTTTTAACATTGGAATTTTATGGTGATATGGGAATTCAACTACATGAGTCAATGCAGGATTGGGAGGAGGAAATACAAAAACCATACATCTTATAATTTGAGGGAGCAAGAAGGCCAAATGACATTTCTCACATGAAAGCCAAGAAGAGCTAAATGAAGAAATTAAGTCTTGACTTGATCATCTACCTACCATCCCCATCGCTCGTGGTCACAATCTTTATTATAAGTTGGGTGCTCAATTCATATCATCAAAATGGCGAGAGAAGTGGTAAAGTTATTTTGCGTCGTTTCACGACATTCAATACGGCGCTTGGTGGGAGGTTACCTATTGTTTTTTAAAAGATTTAGTCATTTTTGAAATTTTCTTTTTTTTAGAATAGATTAGTATATTATTTTTGAATAATCTATCAAGTTTCAGATTTTTTGGAGTTGAATTAAGGAGTTTGGGACGTTGGAATGGCACAACACAGTAGGTGCAAAATTTGGGCACCAGTCATCTGGTGTAACTGCATCTGCGGAACTTTGCTCGCAGATTCGGGCTTGCAGAAGCGATTTTCAACTATGCAAATGTGGACAATTATGCAAATGTGGTTCATTGGCCACATAAGCGGCGTCGCATAAGCGATAAAAACCCCACAGGTGCAAAAATTGGGCAGGTTTACAAAAAAAGATCTCTCATTTCATCATGCAGTCTGTGAAAATTGTTCTTTTTCCAAAACCCCAAACACCCCCATATCTCACATTACTACTTCTCACACTGATCTCACTCGAATTTATCAAGAACAAGATCACACCGGTAACTTGGCCTACTCCCATCTTCTACTTCTCTTTTCTTCTTTTCCTTCCCTATTTTTTGAGTTCCCATGGCTACTTCCCCTAATTCCATGTTTCTCTCTGATTTATGTTGAGATTAGGGTGAGGAAACTGGTTGAGAGTTCGTGTGTGTTGCTACTACTAAATCAAAATGATAGGAAGTTTGAGTACCAATTTTAATTCAAAAAGCATATGCTATCACTGCTTCCAATGTGTTTGATAAATTGTATAAAAGAAAATGGTATGCTAAGTACCACAAAATCAGTCTTAATAGAGTCATAGGTTCTTGTATTGCACCATTTTAGAAGTCTTGCATATAAATTAGGTGCCAAAATATGGTTTAGGAGTTGAATAAGTTGAAAATAATTTGGGTTTTGGAACCCTTGCACGAGCACCGAAGATGCGGTCTCGCACCTGCGTTGACTGTTTTTTGGGTGCAATTTTTGGCATATTGAGCAAAACCACAGAAGTGGTAGAAAACCACAGACGCAGGACTACATTTGCAATGGTCTTTCCGTAGAAGCGGAAACTGGGCAATTTGCCAAATTCTAGTGGCTTTGCAACTGAAACCTCCCAGATCCGTTCAACTTAATTCTTTGGCCTAATTGCAGTGTTTTAAATTGCTTAACATGATTCTATCCCGACTAACATTGTTTTGAGTTTTTGAAGTTACTTTGAGCTAAAATGGATCCAAACATGAACGTAAATGCTCCACAACATCATGAAATTAAGGAGGTGATTGAAGAACCATTTGATAACTCACCCTTCATGTCGACTGACTATCAGCGTAGATATTATGACAACCTCGTAACCAAAAAGATAGTGCTTGAAAAAGGGATCACCGAGGAGAAATTGGCCGAGCGGCTCCCATATTTGTATGCTCGTCTCCAAGCCTCTGGATGGTCATGTTTCATTCCCACTTTGCGTAAAGCCAATGAAGAGTGGGTTCGTGAATTCTATGCGAATCTTAAGCACACAAACTTCCCGACCCATAACTCATTATTAGTAGAAAAATAGTAAGGTTTCGAATAGAGTAGATTAATGACGCACTTGGGATACCTGACTATCTACTTGAGTCGGTGCGAGAGAAGGATCAGTGAGACAACAGGGAATGGATTGTAACAAGGATCTACCCTCCAAGAGAAATAGGAGAAAGGGTTTGAAGTCAATTAAATTTACAACTGAAGAAAAAATGTGGCTCTACATCCTCTGTAACAGGGTGTCACCTTGTGGGAATGTCTCAGATGTCTCCTACACCAAGGCCTTGATCATTGCATGCATCCTGGATAGAATTCTTGTGAATGTTGGTTACTATATCCTGTAGGAGCTAAGAGAGTATTTGTTGGACAATGATGCAGGGTTGATGTTTCCTTCGTTGATCGTAAAATTATGCATGAGACTAGAGGTTGAGGTGTGTAGCACCGATCATTGGTTTCCAGCTGATAAACACTTCCATCTACTGAAAGTAACAGGTGAGGGTGGTATAGTAAAAAGCAAGAAAAGAAAAGTCACCACTAATGTTGCCAGTCCAGAGTCATCCTCACAGGCGGTTGTACCTGAGGGACCATTTGGGATTCTAAACTCCTAGCTGACATTCATCCGGGAGTTAGTGTCAGATCTCCCTAGTGAGCCTTCGTCCTCCCAGCCTAGGCCCAGGTACTTCTCCAGGGAAGACATGAGAAGTTACTTAGATGCACAAAAAATTCAGCCAGAGTCTCAGGAGAAGATAGCAGCATCAGTTGGCAGACTCGAGACAGCCTACGGTAACTTGGCCAAGGGGCATGCAGATCTCAACTTAGACTTCCAGGAAGAGAAGGAAAAGAAGAAAAAGAAGATCAAATTCATGATCAAGATGTGGAGAGACATAAAGGCCATCTTCAAATGGGGGCAGTCAGGCAAGAAGATACTAGTGGAGGCTAAAGATGAAAGCGAGGAGTAGTTCTTTCTTCGAACATTGCTGGTGATGATGATGATGATGAGACTGATGATGATGAGGCTGTGAGTTGGGCACAGTAACGATCAGCCTTCCTCCCACATTCTGCTAGTCTGATGTAGACCTCAGAGAGACCCTCAAACTACTTATGTTTTATTTTTTATTGTGCAGTGAGGACACTACAATGTTGTAGTTGGGGGTGGTGTAAAATTTGTCTATACATTTCTACTTTGACTTGTGCCATTGCCGGGCATATTCTGTTGTATGGATGTTTTGTTCCCTTGACGGGATTCTTTCGATATTGTGTATCATGTGCACTTGTCGAGCATAGTGTGAGTATATATGTTCAGATTAGTCACTTTTATTTTCCTATTTTATTTTATTTTTCTTTCTTCCTTTATTTATTCTTTAGTAGTTTATAGTTTATGTTAGTTTTTTTGCTCCTTGTAATATTAGTTTCTCCCTTTGTCTTCTCTAGATCGATAGTATTAGCGTTAATACGCTCCCCTTTTATTCCTTAATTCGCTATTTTCGCATGTCTCATTTTGTTGTTACTTGCAAATGGTAATTCTATAGTTTTCTAATAGTAATTTTTTCATATTCTTGTCTACTGCCATGGTATTAGTTTTTTAAATATGTTATCTTGCTACTACTTGTTATCAGTACCACTTTCATATTATCTATTGCTATCTCCGATTTAGTTTTCTAATTATTGTTTTACTATTACTTGCTACCAGGACTTCTCTCACCTTCTTTAGCCGAGGGTCTATCAGAAATAGTCTCTCTGCCCTTCTAGGGTAGGGGTAAGGCTGCATACATCCTACCCTTCCCAGATCCCACTTGTGGGACCACACTGGGTTGTTGTTATTGTAATATTAGTTGTTGTTGTTAATTATATATTTTTAGTAGTTCTCATCATTTTATTTTTTTTGGTAGTATTTCCTTGGGTTTTCTTTATGCTACGGTTCTTTCCCGAGGAATATTTTGTGTTGAACAGGGTGACTTTTTCCTTTGATGGATGGCGTGACGACTTTCTTAAGGGAATTAGTGTTGTTTTGTTATGTGGAGACTTGTGGATTATTTGATGCTAATAGAATTAGTCTGTTGCATGTAAAATGTGAATAAATAATACCCCTTTGAATTTTTATTTTAAATTGAAAAGTAAATGTATGGGAGGGAGTAACTTCTATGATAACTTTTTGGCTCTTTTAGTGACTCTTATTCCAATAGTTGACATGATATTGCTCTAAATGCTCTAATAAAAAAGGTAAAATAAAATAATCTTCACTTGTTCATGTTCCATGTGTGTTAGTTCTTGTTTGAAATAATTCTTGTGTTACCTATACCATCTAGAACTTGTCCGGTTAGTCTTTAAATGCTAATGCTAGTTATGGTTGGCTAGAGGGATGACCTTAGGCTTTCTTTGTGATCTTTGAAGGAAAAAAAACCTCTCTTGCCTTTCAAGACTACCATTGCATAAATATTATCACTAGCTTGTCTCATTTGAGTCTTTAACTTTTTCTTTAGCCACCTTATTACAAACATTTTCCCTTTTGTGAAATAATCTCATCTTTTGAACCTGTCCCTCCTTGAATATTGAGAATGAGATTAAAAGTCTAAGTTGGGGGTGTTGGTGTCAAAGTGGAAATTGGTAAAGTTGTACATTGAGGTATAATTACTCAAGCTCCAAATAAAAGTAGTTATATTTAAAAAAAATGTGTATATAAATATGGAGCCTTGAGAAAATTAGAGAGGAACTTCAAGGTGGTTTTATGTGGTAATTAGATGCCAATAAAGACTATGTGGTTTAAAAAGAAGCAAAATACAAAAAGAAAGATAAAGGTAAGTAGTGTTCAAGGAGGGTATAGTCACTTGTATCCAAATGCTTATCTTACCCTTTCCGAAACCTACATCACAAGCTTAAAAAGTCCTTATGTGTGAACACTTAATTTTTGACATCACCCAAATTCTATACTATTATAGTGTAAATATTGAAATCTTAATATATAAACTTTTATCTTTCTCTTAATAGGTTTCATTTATGAATATTTAAAAAAAAAATACAAAACAAATACAAAAAAAATTATTTGCATTTTTAGAGTATAACTTTTGTTCCTATTTTTAAATAGAAGAAATTTGCAAAGAAATATATATATATTTGGTTTCTTCTAATTTAAATGTAAGCTAAAGTATTTTTCATAGTAAAATTTAAACTATAATGTAAATATTAGGTTTTCTTATAATTTTCTTTAAATCTAAAGTAAGTTTTATATGCGTGTGTGAGTTTTTTTATCTTCTTTTATTTAATTAAAAAAGGGGTTAGAAAAATTTAAATAAATATATATAAGGTTTAAAAATATATAAAATAAATAATTAAATAAAATATAACAATCCAACATCCCCACTTCCCCACTTCACATAACTTCCTTTCCCACTAAATCTCACGTTCCTAACTTCCCAATCCTCACTTTCCCACTTCCTTAGAAGTTATAAAACTACTCATACTCATCTATTTAAAGAGAAAGAGACTTCTCTTATAAAAGAAAGAAGAAAAGGAGAAAGGGGACAACAGGATCGTAAAAAGAAAAAGAAGGAAAGACAATTGAAAAAAAGAGGGAGAAGAAAGGACAGTGAATGAAAAAAAACGAGAAAAATTGTGCAAAAGAGAAAGAGAGTGTAAAGACAGAGTTTGAGATTTCGTTCGCGGTTCCGTGTTCGAGGTTCTAAAAAAGGTAGTATTGCTAGCTTTGAAAATCAGTAGATTGTATCGTTTATCTATTATGAAATCTTCACAACAAGTAATATTGAATTTCCTTGCTAGTTCAATGAATTATCATGATTTAAGCCTGAATGTGTGTTAATATTTGTATAAATTTTCTTAAGAGCCGAACACAAGTATTGTTTTGTGCTTGTCTGACCTATCGCCGTCTATTTTTTACGATTTTCTATATATATATATATATATATATATATATATATATATATATATATATATATATATATATATATATATATATATATATATATATATATATATATATATATATATATATATATCATCTTTTGCCTAAAAATTTATCTTTTGTCTTTTGTCATATTTAAATCATCTTCGAAGCTCAATTAGTAAATCTGTCATGAATGAATCTAGGCTTGAATGCTTGGTTTAATTAATACTTGAAGTTATCTTTATATTAATTTTGCCCAATAATTCTTTTAAACATGCCATAAATTATGATAAGTTTTTTTTATAAGATTATAATAGGTTTCCTCTAAAACAAAATAATCGTTCTTTTTGGAATACACGTTTACATATGTTTGATTACTTAGCCATGAAAGCTAAAAATTATCAAGTGTTAATTTAGTATGACTATTTTTACTTAAAAAAAGATAAGAAAAATCGTTAATTGTCTCACATTTTCTACATCATAACTTGTTGTATTAGTTAAATCATTTTAGTAATGATGTTAGTTACTTACCATAGCCTAAGAATATAGATTCAATCATTGTTTTACTACTGAAGTATAAGTTGGAATATTCATGAGTTATTATCTTTATTTATAAATTTTATTTGATTTACTATTAGTATAAATATGTTTCTTTATTAATAAATCTGATATTTGAGGCTAAGCTATTAATTACGTTTCTTTCGTATTCCAACTGAAGGTCGGGTCATGCGAGAATATAGTTAATTGGGGATAGAAATATTTCAAAATCTAATACTAGAAAATAATTGTGAATGAGCAAAAGGAGTCATGAATTAACTCAAGACTCGTTCAATAAGTAAACGAAACAATAATGAAAAATATACAAATATATGTCTTGGTTTAGAAATAAATAAGTAAAATACTCTAAAAATTCTAGAAAAGATTTTAGATGTGCTTTCAATATTAGCTCATGTGTCCATATCCGAATTTGGATTGATACTTTCAAATAATAAAAATATCATGTGCATATTCTCGCGTCTTGATTCCTTTCAAATTTAAAATAATTGTCTTTTGACCATGTGTACTTTTCGTACCTTGGTTTAATATCTAACTTCAAAGAAATACCTTGTGTGCGTATCGCATCTAGGACCAGACAATTAATAAAAATATCATAATCAAGTTAAGCGGTAATAGACAAGCCATAACGAATAAAAAACAAGAAAAGCCAAGAATTGATTTAAGTCGAACATTAGTCAATAAAGTGACCGTGCTAGAACTACGGGACTCGAGGGATTCCTTATACCTTCCTCTCGGTCAACAACATTCTTTACTCAGTCTTCTATTTCGTAGACCATAATTAAGAGTCAAACCTTCCTTTTGAAAGGGGATTCAAATAAAAGGTGACTTGGAACACCAAAACTCAATTCCAAGTGGCGACTCTAAATAATAATTAATCCATTTTCAAAACATCACTTTATTTGGAAAAACTCTTCTAACTCAACCCCGAAAAGGGTACTTCGGGGTGTTAAAAAGGAGGTGTGACAGCGATGGCGACTCTGCTGGGGAAGATAACCCTAAACTTCTGTTAGGGTTTAGAATTCGAGGTTGTAATGTGATCTATCCTTGGCTTTATTAATTTTATGTTATTATTGTGTTTTTGGACCTAATATGCTTAATTGCTGCTCATTTATGGCTTTGATATTATTTAAACTATATTAAATTGTCTTCTTATGCCTCCCTTCTGAGTCTTCTGAATTTATGGTGCACAAGTGCGCGTGACCCACTTTTCTGTTAGAAGTCATACCAATTAGAACGAGGCTGGGACAAGTAACTAGGCTGGGTAGACTTTTGTGCTCCTGGTACATTGCCCCCACCTCGGCTCGAGTTGTCCGCTTGGGTAAGCCAGGTCTAAAACACTCCCCCACAATTTAAACCTAGAATAACATAACCTCATGTCGGAATCCTAGTAGGAACTTTTGTTTGCATCATGTGCATTTGACTTTGGGGACTCAACACAGAGGTTGGGTCCGTCTAAGAAAGGTGTACCCGAGAATTATAAGACCATCCAGATGCATCTTATGTGCTACTTGTGAATTATGTTTCATTCGGCTTGTGCATGTTCACCGGCTTCTAACAAAATAAAATAAATATATATAAATTGAGGGAAAACCAGAAGGGAGGAAATTTTACCTGGTTTTTGAAAACTGTCAGTATTTAGCCCAAAAAGATTATTACAAAATAAGCCAAATTGTTTTTCAAACAAAAAGTGTCATCCTACTCACGAAACATATATGAACTACGCGGGTCTGATTCTCACCGGATGTGAGATACGTAGGCAACCTTAATCGGGTCCGGCCCCTACTTTTTAAAAATCCAAAAATATTTTATTTTTAAATTCTCCTCAAAATCCAAAAATATTTCCGTTCTTCTTCAAGAGTTTTTCTTTCCAAAATTCCCAAAAAAAATCAATTAAAAACCAAAAAATATATTTTTTATTCATTAGAAGTTTTCTTTAGAAAATATCCACATCAAAAAAAGAGTTAGTTTATTTGCTTTATTCCTTATCTTCTCGAACTATGCAAGATCTGATTCATGTCTTCACATGATACGTAGGCAACCTACATCAGGTTCGATCGAATAAATTTGAAAAAATAAAATAATAGTAAAAAAGGAAAAAAATAAAATGGTTAAAAAAAAAAAGAAAGAGTGTTCATTCTAACATGATTGTTGTTTTGAAAGAAAAGCTAGTTAAAGGTGGTCGGTTTGTTGGTTTGCGATGGAGAGTCACGCAAATAATCTAAGATCCCTCGGAAGTAAAAGCATCTTCTCAACAAATAGAACAAGCACAACAGTTGTTGATTCCAAGTCACAAAAATGCAAGTAGACAAATTGACGGTGAAAAAAAAAAGAAGACAAATATAGGGTTGACTTTACTAGATTTTAGAAATAGGACATGGCCTTCTCGGGATGATTTGATGATTGGGAATTAGATCCAGCATTGAAAGCCACAGTAGCCATTGTCGCGGCAGAAGAAAAACAAAAAACGGGTGCCAACCCGGAAACTTTCCCTATCAGACGTGAGTCTCTATAGCCAGTCTTGCTATCTTTTCTTCCTTTCTAGTTATTTCAGTGTGTCATCCCAATTTTTTTTATTTTCTTTCATTCCTGTGTAATCTCCTCTATCTTTTTTCTTGAATATTCAAACAAATAAAATCAATATTTCATCATACATGAATGTCTCTTTTCTTAATCTTGTCACCTTTCTTATTCTCTTTTCAGTTCTGTAAATACATATTTTTAATAACATGACATGCTTGCGGACTTCATGCCCAGATCCTAAAATTCTGTCAGATTTTGAAATAATGAACCAAGAAGCATAATGTGTGGAAGATAAGGAGTGTAAGAAAATAAACAAATAATTGGAACAGTAAGCCTAAATCAAATTCAAATGAAGCCGCCCTTACTTGATTGGTTTATGGCACTGAAGCCCTAATATAGCAAAAGTTTAAATTCTTTCCCTTCGAATCATTCTTGAAGTCGGGATCGAGGTTTAAAATTGAGTCAACACTCAATTGAAACATTGTCTTTGATTGATGTAAATTGATTGGCCAGAGGCTACCAGGGGCATTTGTACAACAAAGATGGCCCATACTTACAACAAAATTTACGTCCCAAGAAATTTGAAGTGGGGCAACTCGTCTTGAAACATATTCTCCAGCACCATGAAGAAGCTAAGGAAAAATTTTCTCCAAATTGCAAAGGTCCATACATTGTAACAAGAGTGTTGCACAGCTCCGTTGTATTTGGGAGACATCGAAGAAAATGTCCCCGAGACAATAGTCAATGCACATGCAGTCAAAGTTATTATGTTTAACTCATTACTTGGTGTTAACATTCTTTGATTGGGATGATGTTCTTTCTCACTATCCAAATATCATTAACCATTTTTGCAAATACTTTGAGCTGGTTCCCTCTCTTTGATTGCCCTCTTTGGAATCTGGAAGTTATAATTAAAAATGACTAAGAAAAGAAAGACAAAAACAAAAAAAAAAGAAAAAGAAAAAGTAAACAAAAATAAAGAAGAAAAAAGAAAACAAAAAGAAAAAAGGAAAAATGAAAAAAAAACAAAATCAAAAATAGAGTTTCCTGAACTACGTTCGACTTGATTGTGAAAGGATACGTAGGCAGCCTCTCTCTGAGGTTCAGTCACACAAAAATAAAAATTCAAATTCCCCAAAAAGTGAAACTGGGGTAGATATTATAATGTTTTGGCAATGGTTTTGCATGAAAGGTTCCAATGTAGTAATTCAATCCAAATTCTTTTTACCCAAATCCTTTCAAGTCCTTTCGATCAATCGACGAGATTGTTCAACAATTGGAGGATACAATTACTTGGATCATATGCAATCAAATGAGAGAGTCCTATTGGTGAAAACCCTTATGGGCACTGTAGGGCGATGGTGAGTAGAGAAAATGAAAAAGAGAGAGTCTTATTAGTGAAAACCCACAAAGGGCACTATAAGACGATGGCAAGAAGATAAATGCGAGAGATCAGCTAGTGAAAACCCGCAAAGGGCACTGCTGATCGAAAAGAGGATTCATGCAGCCATAGCATCAAAACAATCATTATCAAGGTTTCCCGATTTCAAGTCAAACATTGTGATGAGTTTTTGAGAAACGGTTCATACAGATCACGCATCCAGTTCAAAAGGCATGTCATGTTCATTGAATTCTGTATGTACTCCCAGATAAGTCCGTATTTTTTTCCCCGAAAGGGACACCTCTTGTTTTAAACTCATTCTCTATTCCATTTTTTTTCTCTTTCTTTGAATCGCTTTCGGTGTAACATTGTTCCAAAAAAATAAGGCAAAGAAAATATGGCAAGACCGATTTACAGGGTTCTCGTTTGAAGCGAGCTGATCTATTCAAAAGGCACCCAGCCTCGACAACGACATCAAGTCAACCCCGGCTGGCCATGATTGGCCGATGCTTTGAAATGGAAAACTTTGAAAGAAGTCAAAAGGGAAATGCTCACCAAGGCAACATCAAGTTGAAAAAGGTTAAGTACCTTCATGGCAAAGTTTGGAAAAGCTAAAGGTTCTCCATAGCAAGAAATGCAGTTGGTATTCTGGAAATAATTAGTTGCAGTTCAAATCATTAAAGAAGATGGACCGAGATCAAGAGAGTGAAATAATCAAGGCCAAAAACCGACCACCAGTTTAAAACTAATGAATCTTTCTTTGTTCAAAAATGAAAGAAATAATATTAAGAAAAAGATTGTGAAAAGATGAACACCACCAAGTGAAGTTCTCAAATCCATGATTTCCTTCCAATATGCATGTAATCATGTTATTTTTAGTTTCATTATAGGGAATCAACACCCTATCTTCAACACAGGGTACAACATACCCTGGTTGCATTATTTTCTGTCAACACATAGTACAACATTTCCTGGTTGAATTATTTTCTACGTAGGGTACAACATTCCCTAATAGCATTTCAGAGCGTCACCAGCCTCATCTTGTTGTTAACACAGGGTACACCATCCCCTTGATGCATTATTTTCTGCCAACACAGGATACTACATCCCCTGGTTGCATTATTTTCTGTCAACACAGGGTACACCATCCCCTGGTTGCATTATTTTTTGTCAACACAGGGTACAATATTCCCTGGTTGAATTATTTTCTACGTAGGGTACAACATTCCCTAGTAGCATTTCAAAGTGCCACGAGCCTCATCTTGTTGTCAACACAGGGTACACCATCCCCTGGATGCATTATTTTCTGCCAACACACGGTACAACATCATATGGTTGTCTCATCTTGTTGTCAACACTGGGTACACCATAACCTGGTTGCATTATTTTCTGTCAACACAGGGTACACCATCCCTTGGTTGAATTATTTTTCTGCCAACACAGAGTACAACATCCCCTAGTTGTCTCATCTTGTTGTCAACACAGGGTACACCATCCCCTGGTTGCATTATTTTCTGTCAACACAGGGTTCTACATCCCTGGTTGCATTATTTTCTACATAGGGTACAACATCCCCTAGTAGCATTTCAGAGTGCCACGAGTCTCATAATGTTGTCAACACAGGGTAAAACATTCCCTGGTTGAATTATTTTCTACGTAGGGTACAACATTCCCTAGTAGCACTTCAGAGCACCACGAGCCTTATCTTGTTGTCAACACATGGTACACCATCCCCTGGATGCATTATTTTCTACCAACACAGCGTACACCATCCCCTGGATGCATTATTTTCTTTTAACATAGGGTACACCATCCCCTGGTTGCATTATTTTCTGTCAACACATGGTACACCATCCCCTAGTTGCATTATTTTCTGCCAACACAGGGCACAACATCCCCTGGTTGTCTCATCTTGTTGTCAACACAGGGTACACCATCCCCTAGTTGCATTATTTTCTGTCAACATGGGGTAAACCATCCCCTGGATGCTTTATTTTCCATCAACACAAGGTACACCATCCCCTGGTTGCACTATTTTCTGTCAACACGGGGTACAACATTCCCAGGTTGAATTATTTTCTACATAGGATATAACATTCCCTAGTAGCATTTCAGAGTCCAACAAGCCTCATCTTGTTGTCAACACATGGTACACCATCCCCTCGTTGAATTATTTTCTATCAACACAGGGTACACTGTTCCCTGGATGCGTTACTTTCTATCAACACATGGTACATCATCCCCTGGTTGCACTATTTTATGTCAACACAAGCTACACCATCCCCTAGTTGTATTATTTTCTGCCAACATAGGGTACAAAATGCCCCAGTTGTCTCATCTTATTGTCAACACAGGGTACACAATCCCCTGGTTGCTTTATTTTCTTTCAACACAGGGTACACCATCCCCTAGATGCATTATTTTCTGTCAACAAAGGGTACAACATCCCCTGATTGCATTAATTTCTGTCTACACAGGGTACACCATCCCCTGGATGCATTATTTTCTTTAGACACATGGTACACCATCCCCTGGCTGCATTATTTTCTGTCAACATAGAGTACAACATTCCCTGGTTGAATTATTTTTTACATAGGGTACAACATTCCCTAGTAGTATTTCAAAGCGCCACAAGCCTCATCTTGTTGTCAACAGAGGGTACACCATCCCCTGGATGCATTATTTTCTGCCAACAATGGGTACAATATCCTCTGGTTGCATTATTTTCTGTCAACACAAGGTACACCATTCCCTGGTTGCATTATTTTATGTTAACACATGGTACAACATTCCCTGGTTGAATTATTTGCTACGTAGGGTACAACATTCCCTAGTAGCATTTCAGAGTGCCTCAAGCCTCATCTTATTGTCAACACAGGGTACACCATCCCCTAGTTGCATTATTTTTTATCAATACTGGGTACAACATCTCCTGGTTGTCTCATCTTGTTGTCAACACAGGGTACACTATCCCCTAGTTGCACTACTTTCTGTCAACATAGGGTACAACATCCCCTGGTTGAATTATTTTCTACATAGGGTATAACATTCCCTAGTAGCATTTCAGAGTGCCACGAGCCTTATCTTGTTGTCAACATAGAGTGCACCATCCCGTGGTTGCATTATTTTCTGTCAACAGAGGGTACACCATCCCCTGGATGCATTAGTTTCTTTTAACACAGGGTACACCATCCCCTGGTTGCATTATTTTCTGTCAACACAGGATTACCATCCCCTAGTTGCATTATTTTCTGCCAACACAGGGCACAACATCCCCATGTTGTCTCATCTTGTTGTCAACACAGGGTACACCATCCTTTGGTTGCATTATTTTCTGTCAACATGGGGTACACCATCCCCTGGATGCTTTATTTTCCGTCAACACAGGGTACACCATCCCCTGGTTGCATTATTTTCTGTCAACACAAGGTACACCATCCCCTAGATGCATTATTTTCTATCAACACAGGGTACACCATCCCCTTGTTGCATTATTTTCTGTCAACACAGGGCACAATATTCCCTGGTTGAATTATTTTTTACGTAGGGTACAACATTCCTAGTAGCATTTCAGAGTGCCACGAGCCTCATCCTGTTGTCAACATAGGGTACACCATCCCCTGGATGCATTATTTTCTGCCAACACAGGGTACAACATCCCCTGGTTGCATTATTTTCTGTCAACACAGGGCACACCATCCCTTGGTTGCATTATTTTCTATCAACAAAGGGTACAACATTCCCTGGTTGAATTATTTTCTACGTAGGGTACAACATTCCTTAGTAGCATTTCAGAATGTCACGAGCCCCATCTTATTGTCAACACAGGGTACAATATCCCCTAGTTGCATTATTTTCTGTCAACACAGGGTACAACATCCCCTGGTTGTCTCATCTAGTTGTCAACACAGGGTACACCATCTCCTGGTTGTATTATTTTCTGTCAACACAAGGTACAACGTTCCCTGGTTGAATTATTTTCTACTTAGGGTATGACATTCCCTAGTAGAATTTCAGTGTGTCATGAGCCTCATCTTGTTGTCAACACAGGGTACATCATCCCCTGATTGCATTATTTTCTGTCAACAGAGGGTACACCATCCCCTGGTTGCAATTTTTTATGTCAGCACGGGGTACAACATCCCCTGGTTGTCTCATCTTGTTGACAACATAGGGTACACCATCCCCTGGTTGCATTATTTTATGTCAACACTGGGTACTCCATCCCCTGGTTGCTTTATTTTCTGCCAACACAGGGTACAACATCCCAGGTTGCATTATTTTTCCTTTGTTTTTAAATTCTTTATTTTTGCAATAGCAATGATAGTTTAATGTGTTTTCAATCACAAAAATTTCCTAGTGCAAACTGGGGCAGAAACGTTTTGTTCATTTTTTTTGTTTGTGAGTGCTTGTAGGTTTTTCTGCCAAGCACGGATTAGATATGCAAAAAGTAAGATTCCAGCTCTCGCCAGAGAAAGTGGAACGTTTGATCTCAATACCAACCGCAACCAGCTTTGACGTAATGCAGACATATGGCCAAGATCTTTCTTCCTATCATCTTATCGAGAAACAAACCTGCAAGCATATTTCATACTCTGTTGCATCAAGAGCATCAAGTTTCATTCTAAAGTCAACGGGAGAAGCAAGTCAAGAATCAAGACAAGACTCCAGACGACATTTAGATAGGAATTTTACAATTCTTAGATTTCAAGAGTATGTAATTTTCTTTTCATTTTGATGTAATAGTAGGAAATCGTAACCTCGACGGAACTTCGCTCGACTCTCTTTCCGAGAATACTCTGTCACTCTTCTTTCACTTGAACTACACGTGACGTGATTCCCTTATAACCCGGGATACATAAACTGCCTAAAACAAAGGCTCGGTCACATCTTTTACTTCTCTTCTTTCCTTTTTAAATAATAGCGAGGTCAAAAAGCAGTCACCTTGTTCATTTTCTTTGCTTGAAAACTCTTCATGTTTCCAAGCAAAGAGGGGCATGCTGTGAGCACCTAATTTTTGACCTCACCCAATTCTATACTATTTTAGTGTAATTATTTAAATCTTAACATATAAACTTTTATCTTTCTCTTAATAGATTGCATTTATGAAAATTCAAAAAAAAAAATAAAAAAAAAAGTTATTTGCATTTTTAGAGTATAACTTTGGTTCCTATTTATAAATAGAAGAAATTTACAAAAAATATATATATTTAGTTTCTTATAATTTTAAATGTAAGCTATAGTATTTTTCATAGTATAATTTAAACTATAATGTAAATGTTAGGTTATCTTATAGTTTTCCTTAAATCTAAAGTAAGTTTTATATACATGTGTGCGTTTTTTATCTTCTTTTATTTAATTGAAAAAGGGGTTAGGAAAAATTAAATAAATATATATAAAGTTTAAAATATATATAAAATAAATAAATAAAATAAAATAAAACAACCCAACTTCCCCACTTCACGTAACATCCTTTCCCAGTAACTCTCACGTTCCTAACTTCCCAATCTCCATTTCCCCTCTTCCTTAGAAGTTATAAAACTACTCATACTCATCTATATAAAGAGAAAGAGACTTCTGTTATAAAAAAAAGAGAAAGGGGACAACAGGATCGTAAAAGAAAAAGAAGGAAAGACAATTGAAAAAAAAAGAGGGAGAAGAAATGACAGATAACGAAACAAAATTGAGAAAAATTGTGCAAGAGAGAAAGAGAGTGTAAAGACAGATTGTGAGATTTCGTTTGCGGTTCCGAGTTCTAAGTTCTAAAAAAGTTTGCATTGCTAACTTTGGAAATCAATAGAGTGTATCTGTTTATCTATTGTGAAATCTTCACAAAAGGTAATATTGAATTTCCTTGCTAGTTCAATGATAATATCAAGAATTAAGTCTGAATGTGTGTTAATATTCGTAAACACAACTATTGTTTTGTGCTTGTTTGACCTATCGCCGTCTATTTTTTACGATTTACTATATATATATATATATATATATATATACACATAGATAACAGTCTAAAAATTTATCTTTTGTCTTTGTTAATTTAAATAATCTTCGAAGTTCAATTTGTAAATTTGTCATGATTGAATCTAGGCTTGAATGCTTCGTTTAATTAATACTTGAAGTCATATTTATATTAATTTTGCCCAATCATTCTTGTAAACATGCCATAAATTATGATAAAGCAAAATAATCGTTCTTTTTGGAATACACATTTACACATGTTTGATTACTTAGCCATGAAAGCTAAAAATTATCAAGTGTTAATTTAGTATGACTATTTTTAATTTAAAAAAGAAGAGAAAAATCGTTAATTGTCTCACATTTTCTACGTCATAACTTGTTGTATTAGTTATGTTATTTTAGTAATGATGTTAGTTACTTACCATAGTCTAAGGATATAGATTCAATTTGTTTTACTACTGAAGTATAAGTTGGAATATTCATGAGCTATTATCTTTATTTATAAATTTTATTTGATTTAATGTTAGTATAAATATGTTTCTTTATTAATAAATCTGATATTTGAGGCTAAGCTATTAATTACGTTTCTTTCATATTCCAACTGAAGGTCGGGTCATGCGAGAATATAGTTAATTGGGGCTAGAAATATTTCGAGGTCTAATACTAAAAAATAATTGTGAATGGGCAAAAGGAGTCATGAATTAACTCAAGACTCGTTCCAATAAGTAAAAGAAACAATAATGAAAAATATATAAATATTTGTCTTGGTTTAGAAATAAATAAATAAAATACTCTAAAAATACTAGAAAAGATTTTAGATGTGCTTTCAATATTAGTCATGTGTTCATATCCGAATCTTGGATTGATATGTTTAAATAATAAAAAGATCATATGCGTATTCTCGCGTCTTTATTCCTTTCAAATTTAAAATAATTATATTTTGACCATGTGTACATTTCGTACCTTGGTTAATATCTAACTTAGAAGAAATACCTTGTGTGCGTATCGCATCTAGGTCCAGACAATTAATAAAAATATAATAATCAAGTTAAGCGGTAATAGACAAGCCATAACGAATAAAATACAAGAAAAGTCAAGAATTGATTTAAGCTGAACACTAGTCAATAAAGCGACCGTGCTAGAACCACGGGACTCGAGGGGTGCCTTATACCTTCCTCTCGGTCAACAGAATTTCTTACTCAGTCTTTTGTTTCGTAGACCATAATTAAGTGTCAAACCTTCCTTTTGAAAGGGTATTCAAATAAAAGGTGATTTGGAATACCAAAACTCAATTCCAAGTGGCGACTCTAAATAATAAATAATCTCTTTTCATAGCGTCACTTTAATTGGAAAAACTCTTCTAACTCAACCCCGTAAAAGGGTACTTCGGGGGTTAAAAAAAGAGGTGTGACATTATGGGATCTCCATCCAAATGTTCTTGAATAGGAGGCAAACTAAAATAAGGGCAAGCTTATGGCATGATGTCACACCTCCTTTTTTTGCACTACAACCCCGGCGAGGGGCGTAGATAAGGGGATTTTTTCAATTAAAGGACAATCGAAACGGTATTTATTCATTTAGAGATTTCAGAGTCGCCACTTGGAATATTTAATGGTGTCCCAAGTCACCGGTTTGATTCCCGAATCGAGGAAGGTTTGACTCTGTAATATAGTCTGCGAGCTAAAAATTCGGGTAAGGATTTATGTTAACCCGAGAGAAGGTATTAGGCATTTTCGAGTTCCGTGGTTCTAGCACGGTCACTCAACTGTTATATTCGGCTTAATTATCTAATTTACAATTATTAACCCGTGTGCAAATTTTTATTTTTAACCGCTTTTATTTAATATTTTAGAATATTGCAACGTCGTTAAAACACGTTTTGAACCACGTCACATAAATGCACCTGTAATTCGCAACCCATTTTATCTAACGATGAGAATTAGATTTGGGTTACATAAATGTGCACCCGTATTTAGGAAGGTAAATTATTTAACTAACGTGCCTAAGGCAATTGTGCATTGTTTATTTGCGAGGGCCACGGAAAATTCACTAACTGGCACACTTCGAATTCTAAGAATAAGCAAGATTAATTAAAGTGAGGGCTATACAAATGTCATATTCGTTGGGCATGGCACATCTCTATTCTAATTAGAGGAATATTTGAATTAAACCCGTAGGGCCATAAACTACTTATGCTATAATACGGCTCGCCTCCAATATTAACGAAACGACAAATTAATTAAAAGGGATTACTAAAAGTGTAACTGCTCAAAAATTAATGGACAAGGATTCTTATGCGGACTAGGCCGAGGACTACAATTTTAATAAATGAAAAAGGCTAAAGGTGTGAAATCAGAATTTGGGCCCAGCGGAGGGGCCTGATGGCCCACAGACGCGGGACTGCCGATTAGGTGAGCTCTTGAGTTTGATTCTACATAACGACGTAAGGCACACATCTTTTGTATTCGATTCTACAACCTACATTATTCTGCTTCAAGGAACTAATCGGTGCCTGATATGATATCATCATTACTGAAACTAATACATAGTTGTCCTAATTACATGCTCAATGAATGCTCCTTATGTTCCATTTTCTATTTGAACCATTATTCTAATTTATAATCACACCCACAGAGGAAAAATCCATAGTATCTTGATTTTAAATTTTCAAATCAAGTAATCATCTAATTTTTACGCTTGTTATCAATTTCAACCAGTTTCAATATAGACATGTTCAAAACAAAGTTCAGAAAGTACATACAAGTCCATATATAACAGTCTCAGTGAATTCAAATAGTCATCGCGACTAAAAATAAAAGTATATCTATTCTTCAGCATCTATGAATCAGATCTATGATTCCAAGCATCAAGCTAACCTAGATTACAAAACATTTGCAAAACTATCTCAAGTTGCTCCCTTGTGGGGAATCAGAACTCACAAATGAGAGGCACAACTTAACTAACAATTGACTCAAGATATAGATATTATGTGAAGCAACAAGCAAGACAGGAGGAGTTTAGCTTCAAGTTCAGCTTCATTTCAACTAAACTTCATTTGGATTACATGTTCCATGTTCAAGCATTACTCAAATGTAATAAAAATGCCTGGAAAAAGAATAGAAACCAAAGAAGAACTGAAATTCAGTAGTTCAGCCAAAGCAGTAACAGAAATGAGCCTCGTATTCAACAATCAACTATGTGAAATCAACCCAGAAACACCTAGCACGAAGATCTAGCACTAGAACCAGGAAATTAACTTTAAAACCCAAAAGAATAATGACCGTCAACCAACTTGAACCAGAAACACTTTTCAAAACTCAGTATCACTTCATATTAGCTGTCAAACTAAATCAAAGGATGTATTTTAGCCTTGAAAATTTCAGAAATCAATTCAGAAAATAGAATATTCAATGGAACAGTAATTTTTTGTTCTATCTCTTAGGCCTTTTAGTATTATTTTCGGATCCTCTCACTTTTCTTTTTAAAAGCCGGTCAGCATGCAAATCCAGAATAAAAGCACGCAAGATGCATCAGGATGATCCATTATTTTGGGTGCATCTGTCTTAGACGGACCCAATCCCTGTGTTGATTCTCCTAAATCAAATGCATGATGCGAATAAGCATTCCTACCAGGGATCCTGCATGAGGTTAAGTTATTCTAGGTTCAAAACATGGGTATATGTTCTAGACTGTGTACCCGAGCGGACAACTCGAGTCGAGGAGGGGGCTACGTACCGGGAACCAAAATGTCATCCGGCTTTGTAACTTTTCCGAGCCTCTTTCTTATTTCAAGGAATGACAGTAACAGAATAGGGAGTCTCGACCACCAAGCACATCCCCAAATATGAGAAGAGAAGGGTTTCGCGGTAATTTATATACAATTCAAATAATATCAAAGCGGTAAAAAAAGTAACATTTAGCACATTGGGCACAATCATGAATAAAATCGGATATTAAACAAAGCCAAATACAACAATTATTCTAAGCTCGAATTCTGAACCATGAACCGGAGATTCTGGGTTCGTAGTCCCAGCAGAGTCACCAGAGCTGTCACACAGCCTTTCTTTTACACTACAACCCCGGCAAGGGGCGTAGATAAGGGAGTTTTTCCAATTAAAGGACAATCGAAACGCGATTTATTTATTTAGATATTTCAGAGTTGCCACTTGGGATAATTAATGATTTACCAAGTCACCGGTTTAAATCTCGAATATTTGACTATGTAATACAGTCTGCGAGCCAGAAATCCGGGTAAGGAATTCTGTTAACCTGGGAGAAGGTGTTAGGTATTCCTGAGTTTCCTGGTTCTAGCACGGTCACTCAACTGTTATATTCGGCTTAATTGTCTGATTTACAATTATGAACCCATGTGCAAATTTTTATTTTTAACCGCTTTTATTTAATTTTTAAGAAGATTGCAACGTCGTTAAAACGCATTTTGAACCACGTCACATAAATGCACCCGTAATTCGCAACACATTTTACCTAACATTGAGATTTATATTTGGGTCACATAAATGCGCACCGTATTTAGGAAGGTAAATTATTTAACTAATGCACCTAAGCAATTGCGTATTTATTTGTGAGGTCCACGAAAAATTCACTAAGTGGCACGCCTCAAATTCTAAGGATAAGTAAGATTAATTAAAGTGAGGTCCATGCAAATATCATTTTCGTTGGGCATGGAACATCTCCTATAATTAGAGGGGTATTTGAATTAAACCCGGAGGGTCATAATACTTGTACTATAATACGGCTCGCCTCCAATGTAAACGAAACGACAAATTAATTAAAAGGGATTAATAAAACTGTAACTGCTCAAAAATTAATGGACAAGGATTCTTATGTGGACCAAACCAAGGGCTACATTTTTAATAAATGAAAAAGGCTAAAGGTGTGAAATCGGAATTTGGGCCCTGCGGGGGGACTGATGGCCCAAAGACGTGGGACTGCCGATTAGGTGAGCTCTTGAGTTCGATTATGCACCACGACGTAAGGCACACATATTTTGTATTCAATTCTACAACCTACATTATTCTGCTTCAGGGAACTAATCGGTGCATGATTTGATACCATCATTACTGAAACTATCACATATTTGTTCTAATTACATACTCAATTAATGCTCCTTCTTTCCCATTTTCTATTTTAACCATTATTCTAATTGATAATCACACCCACGTAGAAAAACAAACATTCATAACATCTTGATTTTCAATTTCCAAATCAAGTAATCATCTGATTCCTACATTTGCTATCAATTTCAACTAGTTTCAAAATAGACATGTTCAAAACAAAGTTCAGAAAATACGTACAAATCCATATATAATAGTCTCAGTGAATTGAAATAGTCATCACGACTAAAAATAAAAGTATATCTGATCTTCAGTATCCATGAACCAGATCTACGATTCCAAGCATAAGCTAATCCAGATTACAAAACTTTGGCAAAACTATCTCAAATTGCTCCCTTGTAGGGAATCAGAACATGCAGATGATAGGCACAACTTAACTAACAATTGACTCAATGTATAGCTATTATGTGTTGAAGTAACAAGCAAAACAGGGGGAGGTTAGCTTCAAGTACAACTTCATTTCAATTAAACTTCATTTGGATTACATTTTCCACGTTCAAGCATTACTTAAAGGCCAGAAAAGTACCTGAAAAAAGAATAGAAACCAAAGAAGAACTGAAAGTCAGTAGTTCAGCCAAAGTAGTAGCAGAAATAAGCCTCGTATCAAAAAATCAACAATGTGAAATCAACCCAAAAATAACTAGCACCAAGACTCAACATTAGAACCAGGAAATCAACTTGAAAACCCAAAGGAATAATGACCCTCAACCAACTTGAACCAGAAAAACTTTCAAAACTCAGTATTACTTCATACTAGCTCTGAAACTAAACCAAAAGATTTATTTTAGCCTTGAAAATTTCAGAAATTACTTCATAAAAGAGAATATTACATGGAACAGTAGTTTTTTGTTCTGTCTCTTAGGTCTTATAGTCTTATTTTCGGATCCTCTCCTTTTTTCTCTTTTTTTTTCTTGAAAGGAAAGAATGAATGCCTTTATGGGAAAGCAATTAGGGCACCTTTCAGGTTTTTGTTTTGCATTGTAATCCCCTTTTTAATTTATGTTTTTTAGCTTAGAAACCCTTCACCTACTGACTTGTTTCCAAGCTAAGTTGCCAAAATCAGTAATTGCAATTTAAATCCCAAACTAGAAGCTTTCAAAGCTGTTACTAACGATTCCTTTACTAGTCTACCTAAACTATCCCCCCCCCCCCCCCCAATAACCCTAAAATTACTTTGAGAAACAAATGAATTTGGGCTCAGAAACAGTCGGGCCTCTTTGAATTGGGTCAATAATGACTCAAAGGGCCCAAGCTATTTCTGACCCAAGCCTTGCCAAAATTAATTGACAGAAAAGAGGTAACTAAATCTGACCCTTGAACCAATACTTATGAATTAAAAGAAAAATTAATGAAAATATAATTGAACAAGATTATTGATGAATTCATGTTCTCTAACCTTACTAACTAGCCAGATGAAACAAATCAAAGAAACAAGAAGCAAATTAATGACTCCGACCATTCTGATTTAACAACAATGAGCTTAACTTTACTACCTAAGCGATTGAACTAATAACACAATAATTAAGTTGTTAAACACCAAGGAATCAAACAAAATAGGATCACTTCGGAGTCCGCAAAAGCGGTATCAGACAACCTTTCAAGTTTTCGCTTTTGCAATAAGGTACCCGTATCTGCGGAGCCGCACCTGCGAGGATTCTTCCGCAGGTGCAGTCAACGGGCATCAAAACTGGGTTGGATTGATACTTCACATTTTCTCAATTCCAAACCGCAAATACATGACCAAACCTATTGGTTAACATATTTTTTGGCTTATTTTCAGTCTTAACACTAGAGAGAACAAGTTTTGGAAGCTAGGGTTTGCACGTACACTTTAGTCTTGAAGATTTGAAGCTTGTGGTTGAGAATTTCTTACCCATTTATATTTATTTCTTCATTTACTTTCTTATATTGAATATCTAAGTATCTAGTACTTTATTTAATACTTGAATCTTATTTATGGAAATAATCATATTTAAAGTGTGAATTAAATTATGTATTGAATGATTTTTATCTTTTTATGAAGTGAGTTACTGTTTCTCTAATTATTCTTGTTATTTAATGTTTCTAAAGGGACATGGTTAACCTTATGACTCGCCCATTAACTTTGAATTAATTTTGGAAAAGATTATTCGGGGTTGGAAAAGATTAATTAATAAGAAATTGAGGCTTTAACCCTCATTTTATAGATTCTATCTAGGGATAGGGTTGAACTACTTGTAGCCATAATCGGGTTTGCTTAATCTCTTAATTTTTTAGGGATAAATCAATTAGGAAGTCTTCTTAGTTTGGAAGAAGCTAATATAGAATTATTACTCGAGGCTAATTAACATAAACTCGCTCATATTTATAAAATCGTGAAATACATTGGATCGTTACTTGAGTGTAATTCCTGATACATCCATACTTGTAGCCATTGATCATTTTACTTTCTTTCTAAGTTAGTTCACATTTCCGCATTTAGGTATAAATATTTTCTAAAAACAATTCTAAGTATTTGACATTGCATAACAAGTGATAATTCTCTTACATTCCTACTCGCCTACATATTGTTCTTTGTGGAATTTGACCCCGACTCATAGTTGGGTAAATTATATTGCATTCGACCGTGTCCATTTATTTATTAGTAATGGATTTGTATTTCATCACTCGAGCAGGATTATTGGTACAAAGAGGAATATCCCGAAGGAGATGGTGTTGTTGGGCCCGGTGGTGAAGGCAACGGCGATGAAGGTGGGAATGATGTGGAGTAGTACTTTGTACTTGTTTTATCTTCTTCTTTTTTGTGGGAGTCTTTCACACCCTTTATATGATACTTGGAATGGAATGATCATAACCCATTGTTGTACGTTATTGGGTCTTTTATTTTTCTTCAAACATTTTTCAAATAGTTGCTTTAGAAGAACTGTTCGGTATGTGCTATCTCGAACATGGTCGAGTATATCTTTGATTGAATCTGGGTGAAGTATAACTCGAACGAAGTTAACTTGTAAGTTGAACTTAAGTCAGGTTGAGTATGAGTTGAATTCTAGTATGGTCGAATATAATTCTTTACTAATTCGAACAAGGTCGAACATGAGTTGATTCGAGTGAGGTCTAATATTACTCGTAATTAATTCGAACATGAGTTGATCTGAGCGAGGTCGAATGTCACTCTAATTAATTTGAATAAGGTCTAATATGAGTTAATTCGAGAATGTTACTTTAATTAATTCCAACAAGGTCAATGTGAATTAATTCGAGCGAGGTCGAATGTTACTTTAATTAATTTGAATAATGTCGAATGTGAGATATTTTTGCTTTTCCATTGTACGCTTGTTTTGCTTCAATAAACTTGGAGAAATTTACATGCTTTCCAGACCGGCATTTCAGTCACATTCTATCTAGTCCTTTTATTGGGCGACATAGAAAAGTATTGAGAGGCCGGGTTATGAACATATCGGTCTGCACCTTCAATGTATTTTAACTTGAAACGTTCTCCTTGTTCACCTCGTTAAAAACCTTCCTGAGAAAATCTATTGGGACAAAACTCGGGTGATGGAAAAAGAGTACGGCTTGGAGAACATTTTCCTTAGAATTTAAAGTACTTGAGGTGAGCAATGTTCTAGTTGTTTGGCAGTAGTTTTCCTTCCATTGTTTCAAGTTGGAACGACCCGTTGCTTCCTGTCACTGTAATTTTTTATGGTCCATCCTAATTAGTCCCTAGCTTTCCTTCTCATGAGTCTCTGCTCGACTGTATTTGGGCTTTGAGTACGTATTCCCCGACTTTGAGTGGTCTAACCTTGGCTTTTTGGTTATAGTATCGTTCTAACTGATGTTTCTGAGCGACCATCTTTATGTAACCCATGTCTCTTCGTTCTTTGACCTCATCGAGGTTTTTCATCATTCTCTCATTATTAGTCGACCCTCTCTCGTATGGGTATCTCATACTTGGCTCTCCGACCACGACCGGTATTACTGCATCAATCCTATAGGCTAGCGAGTATGGTGTTTCTCATGTGCTTGTTTTTGGAGTTGTGTGGTATGTCTATAGCACTTCTGGAAGAAACTCTGACCAGAGTTCCTTGGCGTTATCGGGTTTCTTCTTCATAATGTTCAATATTGACTTGTTGGAGGACTCTGACTGCCCATTGCCTACGGATGATATAGCGTGGAGAGTATTCTTTTGATATGCTATTTTTCGAAGAACTCGGTGATCCTTTTTCCAATGAAGTGGGGCCTGTTGTCAGAACTGATTTCTTTGGGGAGGCCGAAGCGACATAAGATATTCTTCCATATGAAGGTGATCACTTCTTTCACGTGTATTTGGGTGAATGCACCAGTTTTCACCCACTTTGAAGAATAATCAGTTAAAACTAAAAGAAAACGTACATTACCTCGTCCCATGGGGAGGGTTTCGATGATGTCCATTCCTCATTTGATGAAAGGCCAGGGCGAGGTGAGTACATGGAGGTGATCGCTCGCTTGATGGATCACGTGGGCGTATTTTTGGCACTACTCGCATTTTTATACGAAATCAACGGCCTCTTTTTTTATTATGGACCAGCAATAGACTGCTTGTATGATGCATCTAAAGAGATCTCGATTTTTGGTATGAGCTCCGTAGTGACCTTCTTGAATTTCCTCGAGTACGCACCGCATCTGATTTGGGCCTAAGAATTTCACTAGGAGGCCACCATACATTCTTTTGTACAAGTCGGTGTTGATGATGTTGTACCTGGCCGCCTACAATCAAAGCTTTTTGGCTTCTTTTTTATCGTCTGGAAGCAATCCGTCCTGCAAATATGTTACAATACGATTCTGCAGACCCAAGTTAAGTTTATGGTTTGTAACACTACTTGATCAATTGATAAATGGAGGAGAGTGACAATATTCCCTCCTTCGGTTAGTCTTTTAGTGGTCGCTTCCAATTTGGCAAGGCCGTATGCTTCGGCATTTATGCTCGAGGGATTTGGTCGAGTTGGCATTCATCGAACTCAAGTGACAGCTTACATATCTCGACCTGGTATTTTTGTAGTCTTTGTTCCTTGATTTGGAAAGTTCCTGTGACTTGATTGAAAATGAGCTGAGAGTCACACTGTAGGATGACTTGCTTTGTTTCGTACTTGAGTGCTAGCTTTAAACCCGCAATCAGAGCCTCGTACGCGGCCTCATTACTAGTCATATCTGGGCATATTATGGTCTGAATTACTTTTCAAGTAGGGACCTCGGCCATGAGTCCTAGCCCCGATCCTGACGCGTTATAGGTGCCATATATGTATCACACCCATAAGTCGTGTATTTTGGGGGAAGTATGAGCGGATTCTTTTTTGACTTCAGGCATTATTTTTATGTTGAATTCAGCGAGTATTTGTCGTTTTATCGTCGTTCGTGGCTGATAGGTCATATCATGCTCGCTCAATTCTATGGCCCATTTGGACAATCTACTTACAGCTCAGGCTTGTTTAGAATGCTCCTCGGGGGAAAGGTCGTCACTACCAAGATGGGGTGGCACTAGAAATAGGGTCTAAGCTTTCATAAGCTATGATCAAATCCAGCTTCTTGAGATGGGGATACCTCATCTCCGCATCGACCAGGGTTATACTAATATAATAAATGGGAGATTATGTACCTTTATTTTCTCGGACCAGTACCACGCTCACGGACACATCAAACATAGCCAAATAGACGAGGAGATGCTCACTAGGTTCTGCCTTGGCGAGTAGTGAAGAGAGGATAGGTACGCCTTCAATTCATTCATGGCTTCAACGCACTCAAGATCCATTGGAGTTCATTATATTTCTTGACTACGCCGAAACTTTACGAAATCTATCGGAGAATCGTGTGATGAATCTTGACAGGGCGGCTATATGGCCGATCAACTTTTGTACTCGTTTCTTGCTAGTCGATTTCTCTGTATTCCTTTTATAGCTTTGATTTGGTTAGGGTTGACCTCGATGCCCAGTTGTGATACCAAGAAATCGAGGAAATTTCTTGAGATTACTCCAAATGTGCACTTCTCAAGGATTAATTTCATATTGTACCGTCTGAGTATGTCGAAGGCCTCTTCATGTGGTTGATAAGATCTTCCTTCCTTTTCAACTTGACCAGCATGTCGTCGATGTAGAATTCCATTGTCTTGCCGAGCTAGTCTTTAAACATTCTTGTCAGCAACCTCTGATACATCCGCCCTACATTTTTTAGTCCAAAAGGCATCACTCTGTAGCAGTACGTTCCCTGATGAGTGATGAATGTGGTCTTCTCCTGGTGTTCCTCTTCCATGAGGATCTTCTATAGCCCGAGTATGCATCCAGCAAGCTGATTAGTTTGTGTCCGGCCGTTACGTCAATGAGTTGGTCGATATGAGAAATTGGAAAAGAATCTTTCGGGAAGGCTTTATTTAAGTCTATGAAGTCCACGCACATCCGCCACTTTCCGTTCTTCTTTTTCACCATGACCACATTGGCGACCAGTATAGGATATATCGAGTCCTTGATGGTGCCATTTTCCAACAACTTCTCTACCTCTTCACAGACCATATTATTTATGGAGGCATTGAATTTCCACCTAATTTGTCTCTTCGGTGGGTGGAATGGGTTGACATTCAGCTTGGGTGCTGCTATCTCTTTTAGGATACCTGGCATGTCTGCATGGAAAAAAGCGAATAGGTCTACGTTACTTTGTAAAAATCGATGGAATTTACTTGGTTCTTGGAGCTTTTGGCCGATGAAAGCTTTCTTGTTGTGGTCGTTATCATCGAGTTGGACGGGGTCGAGGTCTTCTATGATAGATCCCGTGGCTTCTACGACTTCGGGATCTTTGATCACATCCTTCGCGTCCTTGTTCGACCTCGACCCTGTTGATTGCTTATGCTTTTTTAGTTTTACCCCTTAATTGTTAGGTATGTGCGCATTCTTGGATGATGGGGTAGCATTCCCAGGCATCGCATTGTTCTTATCGAATGCTAAATACCCCCCAAGGGGTGGGAAATTTGATGACTTAATATAAGCTGGAGGGGACTAATTTCATGGCATGGATGCAAGTTCGACCTATGATGGAGTTGTACGTCGTATCCTGGTCCATGATCTGGAAAGTGGTCTCCAAAGTGATACCGCAAGCCAAGAGGGGCAGCGTGATTTCTCCGGACGTTCGCTCAAGTGCATTGTTAAAACCTGCCAGTGTGATGCTTCGTGTCACTATCCTATCCTCGAGCTTCATTTGTGTGAGAACTCGAGGGTGGATGATGCAATGCATATGCCGCTCCTGTCGTCGACCATAATAAGATTTACATTAGTATCTAAGATGCGTAAAGTAATGACAAGGGCATCCCAGTGAGGAAAACCATATTGTGGGTATCCGACTTATCAAAGATGATACTTTCTTCGAATTCGTTGTACCATTCATAAGTGATTGACCATTTGAGTTTGTAGGTGGTGGTGAACTTTACGTTCTTGATCAATGCGTCCTCACCCCCTCCGATGATCATTTGAATGGTTCGAGTCAGGGAGGGTGGTTTGGGCGGTCCCTGGTGCTGTTCACATCCACAAGCGAATTTGGCTCTCTCTCGGACGCTCATCAGCTCTTTCAAGTGCCATTGGTGAATCATGTTCACAACCTCTTGTCTTAAGGCAATACAGCCTTCAACTCTGTGACCCCGCTCCTAGTGGAATTTGCAGAGGGCATTTGACTTTATGGTGCTCAGGTGGGATCTCATCTTCTGTGGCTATTTTACTTTTGGGCCGAGCCTCTCCAGTGCATAGACTATTTCTGAGGGGGAAACACATAAATTGTAAGTGGATAATAAGAGGGGCATACCTGTCTCACTTTGGTGAATTCCTATGCGTGACCTGGATAGGCCTTCGTCATAGCGATGGGGTGGCATGGGGGTGCCTCTAATGTAGGGCTGGTGTATTCCCCGATCAGTTTGGGGTCCCGCTATATCTCTCATGTTGTCGTTTCTCCAGTCCTTTTTGGGCTCGACATGTACCGAGGTTGGCCTTTGGGTTGGCCCATTCACGTCATCTTTGTTGGCTCGGACTTAGTGTAATAGGCATTGTGTATTTCATCCCAAGTGGTCAGAGGATATTTCATGAGGCGGTTTAGCAGCTTTTTGGTCTCCCTCGAACTACTTCTGTTCAACCCATTTTGAAAGGCTGCCATAACCAGTCCTTCTGATACATCTGGTAAGGTCATCATACTCGGATGAATCGAGCAAGAAAGTCCCTTAGTCCCTCTCCATGTATTTTTGATGAAGAATATGTCATTTACTCTTGCCTCCACCTTTTTTTCTCCGGCATGGGTTGTTACGACTTGTCAGTGATTTCCTCGAATGTTTCAATCGAGCATGCGTGTAGCTGTGAATACCAAGTCAACACGTCCCCGGTGAGGATTTCGCTGAACTTCTTCAGTAAGATGGATGATACTTTCTCTTTGGAGAGATCACTGCCTTTTACTGCGGTGACGTAGTAGGTCACATGATCTTCAAGGTCTGTTATGTCATCGTATATTTTCAGGTACGACGGCATGTTGAAGGTTTTGTGTATTGCATGTGGTGCAGCTTCGTCATTGTATGGCTGCTCAACAAACTGACCGGTGTCCCTTTTTTGTTAGAGTTTCGGGGCTCTCGGTATTTTGTCTACCCTTTCTTGATGTTCTTTCATTTGGTTGTGGAGCATTTTGTTCTCGTTCTCCATCTCTTCCATTTTTCTCAGAATGGCTATGAGGGTGTCGTTTCCTGTATTAATAACATTGTGAGTAATAAATGTTATGGGGGGAGAGGTGTTTCTTGCATGTCGTTGACGCAACGCCAACTCTTGCATCTTCTTGGTTCGGTCTTTGAGCGAGCTTGTCGAGAATGTTGGTCAATGTGTTTGTCAACCAGCGATGGTGCCTCTTCCGTTGTGGACGTAAAGGTTCCTTTATCGTGCGAGGCTGTGATGCTACCGTGAGGAAGGGGAGAGCTATTTTGCCTTGGAGAGGTATTTGGTATTATGTATTCACCCTCCATTTCATTGACCTCGTTGATAATGTGAAGGAGATTGGTGGTGAGGTCGACTATTGCTTTCCTCTTTTCCTCTCTGTTTTCTGCCACGTTAGATTTGAGCATACAAGGAAGTATAGGTTTTTATGTTTTTTAGATCTAAAAGAAATAAAATTTTGACTAGAAAATCCCCATAGACGGTGCCAAATGGTTTGACCAAAAAGTATAAGACCTTTGGTTAAACCAATATTATATAAGTAGATAAAGGGTAAATCCTAGTTAAAGATAATAACTTCTAGATCCGAAAAGTTTTTATGAGGATAATGTGAGAGTTTGTTGAAACAGATTTAATGTGATGTACATTAAATGATATGATCATAAAGGAGAGAAGGATAATGATAAGAAATAAATATGTTAAATGGCACTAAATGTAGATAGAGAGAATGAGTCACCCAATATTAAATGAGGTGGATGATTCCTCTTTCTAACAATGATGTAAGACAAACTAATATGAGAATATAGGAAGCTCTCTCATATCTGATGCGAGAAATGTGGAATAAACAACAAGTTGAATCTCTTTAGAAAGGTAATATTTGTATTTTTCTTGAGAGTCAACTTTTCAAGAGATTTCTTATCATATAAAATATTACATGCCCTTTTTCTTCTTTCTACCTTTTTATTTATATGAGACATGCCTCAAACCTAACCTAAAGTACAGTATAGAGAATATCCAATGGAATATTCTCCTAAATATCTTATTACAGAACTAGTCATTATTTGCATACTTGAATGTTTGACCTCTGCTCCAATTAACAGCTCGTCAGTGAGTTCCTTTAATCCTTGTGTGCGACCTCGCCTAATCACCTCTTAATAACTTATCCTTATGCCAGGTTCCCTTAGTTAGGTTCTGACCCATACGACAACACAAACAAAAGTTGAAGTTAAACGTGAATTGAGAGCAAAATAGCAAGGCATTTTGCAAGCAATTCTTGTGTGATTCAAGTGTCTACATGAACCAGATAGAAGAACCAGTTCCAAGTATCTGTCTTTTATTCTAGTTCAATTATAGTAGGTGTTTTCAAATTTTACCTTTTAGCTTTATCTAGAATCAATTTCATTAGGTATTCTGAGTATTCAAGTTAGAGTTAACTTGAAGTTGTCGCAATAGTTAGAAGCTGGTTCCTACAACGGATTAGATGTAATCCTTAGGTTTACAAAGAATTGTTGTAAATGTTATTTTGACTCAGTGATTTAGTAATGTGTAAGGGGAAATCCTACTGAGTAGTAGATCGTGGTTTTTCACCTTTTGAGCCTGGTCTTTTTCACATAAGAATACTTGTGTTCTTTACTTTTCACATTTATTATTTCCACAAGCAGTTTAAGGAATACATATAAGAACCAGGTCCTTCTATAATCTGTGCACACAAAAATTGGATACCACACAGATCACCCTCACCCCTCTTGTCTGGCATTGAAGTATAAAACATCAATTTGTATCAGTGCGAATTATCCTTGAAGAGGCTTACACCTTAGGAGAAGATCAACATGAGTTCACCACCTGGAAACTGGGTAGGGCAATCCGTTGCTGGGCCACCACTCTTTAATGGCCAGTACTACTCTTGGTGGAAAAATAGGATGAGATATCACATTATAGTAGAGGACTATGAGCTATGGGACATTATTACCGATGGTCCATTTGCTACCTTGAAGAAGAATACTGAAGGAGTAGATGCGCCAAAGACGAGCTAATTGCATTGCTGAGGACTTGAGGAAGTGCGAAAAGAATGCCAAAGCCAAGAAATGTATTGCTCATAGACTTGGTCCAAATGAGTATAGCAGAATCCAAGGTTGCACCACTGCTAAGCAAATATTGGACACACTGCAAGTGACTCAAGAAGGAGGTGAAGAGATCCAATGGAGCTCTACTATTCTCTCAATATGGAGTTTTGATATGAAGGAGCAAGAATATATTCAAGAGATGTACACAAGGTTCATTACACTAACAAATGAGCTGAAACTCTTGAAAGGATTATTCCTGACAAAGAAAGGGTCGAAAAGATATTGACTAGAGTCTTCCTATCACTTGGGAGAGCAATATCAATGTCATCCAGGAATCAAAGAATATTTCCACTCTCCCACTAGATAAATTGATTGGGAATCTTACTGCCTATGAACTTATGAGACAAACTATAAAGATGGATGTACCTAAGAAGGAAAGGAGTTTGGCTCTTAGAATCACTGAAGGTTCTGATCTGGAAGATGATGAAATGGCCATGATCACCAAAGATATCATGAAGTACCTATGAAGAGGAAAAGGTTTTTCGAGAAGTGGTAACTATAGCAAATCAAAAGCTCCCGAGAAACAAAGAATGATGACTGCTATAAGTGTGGAAAGACTTACCACTATAACAAGAACTCTCCTCTATGGGAAATTGAATGGAAAAAGAAAAGAGTTGAATGAAGGAACGGGGAGAAGGGACAGGTTCAACCCAAGAAAATCAACATCAAAGGATCAACAAAGGCTATGGTCATTGTTAGGGAGATAGCTCTGATGATAATGATGATTATTGTGATTATGAACGAGCACTTATAACTATTGGAGAATCTGATGAAGAAGCTGAGGTAATTGTTTCTCATCTCAAAGACAAGATTTAATTTTTGTCCAAGGAAAGGTTATCTGAGTTTCTCCTAGAGCTAATTGATGAATCTGAGGATGTAAACAATTGTCAAAAGAGTGTGTAGTTTTAAAATCTAAGTGCACAAACTTGAAACATAGGGCTAGTGAAAATGTTGTGTTGAAGAACCAGGTTCATGATCTTGACACAACTGTCCTAGAACTTAGATATGAAAATCTAAAGTTGAAATAACGAATAGGTAAAAAGATAGATAATCAAACACAACTCACTTTAGAAGAAATGTAGGAAAACATAGAAGATGAGTTGTACAAAAATGATGAGTAGATAAGACTTCTAAGGGAGGATCTAAGCAAGGTCAAGCATAAACTAGAAGCAATTTGTAAATGGAACAGGTATTCGATGCACTTTCATGGCTACATGAACACCATAGTAGCAACAAAAAAGGGCTTAGATTTGGGAACCTTGCACCTAATTGGGATCCCAAAAGCGAAGACTTCACACTTCCTGAGAACAAAATTTGCACACATTGTGGTAAAATCGGTGTGGACTATAATACAAGAAATATAGTATTCCCTTGAATTCCTATTTTATGACCCTAAAATCCAAAAAAAATAAGGAACGGTCATGGTGAAGTGATGACTATTGTTCATTAGGTCAATTTTTATGGATCCAAAAAATTTTAGGAGATTCGGCATGGTCACCCGAATTCATGTAGATGGCATCGGCTATGGCAAACGAAAATTTAAGAATCGTATTAAATTCCTTTTTTATGCTCTAAAATGCCAACAAAAAACGATAAATGATCATGGCGAAAAGATGAATATTGTTCATTAGATTATTTTTAATGGGCCCGTAAAATTTTAGGAGATTCGAGACAGGTAGCCTAAATTCATGTAAATGGTATCGACTATTGCACATGAAAATCTGGGAATCGTCTTAAATTCCTATATTATGGCACTAAAATGGTAAAAGATAAAGAATAATCAAAGCGAAGTGATACTATTGTTCATTCGATCATTTTCTACAGGCTCGCAAAATCTTAGAAGATTAATAGTAGGTCGCTTTCATGCAGACTGGCGTAGACTATAATACACAAAAATCTGGAAATCATCCTGAATTTCTGTTTTATGACCCTAAAATGCTAAAAACGAGGAACGGTCATAGTGAAGCGATGACTATTTTTCATTATATCTTTTTTTATGAGCCCGCAAAATTTTAGGATTTCGGGCCGGTCAACCGAATTCATATAGATGGTGTGGACTATAGTACACGAAATCTAGGAATCGTCTTGAATTCTTAATGTATGGACTTACGCTAAAATGAGGAACTTCCAAGGAAAACCGATGAGTATTATTCATTATGTCACTTTTTATGGGCCTGCATAATTTAAGAGATTCGTAGCCGAACACCCGAATTCATGCAGATATTGTGGATTATAGCTCACAAAAACCTGGAAATCGTCCCGAACTCTTATTTTAAGGCCCTAAAACGCCAAAAAATATGGAACATTCCTGGCTAAACAATGACTATTGTTCATTAGACCGTTTTTTATAAATCCACAAAGTTTTAGGAGATTCTGGCTTGTCGCCCAAATTCATGTAGATGTGGTTATAACACACAAAAATCTTGGAATCATCATGAATTTCTATTTTATGGCTCTAAAATGCCAAAAATGATGAACAATCATGGCGAAGCAATGGATATTGTTCGTTAAATCATTTTTTATATGCCCGCAAAATTTTAGGAGATTTGGAACCGGATATTGTTCGTTAAGTCATGATGTATTTATATATATATATATATATATATATTAATAATATATAAATTTTATACACTTTTGTAGCTATCATATATAAATAATTTCAATTGCAGACTAAAAATAATATTTGCCCTACCTTTAGTGCCAATAAAACCAGGCTGGCAAGTGGCCCGGTCCAGGACTGGAACCGGCCCGGGACCGCGGCCTATGTGAGCTCTAGGCCTAACGGGTCCTGCCCATTTATAACTGGAATCGGGGGGTTTAGGCCAGTCTTTAAGTTGAGGCCCGCGAGATCAGGACTGTATAATATCGCCACCGAACCGGTCCTAGCGAGCCTAAATGGTCCCAACTGTCATTTTTTTTGTAAAAAAAACTGCCTATTAGGGCATTTAAATTATAGCGTTTTGTACCAAAATAGTCGTTGACTATTTTCAACCCCTCAGCTTTGCTCTAACTCCAAACTTTATATAATTACACTTTTTCTATTTTCAACTATAAATATCCCCGCTCTTTCATTTTTCTCACAAAATCATCTGTCTCTCTCTAATTATCTTCTATAATTGCTTACATTATTGTCACAATTTGTAAAGTTGGTGAATTGAAGTCTTCAAGTCTTCAATGGTAATTAATTTTCAACAAGTTGTTCGTCAATTCGGTAAACTCGTTCCAACTCTTAAGTTTTAATATTATAGTTAGTTTTGTTTGTTTACCACTTCACTATATCCTGCATTTAGTAATATTTTTCACGGTAGATGTATGTGTCATATTTACCATTCAATTGTGGGTGATGGTATGAGAATTTTAAATATTGAAATTGAAAAGGTAAAAATGACTCTTAACTGAATTTTTATTCAAACCGTAGAAGTAGATTTAGAGAATATTTTAAAAGATGCGATAAATTTGGCCGAAGAGAAAAAAAGGTTCCTAAAGTTTTTCCAACTAGATGGAATTACATGTATGAAAGTTTAGTTGTTGTATATGAATATAGAAACCTTATAAACTCAATGTTTAATGCATGTAAGTGATGATGATGAGCACCTTACAAATGCGGATTGGGCTAATGTTAAAATACTTATAGATTTTTTAGAAAAATTTCATATTGCTACAAATGAATTTTTTGGGAAATATTATCCTACTATTTCTAATTGTTTAGTTTATATTGCAGAACTTGAAAATTTTATTTGCTCATTTTTTAGAGGGTGGGAAATTTATGAACTTGCTATTGATTCTATGAGAAAAAAATTTTAAAAATATTTTTTCCATATTCCCCTTATTTATGGTATTGCTACCTTGTTAAGTCCTACTATGAAATTAAGAGGTCCTCAATTTCGGTATGAAACTATTTACAATGGTTTAGCACTTGAAGAAGAGGAGTTGTCTAAACTTCCGGAAGCCATAGCTTCAACTAAAATAAATGCTCAAACTATTTACAATGCATATCAAGTTGCAGACTGGCGAAGACTCCTTCTTTTCTGATTCTCAATCATCTAAAAGAACTGCGGGAGTAAGACTATTTAGTGGTTGGGCCGGATTTAAGGGTTCGCAAGGTTCTAGTACTAGTGATTTTTCACAACTAAGTGAGCTTGAAATTTATTTGTCACAGGGAATTGAGGAAGTGCATCCCGACGGCTCCTTTAATATTTTGGAATGGTGGAAAAAAATAAAAATACTTTTCGATTCTTTCAATGATGGCCCGAGATATTTTAACTTTTTAAGCTTCAACAGTGGTATCGGAGAGAGCTTTCAGTCAAGCAAGACTTCAACTCCGCGATTATAGAGCGTCTATGTGGGGGAGCTTGAAAAAATCAGTACTTTTCAGAGAATTGGATCTGTTCGGAAAGAAGAAATTTTAGACTTGCTGAATCACAATTAGAGGTGAAGCATACGAAGAAATGATAGCTGAACTTGCGGAGGATTCTGCTTCGCTCGGGAGCGATGATGACCAAGCTTCTTTCCTGCCACCACCAACAGAAATTCCTCCGGACCTTAATGGATTTATAAAGTTTGTAAGAGATACCATGTAAACTAATATGTAACTTGTATTTTGGCACATCTTGATTAGTTTCTTTTTCTTCTCAATGGTGGTATTTGCACCTTGTTGTGCTCATTCCATAGAGGGAGGATGACTACGAAAGATATTGTCGTGTTTTGTTAATGTTATAATAAAAATTGCAACGCATTGTCTTAGAAACTTTTATTACCATCTTTTTTTTTAACTTCTATAAATAAATTTAACAAAACTAGAAAGTACCTGTTAGGCCCACTTCGGCCCGGAACCGGCCCACTTAGCTCTAGACCATTGGTCCATGGTCCCAGTCCGGGACTGTTTCCTACAAACAACAACAACAACAACAACAACTACCCAGTATAGTCCCACAAAGTGGGGTCTGGGGAGGGTAATATGTAGACGGGCCTTACCCCTACCCGAAAGGGCAGAGAGGCTGTTTCCAATCGACCCTCGGCTCAGTGAAGGAAAGGAACAATAAAAAAAAAACAACAAAAGAGCATTAGTAACTTCAACATAAATAACGTAAATAATTATCTAAACATAAAAATCTAAAAATAAAAAACATAAAAACTATAAATAAAATAAAATAGCATGCAATAGTATCGGACAGCAACTAGCATAAGACAAAATCCAATACACAAATCATCTATGAATAGCCATGCCAAGCCTCACCCAACCCCGGGTGTGGAGTATGAAAAACTCTAGGGGCCCCTATCCCTCAACCCTGATACTAGACCTCCATACTTTCCTATCCATGGTCATGTCCTCAGAAACCCGCATTCTAGCCATGTCATGCCTAATCACCTCTCCCCAATACCTCTTAGGCCTCCCTCTGCCTCGCCGTACGCCGACCATCGCCAGCAGCTCACAACTCCTCACCGGGGCGTCAGGACTTCTCCTCCGTACATGCCCGAACCACCTCAGCCTCGCTTCTCGCATCTTCTCATCCACCGGGGCCACCGCCACCTTCTCTCGAATAACTTCATTCTTAATCTTATCTAACCTGGTGAGCCCGCACATCCACCTGAGCATCCTCATCTCCGCAACCTTCATCCTCTGAACGTGAGAGTTCTTCACTGGCCAGCACTCCGCCCCATACAACATGGCAGGCCTTACCACAGCTCTATAAAATTTCCCCTTGAGTTTTTGTGGAACTTTCTTGTCACACAGGACTCCTGATGCAAGCCTCCACTTTGACCACCCCGCTCTTATGCGATGAGTGATGTCCCCGTTGATCTCTCCGTCCCCCTGAATCACTGACCCAAGATATCTGACACTGTCCCTCTTGGCGATGACCTGAGATCCAATCATCACGTCCCAGCCTACTTCGCTCGGCTCGGCGCTAAACTTGCACTCCAGGTATTCTGTCTTAGATCTGCTTATTTTGAAACCCTTAGACTCGAGAGTCTGTCTCCATACCTCTAACCTCTCATTAACACCGGCCTTCGTCTCGTCTATCAAGACTATGTCATCAGCAAATAACATACACCAAGGCACATTCCCTTGAATATGTCGGGTAAGAGCATCCATCACCAAGGCAAATAAGAGAGGGCTAAGCGCCGATCCTTGATGGAGCCCCATAACCACTGGAAAATGGTCTGAGTCGCCACCCACCGTCCTAACCCTAGTCTTAGCTCCATCGTACATGTCCTTAATTACTCTGATGTAGGCTTCTGGCACGCTCTTCGCCTCCAAGCACCTCCATAGCACCTCCCCGGGGACCTTGTCATACGCCTTCTCCAAGTCGATAAGCACCATGTGCATGTCCTTCTTCTTATTCCTGAACTGCTCCACCAGCCTCCTGACAAGGTGGATAGCTTCTGTAGTGGAGCGACCCGGCATGAAACCGAACTGGTTCATAGATATAGATGTCATCTCCCTCACCCTCACCTTGATCACCCGCTCCCAGACCTTCATGGTGTGACTTATTAATTTGATACCCATATAGTTGTTGCAGCACTGGATGTCACCTTTGTTCTTGTACAAAGGCACCATTGTACTCCACCTCCACTCCTCCGGCATCTTTTTGGTCCTAAAGATCGTATTGAACAACCTGGAGAGCCACTCCACTCCTGACCTACCCATGCATTTTCAGAACTCTACCGGGATCTCGTCAGGCCCGGTCGCTCGACCCCTGCTCATCCTACGTAAAGCCCCCATGACCTCCTCCGCCCTAATGCGCCTGCAGTACCCAAGGTCTCTATGTAGCTCTGAATGCCCCAACTCCCCTAGCTCTATGTTACGATCCCTCTCATCGTTAAGTAAGTCTCGAAAGTATGCCTGCCACCTCTGCTTGACTTGAGACTCCCCCATCAGAACTCTACCATCCTCGCCCTTGATGCACCTAACTTGGTCAAGATCACGTGCCTTCCTTTCCCTTTGTTTAGCTAACCGGAATAACTTCCTGTCCCCGCCTTTCTCCCCTAATTCCTCGTACATGCGACTAAATGCCGCGTTTTTTGCTTCCGTGACCGCCATCTTTGCTTCTTTCCTCGCCGCTTTGTAGATCTCCCTGTTCGCTCTACGTTCTTTCTCGCTTGTGCTCCCTGCCATCTTAGCAAACGCCGCCTTCTTCGCCTCCACTTTTCCTTGGACTACATCGTTCCATCATCAGTCACCCTGATGTCTGCCTGAATAGCCTTTGGCTACCCCGAGCACATCTCGTGCTACCTCCCTAACCAAGTTCGCCGTCTCTGACCACATATCATCCGCTTCCCCAGAACTCCTCCAAGCTCCGCCCTCAGCTAACCTCCTCTCCAACTCCTGTGCTTTCTCCTTAGTCAAAACACCCCATCTAATCCGCGGTTGTCCCCGAGCACCCCTCCTCTTCCACTTCACCCAGAGACCGACATCCATTACTAAGAGTCTATGAAGAGTCGAAAGGGACTCTCCCGGAATAACCTTGCAGTCCTTGCACATACCCCTATTGCTCCTTCTGAGGAAGAGGTAATCAATCTGAGTCCTCGCCGCCGAACTCTTGAAGGTGACCAAATGCTCCTCCCTCTTCTGAAATGTCGAGTTCGCAATCAAAAAGCTCGGAAGCCCTGGCGAAATCAAGCAGTGACGTGCCTCCTCCGTTCCTAACTCCAAAGCCGAAGCCACCGTGCACCTCACCATAACCACCAGCATAAGCCCCAATATGGCCATTAAAGTCCCCTCCAATAACTAACTTCTCAGATCGGGGAATACTACTCACCATTTCATCCAAGTCCTCCCAAAAGCGCCTCTTAACCTCCTCGTCTAAGCCCGCTTGCGGCGCGTAAGCGCTGATGACGTTGAGGACGCAACCCCCAATAACCAACTTAATTGACATTAACCTATCATTCACTCGCCTAACCTCGACCACGGACTCCCTTAGATCCCCATCAACCAAGATGCCCACTCCATTCTTACCTTTCACGACCCCAGAATACCACAGCTTAAACCCGTCTACATTCCTCGCCTTCGACCCTTTCCACCTAGTCTCCTGGACACAGGCTATGTTAACCCTCCTCTTCTGAAGAACATTCGCCAGCTCAATGGACTTACCCGTCAGAGTGCCTACGTTCCACGACCCGATCCTTAATCTATGAGCGTCCGCTACCCTATTCCCACCCTTGCCTCCGGCCCTACCCACAGAACCGCTCCCAGCCCCCCTGCTTGCCCCTGCCCACACCCCTGCCCCTCGAGGACATGACCTTACTCTACCATCTCCCGCCGCGGCCACTATCCCCAACCGATTATGCAAAACAGTGACGCACCCACGTAGTACAGCGGAATACGCAAAAGGATGCAAGCTAGGAATCGATAAAGTAAACCACACACAGGGTGCTTAGATAGAAAACGTAAAAGGGTGTACAGAGTAAAAAAGGGGGAGGTCGGGAGGTACCAACTCCCGATGGAAAAACCTGAAAGTATGCTTTGATTCGCCCGATATCAACTACCGCTAGCTCTTGCACACTTCGTCCGGTGTTGCTTTGCGCTTCGCATCCAAATATCGTAAGCTCTCCTTGTCCGCTGCGGCTTGTACCTGAAAAAAAAAAAAAAAAGCTTAGCTCGGAAAGGGGAGGGGTTGCCTTAATGGGGGTCGTCGGAGAGGGGGGGTCGTCGGGGTTAGGGTTCGTAGGGGTAGGGGGTGAGGGTTGGGTAGTGAAGATAAAGGAGAGAAAGATGTGAGAGAGATAGAAGAGAGAGAACTTACTTAGGGGGTTGCCGGAGAAGGGTCGCCGGAGGGGGAGGGGGTCGCCGGAAGGGGAGGGGGTCGCCGGAGGGGGAGGGGGTCGCCAGAAGGGGAGGGGGTCGCCAGAAGGGGAGGGGGTCGCCGGAGGCAGGGGTCGGCGGGGGGAGGGGGAGAATGGGGCTGGGAGCTGAGGAGGGGGGGGTTGCTGGAAGAAGACGTTAGAGATAGAGAGACGATAGAGACAGAGAGACGTTAGAGACAGAGGAGAGAGAAAAGCCACTGAAGTGGGGATCACTTAAGAGACTGTTTCCTACAAAAAGCCCGTGAAATCCGAAATCACTTAAGACCGACCCACTTAGGACCGATTAGGACCGGGCCCGTCTCACTTGCCAGCCTTAAATAAAACCAAAGGCCACGGCACGAAGTTACGATCCTTAAGGGGTTTTAAAGGATTTGGTTGACATGAGCACAGAAATAAACAATGTCACGATATGAAAATGAAAAACCAAGATTTGAGCATAAATTTCTCATCTCTAAATGTTGTCATTTTACATATGTAAACTCCGAGCCACAAATACAACCTTTGGCAAAAATAGGAGTCTGGTAACAGTGACAACAACAAAAACACCCTTCTAACTGAGCATCAATTCAATTACACAAAAGACTAAAGAACCAAAAATAGGACAGTAAAGAAATTGATGAAGATGGGGTAAAAAGAAGTGGAAAAGAATACAAGATATAATTGAATAAAAGGACTGGTAGCATGTATTAATTGCTATCGTAAGAAATGCCTTCTCCTATTTACGAGACAAGGATAGTAATGTGGTCTTCAAACTTGCTGAATTCACAAATGATTCACTAGTTCTCTGCTGCTTGCCTGGCCAAATGGCGGTCATCCACGTTCTTTGCTACATGCTTTCTCTTGCCCCGAGAACTACGTTTTCTTGATCGTGTTTTTGGTGGGCGCTTCTCGGTGTGCTCTTGCATAGTGACCAACTTTTCACCAGAGGGGAGCTCTGGAGGAGCATCTGGCCATGGTGTTCGTTTTGCTGGGACAGTCACATCTAGTGGAGGATCGATGATCCATCTGCATTTTGGATAGGAATTAGTGATATTGCATTCAAGTGAAAGTAACCTATATGTCTAGCTTAAGCTACATAATCAAACCACATGCATAGTAATGTGTCCCACGACACTAATGCTGTTTGTACTACTGATGACCATCTTATAGGTACGAGGATTATGCCCCCATTTACGTTATTTCACCAGAATGGTTAAGTGTGGAACTTAATTTTGAGCTAGTCTCTAAGGTCAACCATACCAAGGGTTAGAACTTTTGAAGTCTTCCTCATCACTTAGCAACAAATATAGCTTGTGCACTTGCTCCCTCGTCAAAGTCCTACTTAACAAATTAAACATGCCTTATACCTCTAAATTTTCTTCCTTTTCCTCAATTTCCTGTTTGCTGTATCCATTCTATCTAGTGCTAACTGCGCCTTTATTTTCTCTTCGTTTCCCTTCTGAATATCTAGTTTCAGAACATTCTTTTTTTCAATAACAATAGTGTCCCGGCTAGGTCTGTGTACATATTACCCCCTGCGACCCTACAAGTGGGATTTCACTGGGTTTGTTGTTGTTGCCGTTGTAGTGTCCCGGCCAGCTTGCGCGCACCTCGAGTAATTTCACACTGTATTTGCTACCTCCCACCAGCAACATTGCAACATATACCAGGTAATTTTTCCCACTGACACCAAGACTTAGATAGACAAGGAGAAATCAGCTGGTGCTTTTGCCTCCGAGGGAATTTGAACCTGAGACTGAATGGTTCTCAACCCACTTCATAGATCACTAGGAAACACTCCTGGGTGCCGCCTCATTTCAGGCCATTCTTTCCTCATCTCTCATACTCCTTATTGGGAAGGAAGCACAGATTGTAGAGCTGATAGTAACAACTTAACAACAACCCAGTATAATCCCACTTAGTGGGGTCTGGGGAGGGTAGTGTGTACGCAGACCTTACCCCTACCCTATGGTAGAGAGGTTGTTTCCAAATAGACCCCGGTATCCTTCCCTCCAAGAACTTCCCACCTTGCTCTTGGGGAGACTCGAACTCACAACCTCTCGGTTGGAAGTGGGGGTTGCTTACCATCAGAGCAACCCCTCTTGTCTTCAGCTGATAGTAACAACTCGTCTTTAGTAATTTATCTTAGTCCACACATTCATCACCCAGTGTTCGCCTAATAATAGTAAAATTTGTAACAGGAAGCTCTTTGCTCTTAGGTCTCAAGCTAACAAAACAGGTTTTTTAGTGAAAGCTTCGAAGCTATCCATTGATAGCATCTAGCACAAGTTTCCTGCTTTAACCTATACGCTAGTACGAACCAAATTTTAAAATGAAATGTAATGTTTTAGTAGGATTATGTCATCATCTTTGATACTAACAAGCTGTTTGTTAATGACATCACCGAAAGCTTCAAAGCTATCTTTGTCTAGACAGCATCTAACAAAGATATCCTGCTTTCATCTATACTAGTACTATTCACGAAGCACATGTAACATGAAATGCACTATGAGTATGCATTATATTATATTTGATACTTCAGAATCAGAGACATTATTAGGGTATTTAATTGGCAAAGTTAGGCACTAAACATTGAATACTCGATATAGCTAACAAATAGCCACACTTCTGGATTGCAACGAATTCAACGCTGGCTTCTTTTTTTTTTTTAATGAGTTCAAACCTCGCTTACAACTTATATTCTAAAAACGAAAATACAGCTCAACATCTACAATGATTTCCTCTCAGATGTGATTCACATTCTTACTCAAGCAAAAATAGATCAGGAAGAGACCAAGTATGTAGAGTCGGGACCTCGCTGACGATAAATAAAATATAAAAGAAATAACAACTGGAGCTACTTAAAATGCAACTCACACCTTTTTCATCTTTAAAATGCAACTTAAAAGTTAAAACTCAAACTGAATGAATAACATAATACAGATGGAAAGATGAAGGATATATCGATTTAATGCTGAAAACCTTAAATAGAATAGAAGATGTCAAAGAAGCAAAGGCTCCATCGCTCAAATAAATTGAAACTATATTTAAGCCTAAATATCCCTACCTCCACACCATTGATACCTAGTCAACCCAACACTCATTGTTGTCAAACTAAGTCCAACATAATTACCATTTGACTGTCACAAACAGAATAGTTCATAACCAAACTAACAAAGATATAAACAGCAGTCCGCACAAGAGATGTCATCCAGACTTCAATAATATATCATGTCATATTCATTATGACATCGTCGAAGAAGACCAAAAAAATTCACCATCCTAAATCATTATTATGTGGACAGCAAAAATTGTGCATGACAAGAACCCACTCAAGGCTCCACTTCCATCAACTAGGTTTCAAGATTGATCTCTAGCACAGTGAGATCAAAATTGAATCCATATGCTAACATGTTATACGCTATTCACTGTATTGCAAAAGAAAAAAGCAAAAAACTAGCTACTAGATTTCTCTAGTAAAAGATATTTAATTTCTGGGAGAAAATAGTCGGAATGTTTTCATTAATTCAATTCTTGCATTTGGAGCAATTGTGCTTAGGGAAGAGTAAAGCCAATTGCACTAACCAAGAAAACACCAACTCTCCTGAGTCATTTCCAAATAATGAACATGAGACAATAAAATAACCCACTCTTGGGACAAAGAAAGCGGAGCTTTATATGCTGATTCCTCCATCCTCTGAAGCCCCACGGCAGCATGAAGACATACACAGACATCGCTAATGGCAACCAAAACTACGATGTTTGACCAGATTTTACCAAGAGCAACCCAACCCAAGCACCCAACTGATCAGCAAGGGGATCACATGACCTCTTGATCTTCGAACCCACTTGACAACTTTTCCGCGAGCAAATAACCGTATTACTACCGGAGGGATTTTGGGATCATCAATAGAAAGACTCTTTATCCTTACCAATCAAAGAAAAGGACGAAGGGAAGGAAAGGAATATTTAAAAAATCATAGCACTAGTATCTTCAGATCGAAATTCATCCTATTACTATTAATTCCTAACTTTATTGAGTTATTCTGATCTCAGTCCTATTTCTCCTGCTGTTTCATGGCTTTGCACTAAATTATATAGATATGGCAGCGTAAGGGGTCGTTTGGTTAGGAAACAAGTTATCCCATGATTAATTATCCTGGGTTAGATATCCCACTCTCCCATGAGGATAAAAAAATACTACAATCCCGAGAATAGTTATACCACAATTTTATCCCAACCAAACGTGGGATAAACTCATCTCAAATTTAATCTTGGGATCCCTTCTCCCTCGTACCAAACGAGCCCTAAGAACATTATCAAAAAGAAAAAGAAAACAGATACGGCAACCTACGAGGATTTGTCATGTTTTAAGAACATATGACAATCTTGAAACAAGCACGGCCACATTTATGGCTAGGTGATCAAAAACTTACAAAAGAGTGATAAAGAAATGTTAGAAACAACGAATATAATATTCAACGCTAAGAATATTCAAAAAGTGACGCTACATGTAGTCAAGATAGCGCTAGACAACTAACCTGGCAGGGAATTTACTGTCTGCCCGTGCTTCAACGCGGAGCCACCACAGCATTATTTTGCGCCCACAACTTCCAAGAGGCTCAACCATTAAAGGATCCTTCAGTAAAGATAAAGGGTTCTCAACATCCTCCCTTTCCCCCATTACAGCATCCAAATCCTTAACCCATTCAGGCTTATCTTCCGTATCTTTCCAGACCAATCTGGAATTCAACACAAAGCCGGCCCACTCAAGCTTCCTTGGCAGCACAACTGCCCTATCACCAATGAATCTGGCACTCTTCTCCACATATGGGGACGAATCAAAGGTGTGCCAGCCAACAAGATGGTCTGATGAATTACAAGCAGGACCTTGAACAGGCCATTGCAAATTCCTCTCTTCCTCTTTCTGAACTATCGACAACTCCTCCTCAGAACCACCCGAATGAGCAAGAATGCCCACTGACAGAGCGCCAATCCATTTCACTTTTTGGATTTCATCAAAAATCTTTAAGCTATGCATATTACTATCATCAGCAAATATCACTATCCCATCCAGCTTCTCTTCTCTCACATATCTGTTCCATCACACAAACCACACTATCATGTTACAGTTCTAAAATTATTCTATACCACATATGTAAAACACAATTAGGTGTAATCAAAGTCGGATCCAGGATTTTAACTTGATGGATTCAATTTTTAAAATTCTTAGCACTGACCTCAATATTTTAAAATTATTGGTTCAAAATCTAATATTTGTTGCAATTCTATCTTTTCTCGCATATATATCTATGTTCCATGTAGACTAGTACGTTCAATTGGACCCTTAGCACTAAGGTTACATCCTCCATTGCAGGTGTTAAAACTAAACAAGTATTAAGTAGAATCAAACTTGTATACCTCAAAGCGTGAAGTCTCATTTTCGCCTCCAATTTATGGCGATCTTCCCACGAAAGAGGCATCTTCTCATGTAATCCAATGTGAATAGTCTTCTTCAAACCCGATTTAGCTATCAATGAGGCGGTCTCATTAGTTGCTCCTCCAGCTTCCACCACAATCCACACAACATTATAAGGCATATTCATTAAAGAATGCATCACACCGGTAAGATGCAAAGTCTGAAAAGTCCTCACATATGTTGGTGTCACAACAATCACGTCCCTGGGACTCTTAACACCATACTGCAACTTCTGCTCCCTTTGAACTATCTCTATTATCTTATGTGCCTGCATCACCTCAGTAGCATTCGGGTGGGGCCACGGCCGTATTAATATCCCGTGTCGCCCCACCACCACCCTACTACTACTACTCCCCCTCACCACCGCAACATCCGCCGCCGTCGCCACCGTGCCATTACCGGAAAATGACATCATCTTAGCCGGATCATGAAATAAAACACTGCTTGGAGCTGACGATGAGCTGTTATTAGTGAACAAAAGGAAGAACACTAAGCGTGAAAACCTGAAACCCAGAACTAAACTGATCAAACAGCAAACCCCATGAAGAACAAGCCAGAAAATAGTCGCCGGAGACTTAACAGACCCATCTGACGGCGAATCTAACGGCCCTCTAAAGCTGTTGCTCCGGCGACCTTGTTGTAACGCCGCTAACTGTTTCATTTTTTAGTATAAAATTCAAAAGGGTATCAAGATCTTGAAGAATCCTGAATTTTTATGAAGAAAAGAGTGGTCTTTAAGATTTTTTGAAGAGAAAAAGCGTTAGTTGGGGGAAGTGTTTGGTGAGAAGTTAAAAGGGTTTAATCAAAGAGAAAAAACAAAGAATGTTACTTTAAGCTTAAGAATCTAACAGGGGTTGCTTACTAACTATGTTTTTATTATATTTGAATTTCAACGATTGAAAATGACGCCATGAACAAACAGTGAAAGCTGAGAGAAGCTTCAGATGAAGAAGAAAGAAATTGACTAAAATGGATTCGGGTCACAGGTAGATCCGAATATGAGAGATGTTAAGACAGTGGGGAGAAAATCTAGGGGTAGTAGAGGAAAGGGTAATTTTGAAAATGTGTATGTGAAATTATTACAAATATAAAATTAGGAAAGTTTGGGTTTTTTTAAATAATAAAACTAATGATGGGCGATTATTTTTTCTCCTAATTAACGGGGTGATTAATTAAACAAATAATTGTGCCACTTAAAATGCTCAATATTATTAGTGTACTTGCTGCTGTGTGTTAATAATTTCTTGGTGGGGGAATCAGAATTTAAAAATCACACTCGCATTATTTTACTTAATGTGATATTATATTTTTAAATATTTTTAATTATTAATTATACTACTTATGATATAATATTCAAAACATATAAAATTTATTTCATAAGTATAAATAATTTATATCTAAATTTACTTCAAAAAATTAAGTAATTTAATTTTCATGATACTTCACATAAAATAAATGAGAAAGAGTTCATTTTTACTACGACCTTACATCTTCCTTCCCTTGGTAAGTGTCACAATTGATGACCAGCTTACTTTAGAAAACTATTTCAAAAAATCATATTATTTTATATATAATTTAAGTTTAAGTCATGTAATATGTTTATTCAGAAAATTGAGATGAAAAGAGGAGAAGATTCATGGGAAGAAAAGGGCACTTTCCAATATTCGTCATAAAATTTTGTTGTTTGTTACGTCGTTCGTATTTATTATTTTTTAATTTTGGATATTATTAAATAAACGAACGAAATAAGTTTTTTTATGGTGACGTCAAAATTTGCACTTGTTGTATCTATTTAGTGAGCGGTTTATTTGTTTCTTTAATTTCATTCGATCTTCTTTTTTATTTTAAATGTAAATTATTATGAAATTTAAAATGTAATTAAGGTGGGATTTTTTGTAACCAAACTAATAATGGAACATATAGCTTATGGGGTGATTTAACAAGTAAATAATTGCGGTAGAGGCAGAATCATGATTTTAAACTTATGGGTTCGAGATTCTAGCTATTTTAAGTTACTGGGTTCTAAAATGATAATTTGTATATATTTTATGAATTTCACAACACAAATACAAAGTCTGCTCAAAAAGTTATTGGGTTTGGCCGAACCCGCAAGTGTAAGGCTAGCTCCGCCCTACTAAATAATCTTAACAAAATAAGTAAGTATACTTAATACTATAAATAAATGATGTCCAGATCCATTGACTATATGATAAATTATTATGAGCAAGAAAATTAACTATTTCCCCCCCAAAAATTCATAGTTATATTCATTTGTTATTTACATGCATCTTAAAGGCTCTTTTTCCCCCTTAATATATCATATTATATAATGCACGTTCTCAATTATTATTTTTCCACGGGTAGCGAAGATATATAAGTAAGGAGTACCTATTGTATAATAAAAAAAAAACCAATGTCTGAAAAATATTGTATTGGAAATTAATTTGATTGCACATAGGTTACCATTAATGTTGAGTACTAGACAATGATTTTTATTTATTTAATAATAATTTGTTAGTCACATTGTGCTTCCCTCGGCCGCAATAATTATCTTTAATTTTACTTAAAAAGATAACACTGTGATTTAATAAATTAACAGCAGAATTTATAATTTAGTGATACTGGTGAGAGTTATAGCATATAGTAACGTGAGTTCGATTCTCATTATTTCTCTATCTCATCCCCCTCTTCTTCCCTTATGTAATTGCTAAAGAAATAATTAGGGGGTGCAACAACAATAAAAACGACGATTCAGTAAAATTCTATAAGTAAAGTATGGGAAGAATATTGTTACGCAGACCTTATCATAATTTGTTGGAAGTAGAGAGGATGTTTTCGTTAAACGTTCGACTCAAAAAGACGAAAAGAGACAATATATCAGTACCATCAACAGAAACCATACAAATAATAACAACATCATAAGACTAGCCTCACACTGGTACGAATTATAAATATGCTCAACTACCTCATACCATATAACCTTAATGCTCGATCTCCGCAATTTCCTATTAAGGGACATGTCTTCGGAGATCTAAAGTCACGTCATATCCTGCCTGATCACCTCTCCACAATACTTCTTAAGCAAAAGGTGATCAAACAGGATACAGCGTGACTTCAGATCTCCGGGGACAAAACTAGAGGACGCAATGCTTACAAAATCTATTATTTACCGATCTAGAATATTTCATCCTGAGGTATGTCGATCATGTAATATATGGGCTCACGTAAACTTTATATTATTTGTCCAGGGTCTCATATTAACTTGAAAGTGTTATATAAATTTATAAAGTTTAAATTCTAAATTTACCTCTAATTTAATTGTAGAAGCCAAATATGAAATTATTACTGACATATATTAGAATCAATTTGTGATATGTTTCGTGATTGTGCGTGGGTGCAACAAAATATTGAAGACAGCGATATTTGAGTCCATGAGAAGGACTAGCTAATTGCTCAAGAAAATTGTCATCTTTGATTCTTTCAAAATGGAGATTAAAGTAAATTAATAATTACTTTTAATTTTATTTTGGATCGTAAATTATTCTATTAGGATAAATTGTGTGACGATCCGACTTGTTGTCACGTGAGTTACCGTGCCATTTTCCTCATTTTCTGTTTCTTTATGCTTCATTATGAGTGTTTTTTATGAACGAGTTGATTTGGAGTGAATTGAGAAGGAAATGAGACACTTAGTCTCTTTAAGGAAGGCCTGTTTTGGAAAAGTCAACCGGACGTTGGCTTATGTGCTAGGAGGCTCGGATGTGAATTCTGATGATTTGATTAGCTCCGGGGATGATTTGTGACTTAGGAGTGTGACCGAAAGTGATTTTAGAGGTCTGGTGTAGAATTAAGCTTGAATTGACGAAGTTAGAATTTTAGCGAATTCCGGTTGGTAGGTAAGATTTTGATCCAATTGTCGGAATGGAATTCCGAGAGTTGTTGTAGCTCCATTAGATGATTTGGGATGTGTATGCAAAATTTCAGGTCATTCCGGGGTGTTTTGGTTTGGTTTTTGATCAAATGCGTGTTTCGGAAGTTTTATAAGAACTTAGGCTTGAATCTGATGTAATTTGATGATTTTGGTGTTGTTTGTGGTGTTTTGATGATTGGAGCAAGTTCGAATGATGCTTTAGGATGGATTGGCATTTTTGGTTGAGATCCCGGGGGCCTCGGGTGAGTTTCGGATGGCTAAACGAGAAGTTTTAGAATTGGAAATGTAGCAGCAGTTGCAGGCCTCGCAAATGCAAGAAAAGGGTTCGTATTTGCGAACTCGCATTTGCGAGTGAGGCTTCGCATTTGTGAAAATGCTGGCATGAGGCAGGGTTCGCATTTGCTATATTATGATCGCAATTACGACCTTGGCAGGGTTCGCATTTGCGAGAAATGTGTCGCATGTGCGACCTTAGCAGGGTCCGCAATTGCGAGCCAGATGTCGCATTTGCAACCATGGTAGGAGAGGCTCACCTTGGCGATTCCGGAGGTTTTGTCGCATTTACGACGTTTACATTTGTGGACCAAATGTCGCAAATGCGACATCTGAGGGCTGTATCCAGTTATAAAAATTCGAACTTAGCCCGTTTCCCTCACTTCCCACTTGGCTTTGGGCGATTTTTGAGAGCTTTTGGACGAAGATTGAAGAGCGTATCTACTAGTATTGATTGGAGGTGAGTTCTATGAACTAAAAACATGATTTAATTGTAGAATCAACCTAGAAATTTATGTAAACTTAGCAAAAAGGGGGAAGAACTAGGGCTTGAGTTCTGGTATTGTAAATTGGGATTTGAGGGGTTATTTGAACTCCAATTTTGATGTTCTTTATATGTATAGACTCGTGACGAGATAAGGAACCCGTTGGTATAAGAATATTAGAGTTTCGAGAAGTTAGCCCGGGGCTCGAATTTTGCTAATTCGAGATTTTTGCTATTTTTCGATTGTTTCCAATTGAGTATTATTCCATCGGCATATTCTGACGTATTCATTATGGTTTTGATAAGATTCGACTTGCAGGTCGACTTGAAAGGCGAAGGCATAGCGAGCTAGGATTTTGGCCGGCTTGAGGCAAGTAATAGATGTAAATGATGTCCTGAGGGTTTGAAACCTCGTATTTGCATATCGTAGTGCTACAATGAGGTGACTTGCACATCGGGTAGCGAGCGTAGGGTTAGAGCACCATCGGGGATTGTGACTTGCTCCGTCTCGGTAGATGAATATACTGCGTATTTAACTGAAATTCCTTATTATTATTATTATAATTTGAGCTGATTGTTATATTTGAGCTTCGTGCCAATTGATTGAATCCTTCAGGGATTGCTATTACTAGTTTCTTACCATCTTTACGTATTATTAAACTCAGTCCTGACATTTAATACTATTTTTCAAACTCAGCCATCTTTTCTTAAACTTGAAATTAAATAATATTTTAATGAAGTTGGGCTAAATATTTATATATTGTTGTGCCCGAGGGGCTTATGTGATTCTGGACTGAGCATGGGTTGGGGTTGCGCGCCGTAGCAGTATTATATTGGTATTGATATGAGGCCGATGGCCTAGTTGATGCCACGGGATGACTTATATTACACTTGGGCCGTAAGGGGCCCATTTCGGAGTCTGCACACCCCCAGTGAGTGCCGTCAACGATAAATAAAGGGAGCTGACTGAGTGAGGATTTCTCTACAGAGCAGTTTATTCGGGAGCATCAAGGTAGTTGCATGACGTCCGCAGACTTGATCTTCCTTCTACCTTATTGCTTTATTTTTGCATTTTTTAGAACGATATGTAGTAGATTGATACTAAGGTATTAGAAGCTCACACTTGTGATGCCGGATTCTTCGGGATGTGCAGTTGTTTTTATTACTTGGAATTCCACATGTTTTAGTTTTATTTTGAGACTTTCAGTATTATGATTTAGTAAATCATCTGTGTTAATTAACTCCCGAATGGTATAAAATGGTTAAGGTTATTGAATTAGTCGGACTTGTCTAGCAGTGTGTTGGGCGCCATCATGACTGAAATTGAAATCGTGACAAATTGAAAGGAATTAAAATAGAAAAGCACTTAAATTAATGTTTGGATGTTCTCATTTCATTATTTTCATTACTATTCAATAGTTAGTAGCAGGGGTGGATCCAATTCAAAAATTGAATTCACAAAGATTAAATCTTAAGTCGGTTTTTCTTAATAGATATAAGAATATAAATTCCTTCTTTTATGTCATGAATTTAGATTAATATCTAACTGAAGCTTTTGTTTATCCTCACTTGACACTAATTTCAAAAAGAAAAAGGAAAACTGTATTTCAGTTCTTGAATTTATTATTAAGTGAAATTATGCACAATTCTAGTTATAGATTATGAAGTTATGTGTAGTCAATTTTCACTCAAATTTCATCATCATTGATTAGCAATTCAACCTTATGATATAGTAATTATTACTTCAAACTTAGTCTCGAAGTTGTTTGTACACACAGCAAATACTGGAAAACCCCTTCATAATTAGTTATTTACCAAAATAACTACTAAAAAACTAGTACCTACTACCTAACTAGAAATTACTTCTTCCGTCTATATTTACTTGTCAATAATTAATTTGATACATCCCTTATGAAATAATAAATAATAATAATAATTTGATCATATCATTTTATTTATTATATGTTGAAAAATGTATTAGAAATAAATAGTATACATAATAAGAAGAGTAAAATAGGTATAAAATAATAAATTGTCCATTAGTTTTCCAAATTTAACAAGTAACAGTTTTACTACAGTTTTTCCTCCACAGATCTATTCTAAATCTGCTGTATTTCCTTCTGAAAAAGCTAATAAGTTATACAAAACTTCTTGAACAATTCAAAAGCATTAATTTTCTGGTGATGAGCTACCAAAAATTGTGAAAAATTCTCCTGCAAAGAAAGCCGAGCCTATAGAAGTAACTTTTTTACTTGCACAACATAAGGGTAAGTATAGGTGTAACCAAAATTTTAAATTTATGAGTTCGAGATCCTAATCCTTTTAAGTTAATGTGTTCTAAATTAATAATTTGTACATATTTAATAAAAAATTTAAGACAAATAATAATTTTAACCAAAGTTACCGGGTTCAACCGGATCCAAAACCGACAATATAGCTCTCCAGAAGGGTAAAGTAATTATTCTTCCTGAACTATACTTGTGAAATTAATTACATATCACCTATGGACCTAAGTTTTTTCCACAATAAATATTCAAATTCTTACCAATATCACTTGCAATCAACATTTACATATTATTGCCCATATTTAATTACATAAAAATATGTCAAAACACTATCTTCATATCTTTTACGGTTTACCATATAATTTCTTCCCCATCAAAATTCTGTTAATTATTATTTAAAGGAAAAGACCCCATATAATATATTTATCAACCATACCATTGTGTAAACGAACTTTACACTAGACACCAATGGCGATTCCCGCCATTTCTCTACCAACTGTCACAACCACCATAACTGCAAGTTCAAGCTTCAACAAGCTTAACAAAACACCTCCAAAACCCTTCAACACAAATCTCAGATCCCTCACTAAATCCAGAAAACTAAACGATGCTCTTCTCCTATTAGAATCGCAGAAAAATTCTCAACCCGTAAACAAAGAATCTTATTTGAATCTCCTCCATGCATGCATTTCACAAAAATCATTAGAACATGGACATAGGCTATATCTTCACCTTCTTTTAAATCCAAACAGAAGTAAATTTCTTAATGATCCTTTAATTTTATCTAAGTTAATTACCCTTTTCTCTGTTTGTGATCAGTTAGATGAGGCTCGTCGTGTTTTCGAGCACCACGGACTTGAAAACGAGGACCAACCCGAGTCAGTTTGGGTTGCAATGGCAATTGGGTATTCTAAAAAGGGGTTTTTTAAGGAAGCATTATTGATTTATTGTCAAATGTTGTTTAAGTCCATTGAACCGGGGAATTTTGCTTTTTCTATTGCTGTGAAAGCTTGTTCGGGACTTTCAGATTTGAGGACCGGTAGAGGTATACATGCCCAGATTATTAAGGCTGATAAAGAACCTGATCAAGTTGTGTTCAATGCTATTTTGGGAATGTACAGCGAGTGTGGGTGTTTTGAAGATGTGTTGAAGGTGTTTGAGGAAATGCCTGAGAGAAATGTTGTAAGTTGGAATTCGTTGATCACGGGTTTTGTTAAGAAAGGGCAGGTTTTTGAGGCATTTGAGACTTTTAGAAGAATGCAAAGAGATGGAGTGGGATATAGTTGGGTGACTTTTACTACAATTTTGGCTGTCTGTTCTCAGGTTACATACCTTTATTATGGGAGAGAGGTACATTCACAAATCATTAAATCAACTAAAGTTCCTGACATTGCTTTATTAAACTCGCTTTTGGATATTTATGCGAAATGCGGAATAATGGAGTATTGCAAAAGAGTGTTTGAGAAAATGAAGTACAAGGACATAACATCTTGGAATACTGTTATCAATGGGTATGCAATCAATGGTTTAATGGAAGAAGCAATGAAGTTGTTTCATGATATGGTCGGTAGTGGAGTTAGGCCGGATGGGGTGACATTTATCACCTTCTTGTCTGGCTGTAGTCATGCTGGGTTGGCGGACTTAGGCGAGGAATTGTTTGAAAGCATGAGTGTAGATTTTGGAATTCGTCGGTCCTCAGAGCATTATGCTTGTCTTGTGGATTTATTAGGTAGAGCTGGGAAAATTAAAGAGGCACTGCAAGTAGTGGAGAAAATGCCTGTCAAGCCTAGTGGAAGCATTTGGGGCTCACTGCTCAATTCATGCAGACTTCACGGAAATGTCTCTCTTGCAGAACTTGTGGCAGAGCAGCTATTTGAGATGGAACCTAACAACTGTGGAAATTACGTGATACTATCAAATATTTATGCAAACGCAGGAATGTGGGAGGGAGTTAAAAAAGTGAGGGAGATGATGGAAAATAAGGGAATCAAAAAGGAAGCCGGATGCAGCTGGATACAGGTTAGAAATAGAGTACACACATTTATGGCTGGTGGCGGTTTTGAATTTCGTAATTCAGATGAATACAAGGAAGTTTGGGATGAATTATCAGAAGCTATTGAGAAAATGGGATATAAACCTGATACGAGAGTTGTGCTTCATGATGTAAACGAGGAAACAAAAGCAGAATGGATATGTGGGCATAGTGAACGGCTTGCTACAGTATTTGGTCTGATTCATACTGGTTCTGGTATTCCAATTAGGGTGACAAAAAATCTTCGTATTTGTGTGGATTGTCACTCTTGGATGAAGTTTGTGTCAGAAATGACAAGAAGAAAGATCATTGTGAGAGATACAAATCGGTTCCACCATTTTGACAAAGGGATATGCTCTTGCAATGATTACTGGTGATTCCTGTAGTTGTTAGTTTGTAAGTACTCCCATTAAGATCGTTTTCTGAGCTGTACACTGAACCAGGAGAATATTGGTTGAGTTTTGCACGTGGTCGATCTTATTCGTACAAAACACATTCTTGTCATTTTTATGAAGATTGACTGTCTTGCTGAAAAGATGTAATTGTATGTTTTCCTTTACACAAGTTGAAAGAATTTTGTGAATCCAGAACGTAGCTCTATATGGAAGAAATACACAATCCACATTACCTGCCCCAGTGCCGCTGGCTAATAAAAGTGTAACAACCTCATCTAAAAGTTGTTAGAGAGGGTACATTTTTCATTACTTAATTGTGTCTTCAATACGCTTTGTCACATGCTGGGATTATTCTATTTATGGGTCCAACATGTGAAATTCTTTTTGATAAGAAGGGGGGGGGGGGTGTCTGCCTGCTCTAATATTACATTTAATTGTGTGACCATCTCGTTAAAAAGTTTACGTTGTTAGAGATGATACACTTTTATTTATTTAATTATGTTTCAACAAATAGTTCTTTCTTATTCTCCTCTTTGAGCCACAATAACTTAAGGAAATACTTAAATTCTTCAAAATAATTAAGGAGTAAATCATATAGACTATATGTCCAAGATGATTTAATGAGATAAAAAATAGCGTGACATGTCCTTTCTGTATGTCTGCTTGGCTTAACTTTCAGCTTCACTTCAGATGCTTTTCCAATCTGTACATGAAGAGTTAATTTCATTTTTCTTCCAACTAATAAACATTATCAAAGTGTCTACTCCAGACCTCGTTTGCATCTACTCTTGGAAATTTCTGTATACTTGTGACATTGCTAAGGACTCGCGTGGACGGCTTTGGATCAGAGCAGCCTCTAGATGTCCCAAAACAATTGTAAGGAGTTGAAGTCATGGGCTAACACTGAGATAAGTAAGACATGCCCCATGCATACTTTACGCCTTGAACTTACCTTGTTTATTTTGTTATACAAAAGTCCCAGCTTTGACCTTAACTAGTAGATCGTCTTGCTTAGATTTAACGTAATTATTTTTATTATTGTAGTACACGATGATATCAACAGCAGTACCACAGAGTCACTATACTCTATTGTTATTTGTTGTCACATGGAAGATTGTCATATGACTTTGAATTGGAGTATTGGTGTACGCAGAAGTTTTACAAAATTGTATGTTATACATGAAGAATTGAGGTTGAATTTTATTATGAAGGGGGTCAAGTTCAAGCTGATCATTTAGTAAGACACTCTAATAGCCAAGACAGCAAGCAATGATGATGGAGTTCTAGTTTGCATAGTCAGTCACGGATACGAACCATGAAAAATTAAGACTTGTATAACTTAAAGAGTGGTCATTTTGCACTGTAGCTTACTTTCCATGTTTTTTCAGATGCTGTGGTGCCAGCATAATTTTCAGGTCTAAAGTATACTCTTATGTAGCTAGCGGCCAGTGAAATCAGAAAAAGTATTGGTTGCGTTAGAAGCTGATGATCCAGTAGTCATGGATGAGTCCGCTGGTGTACTCTTATCCATGCTAATGATAGTAGGCCTGCTAGGAGTTCTCGAGTCTGTGCTACGATCACTTAGTAGCATGACGACAACTTCAGACATGGTTGGCCTGAGATTTGCTGGTGATTGTGTACACATTAAGGCAATCTCTATGATTTTCTTTGCTTCTTGTTCGTTGTATTCATTGGGGTCTAAAGTCTCATCCACCAGTTTTTCAGGCATGCCAGTTTCATGAAGCTTCCACGCCTATTTTCACCATAGCACAGGTAAATTTAGAGTGGGACTGAGAAGTTGGGAGAGAGTACTTAGTAGAATATGAAAGGACAAGTTAATTTTGAAAATGAAAACCTACCTGTTCAGGGAGATATTCAGTGACAGGCTCAATCTGCATATCATTGCTCCTCCGGCCACTGATTATTTCAAGAACGACAACCCCAAAACTATAGACGTCGACTTTCTCTGTTAGATGTCCATGAATTGCATATTCTGGTGCAGTATATCCCCTGTTTCAATTAGAGTTCATTGAGTTGTTCACATAATTCATTTAGTGATGTCAGATAAGAAACTCGAGCAGTCAAATTGACTTACAAGGTACCAGCAAACTTAGTGCTGACATGACTCTGATCCTCAGGTAAAAGTCTTACAAGCCCAAAATCAGCAATTTTTGGCTGAAATTCGTCGTCTAGTAGAATGTTGCTGGATTTTATATCTCTATGGATGATGCAGACATGGAATTGCTCGTGCAGGTAGGCAAGGCCACGAGCTGTGCCAAAGATTATATCAAATCGTTGCTTCCAGCATTCCTCGTTTGTCACCTGTAAAACAATGAGAGGTAAGATGAGTTTAAATTTTCTTGAACATAAAAATTTGACTTGGAAAAAAACAGTAAGCTGTATAGAAGAAAAAAAAATCAACCATATAAGTATCTCTCAAGACTGCCATTTGACATGTATTCATAAACAAGTAGTAGGTCTGCTCCTTTATTAGAACACCCCAAAAGACGGATGAGATTGCGATGATGGACATTACTGATAAGCCGCACTTCAGTCTCAAAATCTTCCTTTGCTCTGCTTGAAACAATTGCTAGTTTTTTAACAGCAACTACATGTCCGTTTTTCAAAGTGCCCTGCTCGATTACATTGGAATCATCATTTGAATTAAATTTAGAGGACAAATGGATAGAAGTCAGTCCAATATTATCTAGCTAATTTGATAGAAATAAGGATCTTCAACTGTTTCAGTGTTACCTTGTATACATCACCAAAACCACCTTCACCAAGTTTATTACTTTCATTGAAATCTTGGGTAGCAATTTTTAGGTCCTTGAATCTGTAGCTCACTGGACCTCTCAGCTCAGTTGCTCCCAGTATATTGCCTGAACATGAGCTACTATATCAGTTACGATATAAATAAACGCCTGAAAAGAAACCCCCACTTCGCTTTCTATAGTTAAGAGAAAGACATAGAAAACATATTTAAGATTTTGAACTACAAAAGAATCTGAAGATGGTTGAGGGATAAAGAAGTTTAATTCAGAAAGGGATCGTCCAAATTTTACCTCTTTCAGCTGCCTTTGGTTTTCTAGAAAGTCGACACCATAAGAACAAAGCCAATACAATCAAAAGAAGTCCTACACCTCCAACTACACCCCCAATGATGGCCGCTTTCTTTTTGTTTGAACTTCCTGCATAAAGCACCACCACCAATTATAAATTTGTCTCATAATGAATTAACGTACTGGTAAGAGTTGAGGAAAAAGAGATCTTCATTTCCTACCTCCTCCACCAAGGAATGGTGTGATATCTGTTGTCTTATTATCGGCGAAAAAGGCTCTATCCGAGTACCTCATAAAACAGGCTGCATCTACAGCTCTTCCTTCTGCATATTTAGGCAAGCAGCCTTCTATGTTTTTATATGCCACTGTCAAGCAATCTACACAGCCACTTTTAGTGATGGTTTCAGCACATTGTGCTACTCCATAGAGAGTAACACCAGCAACTTCCCTCTTCGTGGCTGCATAGAAGCCACTAATTCTTGGAGTCGCCATGCTAAGATCACTCAAGAGTTGTTGTGCCACAGGATTTAAAGCATTTGGCTGAGAAGCTGTTCGATTCCCACAGATTGCTGCATTTCCTGGAAGTGTAGTCTCTTGGTAGAAGTTGTTGCTCTCGTACCTTTGGACAGAAAGCATCAGTAGAGCAACGAGTTCATGTAAGTTATTAGAAGGATTTTACTCTCCTGTTGTATCTTTACATTCTAATACAAGCAGCCATTTTAATGAGTATGATTTAATAATTGGAAATTAGACTATCTAAGTGTTTGTGTTTTCCGCCTGAGGAAATAGACTGCCTCAGAAAGTGGTCTTGACATTACAGTCTCAAAGGTAAGGAAAAGTTCGACTTTCCACAGTTTTTGAGTTTAAGTGACGACTTTATCTTAATCGAAGATTACCACAAGAAGATACATGATCTCATACCAAACAACCGAGAGACTGTTTATAGGTTAGTATTAGGGATTGTATGCAATCAAACAGTAATATAAATATTGCTGTTACCAGTTATCTTGACTCTTGAATGTTAGCAAATAACATCATATGAAGTATCATAATCAAGGGCTGCTGCATATCATTTAGTATAGTATTTGTTTTAGTTTCTTTCTTGAAGGGGGCGTAACTGATAAAGTTGCTGTCATGTGACCGGGAGATCACAGGTTCGAGCCATGAAAACAGTCTCTTGCATAAATGGAGCCGTGGAAACAACCTCTAGCGGGAGTTTAGTGCATCGGGATGCCCTCTTTTTTTCAATAGTTTCTTTCTTAATGGAAATTTTGAAGAAGAGGCCAAAATCTTGAAAAATTGGTGTGAAAATACAAAGAGCAATTCCATAGATATTTTTTGATATAGTCGACTCGAACTAGTTTTGAGGCGTAACTCACCTGAGGAAGCAACCATCATAGGTAAGACGAGCACCATTAGCACCAGAGCAAGTTCTGATGAGAGTAACAGCAGTATCATAACAGGAGACACAAACAGCTTTTGACAAATATTTTCTGCATTCAACCATAGCATAAATAGCCTGTTGTGTCGTGGCAAATCGCTTATCTTGATTAGACAACTGGTTCCTTAAATCATCAAAACTTGCATCAAGTCTTCTGAAAAAATCAGGTAAATTTGTTGCATTATATTGACTACATCCTTTGCCTAACAGGTTGGTTTGTGGCTCGGAAAATACTGGCTTCTGGATCGATAAACAACCGATAAACGCCACCGTGAACCACCAGCTCCACCACCAGTCGTAGTTGGTAGCCATGTCTTAGAATTTGGTCCACAGAATAAGTTCAGGTAAGAATGCTATGGAAAGGACAAGCTGCTTGAAGATGAAAGATATTCTTTTATATACAGCAGAAAATAGTCAACTATGTGTATTATGACAATATTAATGAATGTTCACTGTTGGACTATCTGCTGGTAATAGAGCTAAAAGATTAGAGTATTATCCATCTTTCTCCTTTTTTTTTCTTATGGATTTGATAAGAGTTTCTAACACAAATGGTCCCTGAAATTTGAGGGTAAGTCTATTTTAGACTCTATTATATTACTTGAGCATATATGGTTCTTTAAGTTCACAAAAAAGTTAAGCATGTTTAATCTAAACGGGCAGCCCGATGCACTAAGCTTCCGTTAATGCGCGAGCTCCGGGAAGGGTCGGACCACAAGGATCTATTGTACGCAACTTTACCCTGCATTTCTGCAAGATGTTGTTTCCACATCTCGAACGCATGATCTCCTGGGAGATTCTCTTCCTCAATTTTAATTTTTCCTTCACTTACACTCTTCACACAAAAATCGAATAGAAAAAGTCTATTAGTATTCGGTAATGAAAATAAAACTGTGATGAGAATGGGCTGTTAGATATATGGACTTATATCTACATACATATGAACAATATATGGATTAATTATATGTTATGTGCTATCTTTTGGTTTGGCCTAAATTGGTGGTCTTATGGACATTGTTAAGGGGGCCAATATATTGTCATATAAAGTGTAGGACTAATGTGTAGATACCTAAAAGAGTAACCTTAGTTAATGATGGGCTAACTAAGGTTACATACATGTAACCAAGGTTACATTCTTGTGACCTTTGAGTTTCATAACTCACATGTTAAATAAGAGGGTTATGGTTCCCACAAGAATGTAAGACACATTCTCTTCTTCCTCCCATTGAAACTAGAGAGCATTTTTTGGTCTTGCATATCAAGTGGAAAACCAATCCTCAATTTTGTCTTGGATATCAAGCAAAAGGGAAAACTTCAAGACAATCTTCAAGAAGGATTAAGGATCTTCCACTTATGGATTCAGGTACGCTTCCGCTTATGTTGTTATTCCAAATAATTTGATATGAAGGCTATCGTGTTTATGTGGATATATAATCCAACAATTGGTATCAGAGCCTCCTTCATATTTGGATTATTAGGAAGTTCATGAAATCCATGTTATATATAAAGCTTCATGTTTAAATTAAGATAGAATTTTGATTATGAAATTCTAGTACCATGATATAGCATGATTCATGAATGATATGTTCATGATAAACTTTAGTATATTGAGATCTTGTTATCTCTAAATGAAATATTGAAATTTGCATAATTTTGGTTGATGAACAACATGATTCCTTGTTTAAGTTTCTTGTTGAAAGCAACATTAAGTTGTTGGACAGAATAGTAAGATAATCGATTATCTTATCCAGATAATCGATTATCTTGATAAGTTCACCAAAATTTTGCAAAACAATAGCATAGAATAATCGATTATTTTTCTGAAATAATCGATTATTGCATTTTATTCATCAAAAAGTTTGCAAAACAGAGGCAGAGGATAATCGATTATTCTCCTGGAATAATCGATTATCTGGAATTTCCAACAAAAATTGGAAATTCCAGAGAGCCTAGATAATCGATTATCCTAGTTTTTCTGCCAAAATTTGAAATTTCAGAAGGCCCAGATAATCGATTATCAGACTCATATAATCGATTATCTGGCAATAAATTGCAGAAACGTTTTATTTTCTGGCAGTTTAATGAGGACATAATGTAAGAAACGTTTTTCATAATTAAAGAAACATTTTAAGTATTAAGTTTTCAGATTTTAGTTGTACATTAATAATATGTCAATTAATATTCAGTTTTTTAATTATTAATATTTTGTACATTAATATTCAGTTTTAAGATTAATTATTTTTTTGTCCATCATGGTTCAGATTTTGTATTGTCTAATTAAAGATTAAAACAATTAATATTCAAATTTTACATGTCAAAATATGTAAATTTTCAGTCAAGATTCAATATATGGCTTAAAGAACTAATTAGTTTAGCATCTAATATTTTAAATTAGTCAATTAAAACATTATGTTACCAAAGTAACCTCTTTTGTGTAGATTGATTGATATTGAAGTATAATATGACTGTGTGTGTTAGTCTTCCATGCGTTTAACACCGGCCCAAAGGAACGTTGTTATTTGGCAGGAATTCGAACATGCTTGTAGTGATAAATATGTGACAATTATTCGGTTTTCCATGTGACTATTAAGTCGGCCCAAAGGAAGGCTTGATATTTGACAGGAGTTTATTGTCAATATTTGATTACTACACCAAGAGTACCACTTACAAGTTGATTTTCTGTCCAAAGACTAAAATCAATGTTGTGCTAGGTATCTTGTAATGGGATTTGCCTATTTTGAATCTGTAAACTCCAGTTTAAAATTCAAGTAATTGTAAGCATGTATTAAGTTGTCCTTGTTCTATTTTCAGTGAATTCTTCAGCTGCTACAATATCTGCAAACATTAACAGCATCCCTGTGTTTAACGGCACAAACTTTAAGGAATGGAAAGAGAACATTATGATAGTTCTCGGTTGCATGGATCTAGACCTTGCACTTCGGATTGAGAAACCTGCTTCTCTTAAGGATACATCTTCTTCTGATGAAAAGAAAGAGATGGAGAAGTGGGAACGCTCAAATCGCATGAGTCTAATGATCATGAAACGTGCAATTCCAGAATCTTTTAGGGGCACTATGAATGATGAAAATAATGCCAAAGTTTTCCTTGAAAACCTTGAAAAGCGTTTTGCACAAAACGAAAAGGCGGAAACAAGTACTCTTTTGAGTAAACTTGTTTCCATGAGGTATAAATGCAAGGGAAACATAAGGGAGTACATTTTAGAAATGTCTCATCTTGCTTCGAAACTAAAGTCACTCAAGTTAGAATTACCTAAGGAACTGCTTGTGTACTTAGTTTTGATCTCTCTTCCTGCACACTTTAATCAGTTTAAGGTCAGTTACAACTGCCTGAAGGAGAAATGGACTCTTAATGAGCTCATTTCACATTGTGTGCAAGAGGAAGAGAGAATAAAGCAAGATAAGACAGAAAGTGCTCATTTGGCATCCTCTTCTAAAGATAATAAGAAGAGGAAAAATAAGGAAGTTGCGGTTGCAAGGCCCCAGAAGAAGCAACATAAGGAACCTAAGGTTGAAACTACAGAATCAGGTTGCTTCTTCTGTAAGGGGATTAATCATATGAAGAAAGATTGTACCAAATACCACGCTTGGCGTGCAAAAAAGGGTATATCTCTTTCTCTTGTTTGTTCTGAAGTTAATTTAATTTCGGTACCTAAGGATACTTGGTGGGTAGATTCTGCTGCTACTACTCACATAAGTATATCTATGCAGGGTTGCCTGAACTGCCGAAAACCAAATGATGGTGAAAGATACATCTATGTGGGTGACGGCAAAAGGGTTCAAGTTGAGGCTATTGGAAAATTTAGGCTCTTGTTTAAGACTGGTTTTTATTTAGATTTTAATGAGACTTTTGTTGTACCATCTTTTAGACGAAATTTAATTTCTGTTCCCAAATTGGACATATCCGGTTATTCATGTTCAGTTGGTGACAATAAAGTTAGTCTCTTTCAAGGTTCAAATCTTATCGGTACTGGTCTTTTGTCAACATATGATAGCCTATATTTAGTTGACATAATAACCTCACATAATGAAACTTTGCATACAAGTTCAAGTGGTACCAAAATAAAATTAACTAATGAGAATTCTTTATCACTCTGGCACAAACGTTTGGGTCACATATGTAAACAAAGAATTCAGTAACTTGTGTCAGATGGAATTCTTGATTCTCTTGATTCCTCAAATTCGGATATTTGTGTTGAGTGTATCAAGGGAAAACAAACAAACAAGACGAGATTAGGTGCTAAGAGAGCTACGGATGTCTTAGAATTGATACATACAGATATTTGTGGGCCATTCCCTACACCTTGTAGGAATGGTCAACAATACTTTATCACATTCATAGACGATTACTCTCGTTATGGGTACCTATATCTTATTCATGAAAGGTCCCAATCCATAGACGTGTTCAAATCATATAAGGCCGAAGTTGAAAATCAACTAAGCAAAAGGATTAAATCCGTTAGATCTGACCGTGGTGGTGAATACTATGGTAGATATGATGGTTCAGGTGAACAACGTCCAGGGCCATTTGCTAAATTCCTAGATGAGTGTGGGATCGTCCCTCAGTATACTATGCCAGGCAGTCCTACTATGAATGGTGTAGCTGAGAGACGAAATCGGGCCCTTAAGGATATGGTAAGAAGTATGATTTGTCATACTACTTCGCCAGACTCACTCTGGGGAGAAGCATTGAAAACCGTGTTGGAAACACGTTCTCAATGCAATATACTAAAACGTGTGTTCTTTTGTATAGGTTTTGATGAATGACAAACGAAGCGAAAATTGATATATGACGAAGTTCAAGAAACAAGCGCACAATTGATATACAACGAGATGCAAGCTCAAGACAAAGTTTTATAGTTTAATTGAGTCAGTCTTAATTGTGATCTTGATCCTACAACTTGACTCGTAACATGGCTTCTCTCGTAAAACTATTTTCCAAAATCATGCATATTTAATTTAATGTCAAATGATTTTAAATCATGCATATTTACAGTAGTTAAAATAATTTTTAGACATGCCTTAAAAATTTGGACTAAGATAATCGATTATGTACTTATGATAATCGATTGTTTTAAGCCAAGACTGCATGACAATCGATTGTGAACTAATGACAATCGATTGTGAGTAAGACAGTGAGCATCAGGTTTTTCAAACCTGCATGACAATCGATTGTGAACTAATGACAATCGATTGTGACTGAGGCAGTGTCCATCGAAGTTTTTCAAAACTCAGAATAATCGATTATGAACTAATGGTAATCGATTATGTTGAGACAGTGTCTTCCAGTGATTTTCAAATTTATTAAACAATTGATTGTTACATTGGACAATCGATTGTCAAAGAGACAGTGTCTAAAATGTTTTTCAAAAACTGATAAGTAATCAATTGTTGACTTTGTGCAATCGATTGTGAAGCTGACAGTTGTCGTAAAGTTTTCAAATACCGTCAGGTAATCAATTATTGATTCTGTATAATCGATTGTTTTGATTAAAATCCGGAAAAGATTTTTTGAACGTTATTGGGTAATCGATTATTGATTTTGTATAATCGATTATTTTGATTAAAATCCGGAAAAGATTTTTTGAACGTTGCTGAGTAATCGATTGTTGATTCTGGACAATCGATTGTTTGTGGTAAAATCTGGAAAGGATTTTTTGAACGTTGCCAGTAATCGATTATGGATTGTAAGTATTCGATTATCAAGCGTAAAATCTGGGATTGAATTTTGATCTGACTGGCAGACAATCGATTGTTGGGGTTTGACAATTGATTGTCAGTGAGTAAAATCAGCAACTCTTAATTGGCAATTAGGCAACGGTAATGCCAAGTTTTTCAACTATAAATACAGCTTCATTTCAGTGTTTTAAACACAACAACATACTACAACTGATCATTACATTGCTATAAGCTTGCATACTTTTGTTTATCATTTTATATTCAATTTCATAAAGCTTTGAGAGCCATATTCCTGTCCAAAGTTGTTGTGTTCTAGAGCTTACTTCTTTTACTCATATCTACTCATTAAGGAGTATTTTGTTTGAGTGTTTAGTGTTTTATACACTTGTAAGAGAATTGTAATTCTCTTGTTGTAAGGAACTTGTGTTTCCTTGGTTGAAGTCTTGGAGTGTTGTATCTCCGAGCAAAGGTGTTAAGGCTTGTGTCCTTAAGTTGTAAAGGTTTGTTGAGCACCTGTAAGCTTAACAAGTTAGTGGAAAATCTCTAGAGAGTCTCTCGGGGACTGGACTAGCCACGTGTTGTGGTGAACCAGAATATATCGGTGCGTTCTTTCCTTTTATTTATTTAACACACTTAATTATTTCCTGCAAATTTTAATTTCCGCAAGTTTACGCTAAATTTTATTATAACGTATTCACCCCCCCCTCTAGCGTTAAGGGTATTATCTAACAATTGGTATCAGAGCCCAACTCTCTGAAAACTTAACAGTTTGAGAGAACCATCCATGGCTTCTACTCGTGATTCTTTTGCAGGAATTGATGAAGGACAGTGCTCCACACGACCACCTCTATTCAACGGTACAAATTACACGTACTGGAAGGAGAGGATGAAGATCTTCGTTCAGTCCAACAGCTTTCACCTTTGGAAGGTGATAATGAAGGGAAACCAAATTCCAACAAAGAAGGTGGAAAACGAATGGGTTCCCAAGTCCGAGGATGAGTATGACGCGGATGACATCCGAAAGGTTCAAAATAATGCTAAAGCAATTAATTTATTATATTGTGCTGTTAATGCTGACGATTACAGGAAAATATCGTGTTGCACAACGGCAAAGGAGATGTGGGACAAGCTAGAAGTTACGTACGAAGGTACGGACCAAGTAAGGGAAGCAAAAATTGATTTCCTAACCCATTCTTATGAATTATTTCACATGAAGGAAGGTGAAAAGGTGGACGAAATGTTTGAGCGATTTTCAATAATCGTAAATGACCTACATGCTCTCAAGAAAACATTCACGGATAGAGAGCTCGTGCGAAAAATTCTTAGAAGTCTCACACCGGCATGGAGATCAAAAGCCGATGCAATTCAAGAATCCATTGGCGTTTCAAACGTCACCATCGACGCACTAAGAGGTAACCTTAAGACCTATGAATCTACTATTCTTAACCCTTTTGTTGATGATCAAAGGAGGCAAAGAATAGCTCTAAAGGCGAGCACAAGCCAACCGCAAATTGATGAGGAAGGAGACAACGAGTTTGGACTCGTTATCAAAAGATTTCAAAAGTTCATACGCAAGGAGTATGAACGCAAGGGCAAAAAGCAAGGCGAACAAATCAAGTGCTATGAATGTGGTGAAACCGGGCACATCAAATCAAATTGCCCAAACATCAAAAAGGAGAAGAAACCTTTTAAAAAGCAACGTGCATACATTTCTTGGGGAGGCGACTCCGGAGATGAGTCAAGCGAAGGAGAAGAAGACGAAGCAGCAAATCTTTGCCTTATGGCACAAGAAGACAACAAAGATGAGGTATGTCAAATTTCGTCTAAAAACTTCTTTACTCTTGAAGAATTGCGAACTGATTTTGATGAATTATATGCTGAGTTTATTAAGGCTTCAAAAACTTTTAAGGGCATAAAAGAAAATGCTTCATTAAAAGAAAAGGATTTTCAAAAACAGCTTTCTTTGAAAGAAAAGGATTTAGAAAAACTGGTTTTAGAAAATGAGAAGCTGAAAGAGGAAAACAAGTTTTTTGGAAAAAGAAGTTCCGATAAGCCCGAAAGCTCTACTAGAAATTGCACTTCTTGTTTGCATCTTAAGAATGAAGTAAGTAGGCTTAAAGGCACATTAGATAAGTTTAATTCTTCGCACAAAAACTTGAATGATGTTCTTGTTAACTTGAAATCAACCAAGCATGGAATAGGCTTTAAGAATGAAGAAAAGGTTGAAGCTAAACCCCAACAACCTAAAGCTCAACCTAGGATTAACAATAGAAATGCTTATCCTAGAAACAACAACTCTAGAGCCAATATGCATGCTAGACAAAATGCTGAACATTTTAGAAGACCTAGGAATGACTTACCACCTAGAAATATTCACCCTAGAAATGATGCATACTTTAGGCCAAATTTTGAACCCCTTAGAAGACCTAGCAATGGCCCTCAACCGAGAAACAATCACTCTAGAAATGCTGCCCATCCTAGAGCTCATAGTAGGAGAAATAATTCTCATGAAATGCGAAATAGTCATAGCGTTCAAAATAGAGTAAGAAATTTTCATCCGTCTAGTTACTATGAACCTAGAAGGATGCATAACCCAAATGTGACTTGTCATTATTGTAGACGTATTGGTCATATTGCTCCTGCATGCTTTACACGTCATAGACATATTACTCAATCGCATCATTATAATATGCCTAACCCCCAAGGACCCAAGATGGCATGGGTACCTAAAGAACATTAGTTTGTTTTGTAGGTGTGCTTGAAGGGATCAAGTGTACTATGGTACCTTGATAGTGGATGCTCCAAGCATATGACGGGAGATGAATCCAAATTCCTTCAATTAGAGCACAAAGAAGGAGGAAGTGTTATCTTCGGTGATAACAATAAAGGAAAGATCATCGGCATCGGCTCGGTCGGTAAGGATGAAAAATCCTCTATTAAGCATATATTACTTGTTAAAGGATTAAAGCATAATCTCTTGAGCATAAGCCAATTGTGTGACAAGGGAAATCTTGCTTTATTTGATTTGGATGAATGCTTAGTGTTCAGACGTAGTGATTTCAAAATTATCCTCCGTGGTTTTAGAGTGGATAATATTTATATGGTTGATCTTGCTAATTCCTCACCCGATTATGTTGATTGTCTAATGAGTAAAGAGGATGATACTTGGCTATGGCATCGTAGAGTAGCACATATCAATATGCATCTTTTAAACAAATTGATTTCTCAAAACTTAGTTGTTGGTCTTCCCAATTTAAAATTTGAAAATGACTCTATTTGTGACTTGTGTCAAAAGGGGAAGCAAACAAAAGCATCTTTCAAATCTAAAAACATTGTTTCAACTTCTAGACCATTGCAATTGCTTCATATGGATTTATTTGGTCCCTCTCGCATTGAAAGTCTAGGAAGAAATAAATATGCTTTTGTGATTGTTGATGATTACTCGAGATTTACTTGGACTTTATTTCTTGCCAATAAAAGTGATGCTTTTAAAAATTTTAAATATTTTCTTAAGCGTGTTCAAAATGAGAAAGAAACAACCGTCACTTCAATTAGAAGTGATCATGGGGGAGAGTTTGATCACAATCTCTTTGCGGACTTTTGTGACGAACTCGGAATCGAGCATACCTTTTCCGCTCCACGTACACCACAACAAAATAGGGTGGTGGAAAGGAAAAATAGGTGTCTTGAAGAGATGGCTAGAACCATGCTCGACGAAGCTAAGATACCCAAACATTTTTGGGCAGACGCCGTGAGTACCGCTTGCTATGTTCTAAATAGAGTAGTAATTCGGCCGATACTCATGAAAACCCCCTATGAACTTTATAAGGGTAGAAAACCAAATATTTCCCATTTTAGAGTTTTTGGTTGCAAATGTTTTGTTCATAACAATGGCAAAGACCAATTGGGTAAATTTGATGCTAAGTCGGATGAAGGTATTTTCATTGGATATTCCTCACGTAGTAAAGCATATAGGGTCTTTAATAAAAGAACCCAAATTGTGGAGGAATCCCCTCATGTTGTATTTTCCGAAAATAATGCTCGCTTGGCGAGAAAGGATTCCGGTTTTGATCTTGCAGGTATCTTAGATAGCTTGAAAGACAAAATACAAGAGGAACCACCCAAGGAAAATAAAGATAAAACTGAGGAACAACCAACGGAAGAAGCGCCACAATTGGAAAAAGAAATGAATATGCCTAACGAGTGGAGGACAATCAAAGATCACCCTCTCGAACATGTAATTGGCAACGTTGGAGACAAGGTAAGTACCCGAAACTCTCTCAAAAATACCTTAGAACATACTGCTTTTGTTTCTCAAATTAAACCCAAAACCATCTCAGAAGCAATTGGGGATGAATTTTGGACCTTGGCAATGCAAGAGGAGCTTAACCAATTCGAACGCAATGACGTTTGGGATTTGGTGCCAAGACCCGAAGGTCATACCATAATTGGTACGAAATGGGTTTTTCGCAATAAACTAGATGAAAATGGTATAATCACTAGAAACAAAGCTAGGCTTGTAGCAAAAGGCTATAATCAAGAAGAAGGTATTGACTATGAGGAAACATATGCTCCCGTAGCTAGATTAGAAGCTATTCGCTTATTGCTTGCATTTGCCTCTTCTATGAATTTCAATTTATATCAAATGGATGTGAAAAGTGCTTTTCTAAACGGTTTTATTCAAGAAGAATTTATGTTGAACGACCCCCCGGTTTTGAAAACTTTAAATCTACTGATCATGTTTTCAAACTCAAAAAGGCTCTTTATGGTTTAAAACAAGCTCCCCGAGCTTGGTATGAAAGATTAAGTAAGTTTCTTTTGGAAAATGATTTCATTAGGGGGAAAGTTGACACAACTCTCTTTGTTAAGCATAAAAACAATGATATTTTGTTAGTTCAAATATATGTAGATGATATTATATTTGGTGCTACTAACAATGTTTTATGCAAGGAATTTTCCGATTTAATGACAAGCAAATTTGAGATGTCTATGATGGGTGAGTTAACATTCTTTTTGGGATTACAAGTAAAGCAAATGAAAGAGGTACATTCATTTGTCAAGCCAAATATTGCAAAGAATTGCTGAAACGATTTGAGATGAACAATGCAAAAGAAATGGCAACTCCCATGAGCACATCCGATCATCTAGACAAAGATGAGAAAGGTAAGGAAGTCGACACCAAAAAGTATCGAGGTATGATTGGCTCTCTTCTTTATCTTACTGCTAGTCGTCCGGACATCATGTTTAGCGTGTGCTTATGCGCTCGTTATCAATCGTGTCCGAAGGAGTCTCACCTTACTGCGGTAAAACAGATTTTAAGGTATCTTGTTGGTACTACAAATGTGGGTCTATGGTACCCCAAAGGCTCTTCATGCCAACTTGTTGGCTACTCCGATTCCGATTTTGCTGGATGCAAATTGCACCGCAAGAGCACTAGTGGCACTTGCCATTTGCTCGGTAGCTCTCTCGTTTCTTGGTTTAGCAAGAAACAAGTAAGTGTTGCATTTTCCACAACCGAGGCTGAATATGTAGCCGCGGGGAGTTGTTGCGCTCAAATCCTATGGATGAAACAACAACTCTTGGACTATGGCCTAAGTCTTGATCATATCCCTCTTAGATGTGATAATACTAGTGCCATATGCTTGACGAAGAACCCCGTTCTTCATTCGCGAATGAAACACATTGAAATTAGACATCATTTTATTAGAGATCACGTTCTCAAAGGCGATGTCGAAATTGAATTTGTTGAAACCAAAAACCAATTGGCAGACATCTTTACAAAGCCTTTAGAGAAAGAGTCCTTCTTCCGAATTCGCAGTGAACTCGGGATCCTTGACTCCACGTTGATCTAAGTCATGCATTGCATTTTTTGTTACATGATTTCTAACTTGAGCGTCGGAGACGTCTAACGATTTTTTCAGGTATCGCCCCAAAGGAAAGGGGAATTATAAAGCTTGACGTACAACAATCGGTTTCCGTCGTCTAAAAATCGATTATTTCGTATCAATAATCGATTATGTTGCTATTATTCGGGTTGATGTTGCTGTAATTTTTTTTAATAAATAAACAAGGGTTATTTCATCTTTGGCATCTTATTATTATGTTATTTTTGCTAATGGCAAAAGGGGGAAGATAACGGGTATGCACTCTCAATATTTATAAGCTTAAATTGAGGGGGAATTCATATATTGAGGGGGAACAAATTGCATACTTGTTGCATGAATATACTTGTCTTGAATCGTCAATATAAATTGCTTGTCTTGCATATCCCGCTTAATGTTTGCCATTATCAAAAAGGGGGAAATTGTTGGAAACACGTTCTCAATGCAATATACTAAAACGTGTGTTCTTTTGTATAGGTTTTGATGAATGACAAACGAAGCGAAAATTGATATATGAAGAAGTTCAAGAAACAAGCGCACAATTGATATACAACGAGATTCAAGCTCAAGACAAAGTTTTATAGTTTAATTGAGTCATTCTTAATTGTGATCTTGATCCTACAACTTGACTCGTAACATGGCTTCTCTCGTAAAACTATTTTTCAAAATCATGCATATTTAATTTAATGTCAAATGATTTTAAATCATGCATATTTACAGTAGTCAAAATAATTATTAGACATGCCTTAAAAATCTGGACTAAGATAATCGATTATGTACTTATGATAATCGATTGTTTTAAGCCAAGACTGCATGACAATCGATTGTGAACTAATGACATCGATTGTGAGTAAGACAGTGAGCATCAGGTTTTTCAAACCTGCATGACAATCGATTGTGAACTATTGACAATCGGTTGTGACTGAGGCAGTGTCCATCGAAGTTTTTCAAAACTCAGAATAATCGATTATGAACTAATGGTAATCGATTATGTTGAGACAGTGTCTTCCAGTGATTTTCAAATTTATTAAATAATCGATTGTTACATTGGACAATCGATTGTCAAAGAGACAGTGTCTAAAATGTTTTTCATAAACTGATAAGTAATCGATTGTTGACTTTGTGCAATCGATTGTGAAGCTGACCGTTGTCGTAAAATTTTCAAATACCGTCAGGTAATCGATTATTGATTCTGTATAATCGATTGTTTTGATTAGAATCCGGAAAAGATTTTTTGAACGTTATTGGGTAATCGATTATTGATTTTGTATAATCGATTGTTTTGATTAAAATCCGGAAAAGATTTTTTGAACGTTGCTGAGTAATCGATTGTTGATTCTGGACAATCGATTGTTTGTGGTAAAATCTGGAAAGGATTTTTTGAACATTGCCAGTAATCGATTATGGATTGTAAGTAATCGATTATCAAGCGTAAAATCTGGGATTGAATTTTGATCTGACTGGCAGACAATCGATTGTTGGGGTTTGACAATCGATTGTCAGTGAGTAAAATCAGCAACTCTTAATTGGCAATTAGGCAACGGTAATGCCAAGTTTTTCAACTATAAATACAGCTTCATTTCAGTGTTTTAAACACAACATACTACAACTGATCATTACATTGCTATAAGCTTGCATACTTTTGTTTATCATTTTATATTCAATTTCATATAGCTTTTGAGAGCCATATTCCTGTCCAAAGTTGTTGTGATCTAGAGCTTACTTCTTTTACTCATATCTACTCATTAAGGAGTATTTTGTTTGAGTGTTTAGTGTTTTATACACTTGTAAGAGAATTGTAATTCTCTTGTTGTAAGGAACTTGTGTTTCCTTGGTTGAAGTCTTGGAGTGTTGTATCTCCGAGCAAAGGTGTTAAGGCTTGTGTCCTTAAGTTGTAAAGGTTTGTTGAGCACCCGTAAGCTTAACAAGTTAGTGGAAAATCTCGAGAGAGTCTCTCGGGGGCTGGACTAGCCACGTGTTGTGGTGAACCAGAATATATCGGTGCGTTCTTTCCTTTTATTTATTTAACGCACTTAATTATTTCCTGCAAATTTTAATTTCCGCAAGTTTACGCTAAATTTTATTATAACGCTATTCACCCCCCCTCTAGCGTTAAGCGTATTATTTATCAAACCGCAACATATATTCTTAATAGAGTTCCAACTAAAGCTACAATCAAAACCCCATATGAACTTTGGACTGGAAATAAACCCAGTATTAAGCACTTACACATTTGGGGTTGTCCAGCTGAGGCAAGGCCTTATAGGCCGAATGAAAAGAAACTGGATGCTAAAACGGTTAGTAGCTATTTTGTTGGATATTCTGAAAGATCTAGGGGGTATAAGTTTTATGATCCCACTTCTAGAACTATTTTTGAGACGGGTAATGCTCGATTCTTTGAGGATATTGAGTTTGGGGGGTGGGGAGATAAAGTTGTTAGAGATTTTGTCTTTGAGGAAGAACATGTGTCTTTCCCTCAAGTTGTTGATCTTGGTCAGGGTGTTCTCATTCCTGACACGGATATTCAAGACAATCTCGAAAATCTCCCCAATCAAGTTCCTGATATTACTAATGAAAATCAATCTCAACAACCTCAAGAAACTGAAGTGCCATTAAGGAGATCCACTAGAGAGAGGAGAAATGCAATTCCGGATGATTATGTTGTATTTCTCCAAGAACAAGAAAGTGACATTGGACTTGAGGAAGATGATCCAATCAACTTCCGTCAAGTCATTAAAGGTTCTAACTCTCAAAAGTGGATTGATGCCATGAATGATGAGATGAAGTCTATGAGCGATAACGGCGTTTGGGAGCTTGTTACATTGCCCGAAGGTATTAAACCAATTGGTTGTAAATGGATATTTAAAACCAAGAGGGATTCAGGAGGCAATGTCGTTAAGTATAAATATCGCCTTGTCGCAAAAGGCTACACTCAAAAGGAAGGCATTGATTATAAAGAGACTTTCTCTCCAGTTTCATCGAAAGACTCTTTCAGGACTATAATGGCACTAGTAGCACATTTTGATCTTGAACTTCATCAGATGGATGTTAAGACAGCGTTTCTCAATGGTGACATTGAGGAAACAATTTATATGGTGCAACCTGAAAACTTTGTTTCGGAAGAATCAAAGAAAAGGGTTTGCAAATTAAAGAAATCCATCTATGGGCTCAAGCAGGCTTCCCGTCAATGGTATTATAAGTTTCATGAAGTCATTACATCTTTTGGTTTTGAACCGAGTATTGCTGATGACTGTATATACCATAAGTTCAGTGGGAGTAAATATATTTTTCTGGTTTTATATGTCGATGACATACTGCTTGCCTGTAACGATATAGCATTATTGCATGAAACTAAGAAATTTCTTTCAAAGAAATTTGAAATGAAAGATCTTGGTGATGCCTCTTTTGTATTAGGAATTCAGATACAACGAGATCGCTCCAAAGGTGTTCTCGGTCTGTCACAAAAGGGCTATATCGATAAGGTTCTTAAAAGATTTGGCATACAGGATTGTAAACCAGGCAACACCCCTGTTGCTAAGGGAGACAGGTTTAGTCTCAAACAGTGCCCAAATAATAATTTTGAAACTTCGGAAATGGAGAAGACACCTTATGCTTCGGCTGTAGGTAGTCTGATGTATGCTCAGGTATGTACACGACCATACCTGATATAGCATACATTGTTGGGATGCTGGGCAGATATCTAAGCAATCCGGGAATGGACCATTGGAAGGCAGCCAAAAGGGTCATGAGGTACTAACAAAGAACAAAGGATTACATGCTTACATATCGAAAATCGGACCAGCTTGAGATCATCGGGTACACCGATTCCGATTTTGCTGGATGTCAGGATAGTCTGAAGTCTACATCAGGCTATATTTACATGCTTGCTGGCGGTGCTATCTCTTGGAGAAACATCAAGCAAACTCTTACGGCCATTTCCACCATGGAAGCGGAATTCAGGGCATGTTATGAATCATCCAATGAGGCATTATGGCTGCGGAATTTTGTTAGTGGAATGCGCATAGTTGACAGCATTAAAAAGACACTTAGGTTATGATGCAACAACAGATCAGCAATCCTTTATGCTAACAATTACAGTAGTTTGACGAAAGAAAAACATATGGACGTCAAATTTCGGGTTGTTAAAGAAAGAGTACAGAATGGACAATTGTGCATAGAGCACATCAGTACAAACTCGACGATTGCGGATCCGCTCACTAAGGGATTGCCACCCAAAGTATTTCATGAACATATTGCTTGCATGGGTGTCAAATCGGTTAAGGATTATGAATTTTAGTGGGAGTTTATATTATACAATTATGTATTGTCCATTACATTCAGTAATTCAGTTTTAAGGTTATATCTGCAGATATTCAGTTTTAAAGTTTTATGTACTCTTAAGGTTTATGATTAATCTCAGTAAAGAGAACCAGTTGGAAATAGACATTTTATTTCAGACCACACTTTATGTTATTTCCATGCTACACACCTATACTTGATCCATGTCGTTGGTTATATTGATATACGTGATCTATGTTGGGTCTAGTTACGCAAGAGTAACTAAGATCTCTTAGATCCTATGTTGGTATGATTGATGGACCGGATTGTTCATGACAATTGTATTATGATAGCAATTCTGAGCTCATAAGGTTATAATGTAACATATAATGCTAAGGTTTGTACATATGTATGAGTATCTCGTCCAAGTGGGAGATTGTTAGATATATGGACTTATATCTACATACATATGAACAATATATGGATTAATTATATGTTATGTGCTATCTTTTGGTTTGGCCTAAGTTGGTGGTCTTATGGACATTGTTAAGGGGGCCAATATATGTCATATAAAGTGTAGGACTAATGTGTAGATACCCAAAAGAGTAACCTTAGTTAATGATGGGCTAACTAAGGCTACATACATGTAACCAAGGTTACATCCTTGTGACCTTTGAGTTTCATAACTCACATGTTAAATAAGGGGGTTATGGTTCCCACAGAATGTAAGACACATTCTCTTCTTCCTCCATTGAAACTAGAGAGCATTTTTTGGTCTTGCATATCAAGTGGAAAACCAATCCACAATTTTGTCTTTGATATCAAGCAAAAGGGAAAACTTCAAGACAATCTTCAAGAAGGATTAAGGATCTTCCACTTATGGATTCAGGTACGCTTCCGCTTATGTTGTTATTCCAAATAATTTTATATGAAGGCTATAGTGTTTATGTGGATATATAATCCAACATGGGCAAGTAGATTCCCATCACGATCATTATATAACTTAGGAACTTCAAAATTATATAACATTTCCATTAGCATTAAAGATCAACTTTAGGAGTTTCATGAGTTGGATCAGAAGTGCTCAACCTTTGTAAACTTAAAGGATTATATGCACTCAAAGAAATACAATATGGACAAAAATAGACTTATCCCAAACTTAAGGCATCATTCAGGAAACAAGAAAAAAAGAAAGAGAAAGAGCCTATCGATAATGATGGAAAACCACTCAATGCCTCAAAATTCATTTTTATACAATAAAAATATAGTATGATATAAATAAATGTACAGTCTGTTGGATTTCATGAAAAATTGACCTAGTACTTTGGATGCTTTTGGCAATCTACAATAATTTTTTGGTGTAAAAAAGAAGGAAAAAACTGCTGATTATAGAAAAAGCAATAGTCAATTATCCTGTCTAAATGGAAGCTTACCTTCCCATTTATAACTCAGGAGCTCAAGATTTATTTGATAAAAATTATTCTAAGTTTTGTAAATACACATACAGAGTTTGAACAAAAGTTATTTAATTTACATTGATCCGTGCTTGGCTCAAGCTCGAATCTATAGTGAATAAGAATTATAATTATTGATACCGATTACTACCCTTTTTAACCAGAGGCGGACCTATGCTTGGAGAAGAGAGGTCATCGGACCCCATTAATTTATGTATTTTTTTAAAATATATAGTGTATATAAGTTAAAAGCGAAGTCAACAAAAATCTGTACTAAAATTGACCAATTAAAGAATCTTTGTATTTCTAGATGACCGGCAAGACGTGACAAAGACCTGAAAAGCAAAAAAAGCCCATGATCAAATGAAAGTCCCTTGCCCCAATTTTGATATACTATTCGTCAACAGGGTCATGCTCTTTGAGTGAGATAGCGTTGACACTAAATCCTCTTCTTGAGATTCAGAGAGGTCTGCGAACATGTGCTTCGGCTTTCGGTGGACGTCTTCATCATCCATATCCATCGCTGTCAGGCTAAGCGCATCCGTACAGACTAGACTCCTTTAAATGAAGAAAAAGCTTCATGCCGGCAAATAGTCCTTCTCGTCGAATTTTTAGCATTAATGAATGGTGGAAGATACCACGTTTTGGATCCAAGCACAAGAAGTTTAGGAGGTGACGATCATATATTTTGCTTGGAACCTTTAACAGAGACGGGTCAGTATTTTAACCTTATGAGTTCTGTTAATATAGTTATGTAAATAGAAAAAATAACTCTAATCCCATATGTATTAGGAGTAGGACATGTTAAACACTACACAATAAGCCATATATATATATATATATATATATATATATATATATATATATATATATATATATATATATATATATATATATATATATATATATGGCTTATTGTGTAGTGTTTAACATATGTCAATAATATCAATAATATTTTTTCCTGTGCATTCTCACATTGTATCAAAGCAGTGGTGAGAAAATATCCAGGAAAGTCGCTGTGCTTCAATTCCGGCAACCTCTTTTTAGGGTTGTTTTTCGTCAAACAGATTTACATCGATGTTGTGCACAAACCAAAACCACCACAAGGTCCCCCTACCCCCGGTGATCAAACCCAAACAAACACCTCCACCGACAGACTTCTCATGCGCCTCCACGCGCCGATCGGAAGTTTTTTTTCGGTGAGATCTACTCTACGCTTCGGCGCGTAGAGCACTTTCCGAGCAAATTCTGACTTCATTCCTTCAGAGCAGTTGGATCTCCCTCAAATTACGATCCTATCCATAATTTTATTTTTTAATTCCGACCACTTTGAGTTTTTCCGGCGACTACACTGATTTTTTTTCCGGCAGCTACAGTAATTTTCCGGCAAAAGCAGTGTTTCCTTCATCTGTTACAGCAAGTTTTCAGTTGATTCTTTCTGTTATTTGGTGATAATCCAACGATGTCTTTGGAAGTCGATGTTTTCGAGTCTAAAAACTCGGCTTCTGACAGTTCCGGTGTTATGATTACCTTAGAACCTTTAATGGGAGGTTCAAACTACTTAGCTTGGGCTTCATCTATCGAGTTGTGGTATAAAGGTCAAGGAGTTCAAGATCATTTAACAAAAAAAGCTAGCTTGTTAGGTGAGGATTGCCCAAACCATATAAGGAGATCAAGGACCTCAAATTCCTCCGATATGGGACAACTCAACACCCCCCTCACGCCTAGGCCTCTGGATTATGAACAATATAAATGGGGGCTCAACATCAGTAACAATAATTGAGATGGGCCTGGCTCTGATGCATGATAAGAATGGACATTGGGCCTTACTGGGGTTGAGTTAGGCCCGATGTCCATTCTTATCATAGCATCAGAGCCAGACCCATCCAAATTATTGTTAATGATGCTGGACCCCTATTTATGTAGTCCACGCTCCAGAGGCCTAGGCGTAAGGGGGGGGGGTTGAGTTGTCCCACATCTAAGGGATTTGAGGTCCTTGGTCTCCTTATATGGCTTGGGCAATCCTCACCTCACAAGCTAGCTTTTGGTGTTGAGTTAGGCTTGCGAAGGTGATGAAAAGGCCAAAACACTATGGGAGAAGGTCGATGCTCAGGTATGTAGTATCCTATGGTGATCTATTGGTTCCAAGTGGATGCCCTTGTTCCATCCATTTCAGACATGTTATTTAGTTTGGGAAAAGGCTCTTATTTATATACTAATGACATATCTCGTTTCTATGATGTAATATCACAAATGACAAACTTGAAGAAACATGAATTGGATATGTCTACTTACTTGGGACAAGTACATGCAGTCATGGAAGAATTTGAGATATTGATGCCAGTTTCTGATAGTATTGAAAAGCAACAAGAGCAACAACAGAAGATTTTTCTAGTTCTTACACTCGCTGGACTCCCTAATGACCTTGATTCAGTATGTGACCAGATTTTGGCTAGTCCGACTGTCCCCACAGTTAATAAATTATTCTCTCAATTACTTCGCCTTGCTGCAGCACTAAGTCACCCAATGAGCTTATCACAGACACTTGACTCATCTATCCTTGAATCCCAGTCGGTGGACAATTGGGCATCTCATACTATGTAGAATAGACGAGGAGGAGGTCATTTTGGAAGATCTAGACCCAAGTGCTCTTATTGTCATAAATTTGTACACACTCGTGATGTGTGCTATTCTTTACATAGTCGCCCAACCAAAACTGCTTATGTTGCTTAGACTGAGACTACAGGTAACCAAGGATTTTCTTTATCTGAAGGGGAGTATAATGAGTTCTTTCAGTATCGAGCAAGTAAGCAGACATTTCCACAAGTAGCCGCTGTTTCTCAGACTGATACTTTTGTTACTGGTAATTCTTTTGCTTGTGTTTCCAGTCTAGTACTCTTGGACAATGGGTTGTGGACTCATCCGCTTCTGATCATTTTTTATCTCTGGTAATAAATCACTTTTGTCAAATATTGCATCAGTCTCTTCCCGCTGTTACTTTAGTCAATGTATCTCAAACCAAAGCAAAAGCAGTTGGCCAAGCGAATCCCCTACCCTCTGTCACTCTAGTTCTCTATGTCCCTGGTTGTCCTTTTAATCTTGCGTTTGTTAATCGTTTGACTCGTTCCCTCCATTGTGGTAAATATTTTAGTGATGATTCCTTTATTATGCAGGACCGTAGTACGGGGTAGACGATTGGAACAAGACTTGAATAGGAGGCCTTTACTACATTAACTCACTCAATTCCTCTAAAACATGTCTAGTTACAGATCCTCCGGACCTAATTCACAAACATTTAGGACATCCAAGCTTATCCGAGCTTCAGAAGATGGTGCCTAGTTTGTCTAGTTTATCTACATTAGAGTGTGAGTCATGACAGCTCGGGAAACATATCCGGATCTCCTTTCCTCGTAGTATTGAGAGTCATGCAGAGTCTGTTTTTTCTTTAGTTCATTCTGATATATGGGGTCGTAGTAGAGTTAGTTCAGCCTTGGGATTTCGTTATTCTGTTAGTTTCATTGATGGTCATTCAAGATGTACTTGGATTTTCTTAATGAAAGATCGTTCTGAGTTGTTTTCTATATTCCAGAATTTTTGTGCCGAAATTAAAAATCAATTTGGTGTTTTTATTCGCACTTTTCGCAGTGATAATGCCTTGAATATTTATCCTCTCAATTTTAGCAGTTTATGACTTCTCAAGGAATTATTCATCAGACCTCTTGTCCGTATACCCCTCATCAAAATAGGATTGCAGAGACAAAGAATAGGCACATCATTGAGACTGCTCGGATATTTCTCATTTAATCTCAAGTTTCGTTGCGTTTTTGGGGCGATGCGGTTCACACACCTTGTTATTTAGTTAATCGGATGCCTTCCTCTCCCATCCAGAATCAGATAACGTATATAGTATTATTTCTCCAATCACCCTTATACTCTATTCCGCCTCGTGTTTTTGGGAGCACTTTTTTCGTTCATAACTTAACCCCTGGGAAAGATAAGTTAGCCCCTCGTGATCTCAAGTGTGTCTTTCTTGGTTATTCTCATGTTCAGAAGGGATATTGTTGTTACTCACGTGATCTTCATAGGTACTTTATGTCCTCTAACGTCACATTTTTTGAGTTTAAACCTTTCTTTACCTCTTCTGGACATTCTAACCACCTTGATATATCTGAGGTCTTACCTATACTAACCTTTAAGGAGGCTACTATAGCTCCTCCTTCACCTTCCGCCACAGAAATCTTACCAGAGTCTACTATAGCTCCTCCTCCACCTTCCGCTATATAAGTCTTACCCATTCCAACCGATTGGGAGTCTAGCGTGGCTCCTCCTAGACTCCCTGCCACAGGAACACCATCTTGATATATTATCGTTGTTCGCAGCCAGCATCAGGCCCAGCTGATTCATGTTATACACCTGACCCTGCTCCTACTGCGGACTTGTCTCTTCCTAGTACACTGATTGCACTTCGAAAAGGTATACGGACCACCCTTAATCTTAATCCCCATTATGCCGGTTTGAGTTATCATCGTTTGCCATCACCATATTATGCTTTTCTATCTTCTTTGTCCACTGTTTCCATACCTAAGTGTACAGGTAAAGCATTGTCTCATCTAGGATGGCGACATGCTATGATTGACGAGATGTATGCTTTACATACAAGTGGTACTTGGGAGCTCATCCTTCTTCCTTTAGGTAAATCTACTGTTGGTTGTCATTGGGTGTATGCAGTCAAGGTTGGTCTGGATGGTAAAGTTGATCGTCTTAAGGCTCGTCTTGTTGCCAAGGGATATACTCAAATATTTGGGCTCGATTACAGTGATAATTCTCTCTCGTGGCTAAGATAATATCAGTCCGCCTTTTTCTATCCATGGCTGCTGTTCACCATTGATTCCTCTATCAACTGGACATTAAGAATACTTTTTTACACAGTGACCTTGAGAATAAAGTTTATATGGAGCAACCACCTGGGTTTGTTTCTCATGGGAGTCTCGTGGCCTTGTATTTCGCTTGCGCCAGTCACTTTATGGTCTAAGGCAGTCTCCTCGAGCCTGGTTTGGTAAGTTCAGTTGTCCAAGAATTTGTGCATGACTCGGAGTGAAGCTGATCACTCTGTATTCTATCGACATTCTGCGTCGAGTCTCTGTATTTATCTGGTGGTCTATGTTGATGACATTGTTATTACCGGCAATGACCAGGATGGTGTTACTAAATTAAGGCAACATCTCTTTCAACACTTTCAGACTAAGGATCTTGGCAAACTAAAGTATTTTCCGGGTATTGAGGTCGCTGAGTCTAGCTCAGGTATTGTGATCTCACAACAAAGTATGCTTTAGATATTCTTGAGGAGACAGGAATGACAGGTTGTAGACCTGTTGACACTTCGATGGATCCGAATTCTAAACTTCTTCCAAGACAGGGGGAGCCTCTTAGCAATCCTGCAAGATATAGACGGTTGGTTGGTAAATTAAATTGCTTTACAGTGACAGGACATGGCATTTCATTTTCTATGAGTGTTGTGAGTCAATTTATGAATTCTTCGTATGATAATCATTGGGATGCAGTTTTTCGCATTCTTCGGTATATAGAATCAGCTCCAGGAAAATTATTGTTTGAGGATCGAGGCCATGAGCAGATTGTTGGATACTCATATGCTAATTGGGCAGGATCACCTTCTGATAGACGTTCTACGTCTGGATATTGTGTCTAAGTAGGAGGAAATTTGGTGTCGTGAAAGAGCAAGAAACAGAATATGACTGGTTGGTCTAGTGCAGAAGCAGAATATCGAGCAACGACTATGGCGACATAATTTGGATCGAACAGTTGCTCAAGGAGTTGAAATTTGGTGAGATTAGTCAGATGAGACTTGTGTGTGATAATCAAGCTGCTCTTCATATTGCGTCAAATCCAATGTTCCATGAGAGAACTAAATACATTAAGATTGACTGTCACTTTGCCAGAGAAAAGATACTCTCGGGAGGTATTGCTACAAAGTTTGTGAAGTCAAATGATCAGCTTGCAGATATTTTCACCAAGTCTCTCACTGGTTCTCGTATAAACTACATATGTAACGAGCTCGGTACATATGATTTATATGCACCAGCTTGAGGGGGAGTGTTAGAATATAGTTATGTAAATAAAAAAAATAACTCTAACTCCGTATATATTAGGAGTAGAACATGTTTTATATATATATAAATATATATGGCTCATTGTATAATATTTAACATATGTCAATAATATCAATATATTTTCTCCCGTGCATTCTCACATGTTCTGAATTTTCGAACGATGATTCAAATGTCAGTGACTAAATTCTAAATTTAATATTTATACATATTTAATAAATTCTAAACATTAAATACATTATTTGAGTAAAAATTACTGAATACAACCGGATCCATATTTCGGCTCGTGCCGTTTCTGTTGACAACATTTCACTTCTGTACCCACGCCACCTTCAATCCTGGGTCTGCTACTGTTTGCGACCACATCCAAGTCAAGAACTATTTTAAGTTTGAACTTGACCGCTGAGTTTTTTCTTTTTCTTTGAATCAATTTTCGTGTAAACCATCAGAAAAATTGAATTGATCACTCTATACGTGTGAGTATAACGAAGCCCAATTACAATACTATCTCCGATCCTCTTTATTCGTCGTCTTAAGTTTTAGCATATTTATTTAAAAAATCATATAATTACATTAACCATAAGAAACTTTTTACTAAATTACATTATGTAATTGATGAATATATTTTATTTTTGGGGTAGTACTAGTAAGTTGTTGAATTAAGAAAAAAAAATTTAGCGCCTTCTTAATTTTCTAACATAACACATATTTTTGGCCAAACATTGTAAGGACTGAAAGACGTATATAATTTGTATTTTTGGTACGAACTACCTTTATTTGCTTCTTTTATATTTTACAAAGTATATTTAGGGACTAATTGTTAAGATCATATGCATGCATGCTGTAATAACTCTACTTAATTTCCTGTTTGATAAAAGTTCCCCTTTTAGCAAAACAGAGAAGAGAAGAATATATATATATATATATATATATATATATATATATATATATATATATATATATATATATATATATATATATATATATATATTGTATTTTTGTGATTTTTATCAGTGGATGGAAAACGGGAAGGGATCATTTGGCAATTTGCTTTTACCAAAAAATATTGAAGAACGTCATAGTCATGGCATGACAGGATGGCGACATCAATACAATCAAATACATTGAATTAGTTATAAGTTAAAATTGTTTAACTTAAAATACATTTATTTTTTTGAACAACACAAAATATCACAAGGAAATGCATCTTATATTATATCGTCATTTCATCAAAAGATAATATGATATCGTGTTGTAAAGACTGATGAGTTCTACTTTATCTCTCATGATTTTCATATATTATTTTCATATTATATTCTAATCTTGTACTATTACCACATGTCATCTAATTTTATACATAACCTATAAATTAAATTATTTTATACCTAGAACCTTAATATTATTCTCATGTGGCTTTGGTTTTGTTCAATTGTCAGTTTTTCTTTTATTTTCAATTTAATAGCCGGCACAATTTTTTTGGCACTATTTAATTACATAACGTAGACGTGCCCCATACTTGCCTAATTTTTATAGCAAAAATAGGTGTCAACATGTATCACTACGTTACTGATATTTTTCTTAGTAAGTTATCTTTTTTAATGCTTAATTAGCCATCCCACTGTATCTATTGTAGGATATACTATATTTTTACATATAAAGAATTTTGACAAGTTCCTCAAATTAGAAGCTATTTAACTAATTGAATTTAAGTTTCGATAATATAGTTTTGTTAGTATTCAAATCAATTTTTCTCTTAAAAGTGGGTGGGCAATTAATACCTCAAAAAATCTACTAACAAAGGTTGCGGTGGAGTGATAAAAATACTCCTTCATCCTTAACTAGAGGTTTCGGATTCGAGCCCTGGGCATAGAGTTGCCTTTGTTAGGGAGCGTTTTACCTTTAATGTACGACTTTTCCGTGGGAATCTGAATTTAGCCGGGTCCTAATGTATAATATTTGATGTTTTTTTTAAATATTATTCCCCCTTTTTATACTTTTAATAACATTTTTTTGTTGCAAGGCCTCACTCGCAACGGCAAAAATGTTTATATAGTTCCATTCAAAATGCAAACGGAAAAACTCAGAACTCTCTGAGGTATACATGAATAAGTCCTGATGCGTCACAATATTTTTTTTGTTATGAAATAGAAGATTCTTACACTTCTATTTAAGGTGAATGTCTTTAATGTACTTAATTAGAGAGATTTTAGAGTCCTATTATTGGTAGCAAGATCTTCCTCCTCCCTATAAATAGAGGTGCTCTCTACCATTGTAATTCACCCCTCTCAACTCAATAAGAAGAACTCTCTCTACTCTTCTCTCTATTGCTATTGTTCTTGTTCTATTGTTCTTGTCTTTTGCTTTAGTTTATAACACGTTATCAGCACGAGACTCTACCGTCTCAAGTATCATTCTCGAAAATCCAAGGTATTTTCCCTCTTCCTAATTTAATTTTCGAGTATGTCTGACATTATGAAAAGAAAGTTCGTTGCCCTTGAAATTTCGGGCAAGAACTATATGACATGGGTGTTGGATGCTGAAATCCACCTAGATGCTATGGGTCTCGGAGACACCCTCAAAGATAAAGAAAAAGCATCCACCCAAGATTGTGCGAAGGCCTTGATTTTCTTGCGCCACCACCTTGACGAAGGTTTGAAGATTGAATATCTCACCGTCAAGGATCCACTCGTTTTGTGGAACAGTTTAAAGGAGAGATATGACAACCTGAAGTTGGTCACTCTGCCACAAGCACGATATGATTGGGCCCATCTGAGGCTACAGGACTTTAAGTCCGTTTCTGAATATAATTCTGCTATGTTCAGAATTACTTCTAAACTGAAGCTATGTGGAGATAACATCTCCGATTACGATATGCTTGAGAAAACATTTACAACGTTTCATGCCTCCAATATGGTACTGCAGCAACAGTACCGAGAGAAAGGCTTTACGAAGTACTCTGAACTGATTTCTCTCTTACTAGTGGCTGAGCGAAATAATGACCTGCTCATGAGAAATCACGAAAATAGACCAACTGGGTCTACACCACTGCCTGAAGCAGATATGGTGCACTCGCATTATGCCAAACATAAAAGGGACCATGATCACGGTCATAAACGGGGTCAAAGCCAAGGACGTGGACAAGGAAGAAATTCCAAAGAAGTCCGTCACCCCCCAAAGAGAGATAACCACCGAAAGCAGAAACGGGATCCCGAAGATCCTAAGGCAAATAGTTCAGAAACTCTATGTTATCGTTGCGGTGGGAAAGGGCACTGGTCAAAGATTTGCCGTATACCAAGACACTTGGTTGACCTTTATCAAGCATCTCGAAAGAGAAAAGGCCCTGAAACAAACTTTGTCTATGACGACAATGAGGACATCACCCACCTGGATGTGGCAGACTTCTTTGAGCAACCCGAGGGGAAAATAGACCACCTAATCGGCGATGGGACCATGATGAAAGAAGATGGAGTTATTTGATTTTGTTCTACTTATTTGTATTAGTTAGTGAATAATCTAATAGCCATTAGTATTAGCTCGTATTAGCTAGTTCATGATGCAATGTTAGCAGTAGTTCTTTAGAATATCTTCAATATGCTCAAATATCAATAAAACTTTTATTTTCCAGTGGGGGTAATCGACTAGCCTGAAAAACTAGTCGATTATCAACTATTTTCGCATAAAAGTTGAAAAACAATTGATCAACAATCGATTGTCTTTGGCTAAGAATCGATTGTCTTAAACATTGTGATCTGAAGTTTTTCAAAAATAACAAATAATCGATTGTGTATGTCTAACAATCGATTGTCTATGTTCAAACAATCGATTGTGTGTATTTAATAATCGATTGTCTTATGAAAAACGCTGAAATTTTCAAACTGCAAAGGAATTGATTATGGATAACATATCTGATTTTGTTAGCCAACTGTTAGTAGCAGATTTTGAAGATATTATGTGACACAAAAGAATTGAACTTGTTTATTCCTATGTTCGTGTATTTCTTTTGTATGTTAAACTATGGGATAGCAAATATGGATATCTCACAAAGCGAACTTGGACCAACGTCCAATTGTAAAAGTATTTGCCTAGTTGATTCATGTACTACACATACAATACTCAAAGAAAAGAAGAGTAATTGTGTAAGGCAAACATTACTACAATCTATGGAAGTAGTAAATTGATTGAAGGCTCCGGAAGAGCAATTGTAACTCTGCCCAAAGGCATGACGTTAATCATAGAGAATGCAATGTTCTCCTCCAAGTCTAAAAAGGACTTGTTGAGTTTTAATGATATCAATCAAAGTGTTCTCCTCCAAGTCTAAAAGGAACTTGTTGAGTTTTAAAGATATCATTCAAAATGGATATCATATTGAGACAATAGATGAGAATAATCTTGAATTCTTCATGAAAACGAGGCTGCCCATTTCGGTTTGGGTTCACGCCATTTTGAATGCAACAATGCTAGTTTGTCGGCTGCCCGCTTCGACTTGGGCTCACGCCATTTTGCATGCAACAATACTAGTTTGTCGGCTGCCCACTTCGGTTTGGGGTCATGCCATTTTGCATGAAGCAATGCTAGTTCGTCGGCTGCCCACTTCGGTTTGGGGTCACGCCATGTTGCATGCAGCAATGCTAGTTCGTCTCTGACTGACGAATTGACACAAATATTCCCCATTGCAATTGGTTTTGGGTCATGAACCCAATATATCCCATTTAAGAAGCTTTGGATGCGCAGTATATGTGCCTGTAGCACCGCCATCCCGCACCAAAATGGGTTTGCAAAGGAGGTTAGGAATATATGTTGAGTTTGACGCGTCCTCCATTATTCGCTACCTCGAAACATTGACAGGAGATTTGTTCACTGCACTATTTGCAGACTGTCAATTGGATGAGACACTTTTCCCAAAATTAGGGGGAGAAGTTGGTGAAACCAAACGGGAAATTTTGTGGAAAAATGCATCATTATCTCATCTTGATCCACATACCTCTATTTGAAAGAAAGAGGTACAAAAGATTATCCATTTGCAAAGAATAGCAAATCAAATGCCTGACGCATTTACGGACTTGAAGAGGATAACGAAATCACACATTCACGCGGGAAAATGTTCCGATCCGTATTGAAGTCCCTATTGGACAAATATCTAGTGTCATATCCAATGAGTCAAATGCACGCCAGAAGCGTGGCAGACCATTAGGTTCCAAAGATCGAAATCCTAGAAAGAGGAAAAAGAACGATCTAAATGACACTATGAAAGAATCACATGAGGACGCTCATGATTTGATTAATTCCGAGATTCACGAAGAATCTATTGAGCCTGAGACTCTTGAAAATACGGAATGCAAGAATGTGAGGATCTCGAACCTCAGTCTGTGGTAGTACAAAATTAATTGAGAGCTCTCGAAGAGCCAATTATTACTATGTTGGAGAAACACAATTGAGTATTGTGCTGTAGTAAGTCTCAAAGAAACTTATTCAGTTTCCAAAAGTACACGCGAAGGCGATTGATGATATTGAGACTATAAATAAAGGAAGGCTTTGATTCTCCTATTACTACAACTTGTAGCGGGGTAATTTGTATATGAAAAGCTACCCGCTTTGTTCTCCAGTTTGTACTACACAAACGAAAGAATGCCACAATAAAGTGGATATCTATTGGTATAAAACCCATGTCATAATAAACCCGAAGTTTATTGATAAGTGCACATGTCATGGTGTAAATTTGAAATTTACCAATATTGATAATTTATTCAGTTGACATTCGTGTTAGCCATCTCATTTGAAGTATGATGTGCAAATTCACATAGGTGAATATCAAAGAACTAGAAGTTCTTGTTCTCAGTAATGAACTGACCAACTAAAGAGTTCGGGTTGAAGCCCCTTGATTCTGGAAATATCAAAGGTGAATATGGGCCCATTCACCTGCCATGTATACCAAATATGATGCATCTATGGAATGGTTACATGCGCAATTGTTATTGACCCGCAGCCTGGCCGGTGCTTGCGGGGTAAATCGCTCAGTAATCTAACTTCGAGCATAGTTTTTAGATTCTCTACTCAAGACAGTTCATCTTGATAAGTTGGTTTATATCAAAGTTGGTTTAGCAAGATAATTATTGAGTGCTTCCACTTAATAGCTAAACTGTTCATTATGAGAACAAAGTTATATATATATCAGTTTGATATAAGTTGTATACGAGAGTATATTCTCCCCTCACAAATGGTTCAGGGTCAGGAACCAAATAATTTCATCTTATTATTAAGGTGCTATGTATATTGACATAATGCACAAAGATGATTTCCCAAAGTTGAGGAAACAAGTTAGCTTTACTAACATGAGGGGGAGACATGATAAACACTTGAGAAAAGGTTACATGGGATGAATTATCATTTGTATATGTAAATCCCCGAATATCATGATATGAACCTGAAGTTCATAAAAGGGATAATTCAATTGCAACATATTGCAAAGCATGCTATACGCATTTGCTGACTCAAAGAAAGTAACTAAATGGAAGAGATACAATTCAAGAAGAATTGATTCCATATGAAAGACATGTAGCTTTGAACCTATAGTTCATATGCTTGAAAGTATAAAGGCAAAGGTATGTATAGTCAATTTTCGATATCTTATTTGCTTAGCATGACATGAAAACTTTGATATGCAGCTAAAGTCTATTATGTGACTTACATGACTTAACTTGAAAGATTTAAGTTGCTTGAAGCATATGCAATTCTTGGTCCTGAAGTACCACATCCTAAGTACAATTTGTGTACATATGTATCTTGCTATAACTATAAGCATGATGGCATTGAGAATGCATCTATGGAGATATTGAAGAGCTATTCCACGACATTATATGAAGATGTTCATATCTATCAAGAGTGATGATTTCAAGGTGCGGAATATTTATTCAAGTCAACATAGTTGATTTATTTATCAAATATCTACCAAAGATCGTTTTGAAGATGATGCACAAGGTTGGAATGCAAATGCTCAAGGATATAAATTGATGTACTCATTAGGGGGAGTCAATGCGCGTTGCACTCTTTTTCCCTTACAAGGTTTTGTCCCACTGGGTTTTCCTTGCAAGGTTTTTAACGAGGCAACCAATAGGCGCATATTCAAACATGTGTACTCTTTCCTTACTTTAATTTTTCCCATTGGGTTTTGTTTTAAGGTTTTAACGAGGCACATCATTGAATAGACATTCAAGGGGGAGTGTTATGAAATAGAAGATTCTTACACTTCTATTTAAGGTGAATGTCTTTAATGTACTTAATTAGAGAGATTTTAGAGTCCTATTATTGGTAGCAAGATCTTCCTCCTCCCTATAAATAGAGGTGCTCTCTACCATTGTAATTCACCCCTCTCAACTCAATAAGAAGAACTCTCTCTACTCTTCTCTCTATTGCTATTGTTCTTGTTCTATTGTTCTTGTCTTTTGCTTTAGTTTATAACATTTTTAATATTTTTACTATTATATTAAAGAGAGATAAATGGAAGGAGAACGAGCTAATTAATGAAGAAGAGAAAATCGAACTAACACCTATATTTATACTTTGAAAGATTATTGTCGATATTTCTATGCAATAATGGTGAAGTTGATTATTATTTTATTAATGAATCTTTTTTTTTAAAAACATTCTATCTACGATTTCGTGTGCAATATATTAAGTATCATCTTTTTTTTTTCTATATTATTAAAATAAATAAAAATGAACTACATAGGGGACGGACTTTTTCTAGAAGGTCTTTGAATATGGAGGCGGCTGCTTTGGTCTCTATAGAATTTTTATTTTGACGACTTCTTTGGTAAAACTTATAAACCTGATTCCTAAACCCTGAAAATGATTAATTGAAAATAATAATTTATGGGTAAAATTTAAAAATAGTCAGATTGATAACTATTAATTGAAAAATAATTACAGTTTTAAAAGTAATTAAAATTTAGCCACTTTTTATGTAAAGATAAATCTGAATAAAAAATACTCTTAAAAATTCTGAAATATTCCAGCATAATAAATTTTATAATGTGCTGAATTTTCATCATGATATGTTGAAAATTTATATGCAGAAGCTCCATATTCCTGCATATTATACTGGAACTTTTTGTATCTTGGAGTTCCTATAAAATATACTGGAAGTTTATATGCACAGTGGTGGATCTACATTGGCATTGTGGGTGCTCAAGTACACATTATCTTCGACCATGTGTTGTAAATTTATATATATATATATATATATATATATATATATATATATATATATATATAATGAGTGAGCACCCACGATTAAACTCATTTTTTCTTTCTTTTTTTGGAATTTTTATCGATCAGCACCCATGAGTTTAAAATTCTGAATCCATCACGATATAAGACAGAAATATTATACTGGAACTTTTTGTGTTTAAGCAAAAAAATAACTATTTTTCAATAAATTTGAAAATATTGATTTTTTTCGATTATCAATCCGTAAAATGGCTAGCTTGTATTATTTTGACGATATTTTTGATCAGGAAGCATGTCAGTCGTAAATAAATAGGGAATTCCTGTTTATGTCTTATTCAAATTGGACAAAGAGCTAGGCATGTTCTTTTCTTCCTTAAATGCTCAAATTGGATCATTTGCCTGTCTTCTTCTGGTTGTCTAATGTTACATAATTTTAGTGTGGAACAAAGCTGCTATTGCTAAGCTTGGCTGGGATTTGGCTCATAAGAAGGATGTCCTATGAGTAAAGTGGATTCACACAATCTATATAAAGCAACAACAGTTAGAATCCATAGTTATTCCCAAGCAAGCCAGCTGGATGGTCCGGAAGATTATTGAAGCTACTTTTTTTATTGCAGCAATCTCAGATGATACATAAACCAGTGTGTACTATAAAGATGTTGTACCTACACCAGATTGGACAATTGCCTAGAGTCATGTGAAGAACTTAACCATCCAAAATTATGCCAGACCCAAGGCAGTTTTCAACCTTTGGTTGGTGCTGCAAGATAGATTACCTACTAAAGATAGGTTGGGCCAGTGGAACTTGAATGTGGATAGCACCTGTGTATTATGCCAACAAGATGTGGAGAACAGAGTCCACCTTTTCTTTTCTTGTTCCTTTGCTAGTCAACTGAGGCATCAAGCAATGGTATGGATTGGAGTAACTCAGCCTAATTTCCAGAATTGGGAGCAGTTTATTCACTGGATCATTGCCAAAGCTAAAGGGAAAACCAGTCGAGCTCACATATTCAAAATGACTATAGCAGAATTGTTCTATGCTACTTGGTTAAAGAGAAACTCGAGGTTATTTAAGCGTGTCCTTTGTTCTAGTGATCAATTACTTAGGACCATTGCATATGTTTGTAATGTTAGGGGTACCCCTAAAGTTAGCCTACAGCTTCAGCATTTTCTACTGTAAAAATAGAAGGATATGTATAGTGATACTCGACGTTGTTTTAAGTTTTTTTTTGATAGTCAACTGTGTTTAGCTGCACTATGGATTTGTGACGAAAACTCTTTGGTGATTAATACAAAATTTTAATTAAAAAAAAATGTTACATCATTCTTTGATTGTTGCAATTTTTCTTCTTCTTTTCTGATTGTGCCAAAATTAAAGAGTCTTGTTCATTTTCTTCAACTCCAACAAAGAGTAGACAATCCGATGTATTCAAGCTCCGTAGCTAGTATGCATTTTTAGATTTTTCAAATTTAGTAAACTGAAATATCTTAGTAGTTAAAGGCGACTTTTGAGATTCACTTAGGCCCTTGACCTTTTCTTTTAGAAAAGACAATGTGTGAATTTTTCTACAACTGTAACATTTGTAATCAGTTATCTCAACTGCGTATCAATCACAAGGCCTCCCCTTTTTTGCCTTCGGCTATAACCGGTTGCCAAGGGCCTGGCCCAACATTGGATTATGCCACATAGCATTCTGGATTATTCAGATGCTTACGCTGGATGAAATATTCTTAACATTTTTGGCTCTAATATATCCGTAGTTGGAATCAACAATTATGTGGAACTATATTAAAATTTGAACTCGTGACGAATAAATATCTTGACTACTGAATTATCTTATTTGAGGTTCCATTGTTTGAATTCTAACAGTGATTAAGAAATAACACAATCACGCGATGATCAAAGTAGGTTTAGCTCATCGCTTTACAGTCAATGTAGGAGTATATGCATATGAAATCAAAAAAGAAGGCTATTATTTTGGGGCGATTATAATACGTGAAATTCCCAAAAAGAGAATAAGGTTTAGTTATCTAATATATAGTCCATTAAGTTTAATTTACTATATTCTCTTCCCCAATATATAAAGGGAAATTTTCGTATATATATCATATATGAAATTATATTATTAAATATATTTATAGTTTGCATTTTACCCTTCATGCTAATAGTATTTTTACAAAATATATATTATGCATTAAATGCTTCCTTATTTAGGCGTTAAAATTGGGGGATTAAATATTCTTGCAGATTTTTCTAACGCAAATTACACACATTAATCTTCTTCGTCGGTTTCGTTTAAAATTTAGCGCCTCTACATTAAATGCAATTATTCTTCTACAATTCAAAAATAAATTGGTTATTCTTCTACAATTCACAAATAAAAAATGACTGAATCTTCTACAGTTCTTCTATATCAAACGCAATTATGTCCAAATTTCAGTAATACAACGCAAAGAAAAAGAGAGCAACAATTCCCCCATTGACAACCATTAAAAAGCTTGAAAGCTTTGAATTCAAATTTGGGTATTCAAAAATCATTATTTGTTTGGATTGGATGTTGTTGAAAATAACTAGGAAAATGGTTTGGAATTTATATCTCAATTTTGATGGATTTTAGTGAAGATTAGACTTGGTTTTGACTGAATTTCAGATTGAAACTCGAAGAAGAAAAAGAAGAAGAAGAAGAAGACGATATATATTGCAGAAACTGTAGAAAAATTATAGATAAATTGAAGAAAAATTATAGACTGTTGTTTGTTTACTTTTCTTTTATTCATTTACTTATTGTATTAAATTTGAACAATATCGTATAAAAATTCTATTTAAGTGGATGATTTTGTACTGTTCTGGACAAAAATATGTATCAAAAATGTGAAACATACATTTCAGGGTAAGCATGTTGAGTCCGAATATGTATCCAGTTTGTAGATATTTTGTAGATAAATTATAGATTATTTGTATTCTGATTGTAGATGTTTTATTTTCTGTTTTCACAAATAAAAAAAAACAATTAAAACTTCTATAAATCTTCTAAAAAAATGCAGTCAAAAATCTCAATTATGCTACAATTATATGGGAATTAGGATATTAAAATTGTAAATGGCGTGTAGTAGCCACTAGTTAAGGGTTTCTTTAATTTTTATCCACTAATTATAATGATCAGCAAAAATAGCCACTACTAATAGGGAAAGACTGTTTTACCCTTCCTTCATGCCAAAAGACCCAAAAAACCCTCGTTTTTCCATTCAGAAGAGGGAAATTTGAGAAGAAGCTAATTTCACGTGTTCTCTGTACTCTATCATCCTCGCATTCAAAAGATCTTTAGTTAATCTTTCTCCTTTTTCATCTTCTCTGAATCGATCAATCTAACTGGTATTTTTTTTTGTTTTATGCATTTTTGTTTTTCTAAATGAATAATCGTGTTCAATGCCCTGTCAAGTATGTGTGAAATTTCAAAAATGATCATTATAAGTTGATTCAGTGTCGGAGAAGTAGCGTATTTTTGTGATGATGTTATTCAAAAATTTTTGGTGTTGAAATGTGTAATATGTTTGTGGTTGATTCAATATATTTGATTATGTAAGTACATTTCATAAAAATAGTCGTAGAAAATCATAAGCTTACAGTGTTTCTGAATTTTTAGTTATGTGTTCATGAAAGATAAGGATCAAATGACAATAACTTTTGAAGTTGGAACTCAAAGTTAAGGACTGAGTGTCCTTAACTTTTGAACTTGAAACTTGAAGTTACGGACTAAGTGTCCTTAACTTTAGAATTTGAAAGTTGAAATTTAGGACCAAGTGTCCTTAACTTTTCAAGTTGAAACTATAAGTTAAGGACTGCCTGTCATTAACTTTTTAACTTGAAACTTGAAGTTAAGGACATAGTATCCTTATCTTTTGAATTTGAAACTTTAAGTAAAGGCCACCTATTCTTACCTCTTTAACTTGTAAATATAAGTTAAGGACTAAGTGTCCGTTACTTTTGAACTTGGAATTCAAAGTTAAAGACTGCATGTCCTTAACTTTAAACTTAAAGCTTGAAGTTAAGGACCAAGTGTCCTTAACTATTGAACTACAAATTTGAAGTTTAGGACCTATTGTCCTTAACTTTTCAACTTTAAACTTTAAGTTATAGACTGCTTGTCCTTAAATTTTTTACGTGAAACTTGAAGTTAAGGACCAAGTCCCTCCAACAAACTATAAGTCCTAATCTTTGTTTCTTTTTCCTTATTTATAATTTGATAATGGAAGGAGATCGTGTGTTCAAGATTGATGATTGCCGTAATTTTATAGTGTATTGGAAATGAGATTTACAATATAAAGAAACAATTTAAAAGTTTTTTGTCAAAAAAGCAGTGGAAGAAGTTGAGGTATGGTATTTTTGGCAACTTCTTCCGATTACAAAGTGTGAAGCTCTGTGGTAAACTTATTCACTGTATATTGCTTTCAGAAATTGTGAATAATGACCCTGATTCGATGACATTCAAGGTATTTGACCGTGAAATTAAGTTTACACGTGACGCATTTCATCTAATTACTGGTTTGAAATGTTATTCCTCGATGGACATCAAAGGTTTACATGAAAAAGAGAATAGACTTTTGGAAGTCTATTTTCCCGGAAAGGATAGAATTGAGTTGAATGATTTGTTTAATTTTATTTTTAGTCACCCACATGGTACAACTTTGTCATTTGTAGGCAGCGATAATGATGTTGTGAAGTTGGCAACAATTTATTTTGTTGAATCTATTTTGATGGGCAAGCGAAAGAATAGGAATGTGTCCAAGCAGATAATAAAAATTAGCGACGATGATGTACTCTGCTCTTCTTTCAACTGGGGCTCTCTTTCTTATGACACGCTATTAAAATCATTGAAGAGTTTTTTGAAGCCGAATGAGAATGAGATTGAGAAAGAGAAAGACAAAGATAAAGACAAGGATATCTACACTATTCTTGGCTTTCCTTTTGCCTTTTGTGTTTGGATTATGGAAGTAATTCCTATTTTCCAGGAAAAATAATTTGTGAACTTCGAAGAATTCGGTTATCCTCGGATGTTATGATCTGGAAATGAAATCTCCACAGTTTGATTCTCTTTATAAAAAATACTTCTATAATGAAAATGTAAGTTAATGTAATCACTAGCTATTTTTTTATTTATTTGTTTTAGTTCTGAAAATTTATGTTTACTTTTTGTCATATAATAATTGTATAAGTTGATCAATGTGTCACCATTTATTTTTATTGAAGAAGAATATACAGAGCCTCTTAGTGTGGAGGAGCCAATTTTACAAGATCAAAGCTCAAGGTCTTCTTCCACACAATTTGATGAAGTCATACTTAAGGCATTTGTTAGAGTATGTGTTTCTGTCTTCAAATAGAATTAGTTTTTTATTTGATTATTTTTTGCTTACCACACTTTTTTTTATGTTTCTTGATTCAGAGATTATCAGAGAGTTTTAAGAAGGATCTGCAAGCTGAAGTTACCAGAATAAATCAGAAAATAGCTGTAGCAGAAAAAAAGAAGATTCAGAATCAAATCATGGTAATATGATTAATTTCAGTTAGTGCAAGTTCAAGACTTTGTGTCCTTAACATTTGAACTTAAAACTATAAGTTAAGGACTTCTTTTCCTTAACTTTTGAACTTGGAATTCAAAGTTAAGGACTGCATGTCCTTAACTTTTTAACCTGTAATTGAAACTTAAAGACTGGATGTTCTTAACTTTTGAACTTGAAAAACTTAAGGACTGTATGTGCTTAACTTTTGATCATTCAAGTCAAACTTAAGGACTCATGCCATTAACTTTTCAACCTGTAATTTAAACTTAAGGACTTCATGTCCTGAAGTTTTGAACTTAAAACTATAAGTTAAGGACTAAATGTCCTTAACTTTTGAACTTGGAATTCAAAGTTAGGGACTGTCTATCCTTAACTTTTTAACCTATAATTGTAACTTAAGGACTGCATGTCCTTAACTTTTAAACTTGGAATTCAAACTTAAGGACTACCTGTCCTTAACTTTTGAACCTTCAAGTAAAACTTAAGGACTCATGTCCTCAACTCTCAACTTTTCAATATGTAATTCAAACTTAAGGATTGTCTGTCCTTAACTTTTGAAGTTGTCCTTAACTTTCTAACGTAGTTTCTTTCTCAGGATTTAAAGAGAATTCTAGGATCAAATTTTGATACTTTGTTGAAGATTTATGGGAAAGCTGATGAAGGGAACATAAAGAGAGAATCTAGTGTTCTAATTAGAAAAGATGGAGTTGAAGAAGATACAGAGCATACTGTTATAATCAAGGAAGATGCAGGCGGTGATGAACGTGATGATATGGATGTGCATGCAGAAGTTCAGTGTGAAAGCGATTTTAGAGATGCACCATCTAGATGATGAAACTGAGAACGTTGCTGATATTGGGAAAGGTTAGATATAGATTTTGAATTGTTGAAATTAATATTCAATAGAGAAATACGTATAAACCTTTTTTGTGATTATAAATATTTGTAGAATCTATTGATGGAGTAGAAGTTGAAGATGTAGGAGAATGTCAAGACCAGAAAAATACTAAAAGAGAAAGGAGAAATAGAAAAAATTTATAAATGTGGATTGCATTCTCAGGAGGATTTAGCAAGTCCATTGGGAACAAGTGTCAGCGAGATTGTATGCAAATGCTTAGAAGGAACATATGATCTTTCTACATCTCTTTCATACAAAGAAAAATTTGGAGTCCAAATTTGTGCCAATCAAGGTTAGATAAAATTTTCATTATATATTGTATGTTAATTTTAGTGAATTATTAGAATGAGTATTAACTTCAAATGTTACAAAATCTTTTGAAGCTGCAAGGGAAGAAGCTGGAGTGAAGTATCAAGAGAAAAGTGGAACACAATCTCAAGACGTAGAAAATACTGAAGGAACAATCAGAAGTGAGATTGGTTCCAAATGCATAGATGCAACATATGATCTCTCTAGACCTCCCTCTCTTAACGACAATAATGGAACCGAAGAAAATGCTAGTGAAGATAATGATATAATTGGGATGATCTTGACTATTGAAAATGGTTAGACGGTGTTTTATTTTACTTTATATATATTTGTTTCAATCAAAGATTATTAACAGGTACTAATTGTATTAGCTGTTGTAAATATTTTTGCAGAAGACATAAACGACTGGGCACAATTCAAACCCTAAGACATAAAAGACTTTAGAAAAGAACTTGCAGCAAATCTTTGGGCACACGGTAAATGAAAAACAAATTCGGGTTATGATACTCCACCAAAAAATGTTGGCGATGATTATGAGAGTGTAAATGAAATCTGCTGTCTAAAGGAGCTGTAGTTTAGCTTTTAAGAAAGTTAGCTGTGGATGATCTTTTGTATAAAATTATTGTAAATGATATATGTGAATTCTACAAGTTTAGAAAACTTTTGAAATATTCTATAAATTCCTTAAAAGGCACTTATATTTTGTTGGCATAGCGTAAATTTTTGTCACAGCTATGCAAAATTACAATTTCAAACATTATATCAAGGCATCATGTTATTAATTTCTTTGAATCTCTCAAGTGTTGATTTGTCTATTGAGTTTGTTAGTATTAGTTCATGACTAAGTGTAAGTGAACTTCAAATTCAAAGTTAAGGTTCAAATGTCCTTAAATTTGAACTTGAAACACAAATTTAAGGACTTCCTTTCCTGAACTTTTGAACATGTAATTCAAACGTAAGGACTGATTGTCCTTAACTTTGATTTTAAAGATTAAAAGTTGATTTAGTGTCGGAGAAGTAGCATATTTTTGTGATACTGTTATTTAGAAATTTTTTATGTTGAAATGTATAATGTGTTCATGGTTGATTCAATGTATTTGATTATGTAATCAACGCCAATTATTCTTACTAGGCTACTCTATTTTGCTATGTGGCTAACATATTATTTGGATGGTTGTTTCCCATTATATTGTGTTGTTACCGCAAATACAATATTTGTTTTGATTGTTAATATAAAATTGATTGTATTGTATTGTTAAATTTATTGTTTCAGAACAATGAAAAGCCTCATTTTATAAAACAACTAAATCGGTGTGGTGGAATTGTTCTGTATGTTTCTTTTCAATTATGCCCACACTTATTATTTTATATTTCAATTTTACCCTTTATCTTATTTTTTTTTTGGTCTGTTCCAAAAAGAATGATATTTTTTTTAATTTGAAAATAATTTAGCATAAGCTTACAATTCTACCCTTAATGAGAAACTTCTATAACCGCACAAATACTCTGGATCTCTTTTAACTTGTTTGGGGTTACAAACTCAAAAAGTCTTATTTATTTAAACTCAATACCCAGTCAAACAAATTTACGTAAATCAAAATGGAGGGAGTAATACTCTTTATGTAGTTTTCGAAAACATAAATTTTGTTTCAAAAAATTGAAGATTTTATGTCCAAATTTTCAGTTAAAATAAGTACTTTCGCTCTAATACTTCGAACTATATATGTTCATCTTTTTAAAACGAAGGAAGTAATAAATTTATACAGTTTTAACTATTCAAGATTCGAATAGAGAAAACATATTCAAACTGTCGTCTAGTAAGATGGCTATGAAGTAAAGACCATATTATTATATATAGAAGAAGGAAAAAATGAAACCATGGGTTAAACATGGGCATTCGCAATAAGAAAGCGTATGAGTGAGCACACAACAATATCTAACAAAAATGTCTTTTCTTAATTTTTGAACCTTCAAGTCAAACTTAAGGACTCATGCCCTTAACTTTTCAACCTGTAATTTAAACTTAAGGAATTCATGTCCTTAAGTTTTGAACTTAAAACTATAAGTTAAGGACTACCTGCCCTTAACTTTTGAATTTGGAATTTAAAGTTAATGACTGTCTGTCCTTAACTTTTTAACCTGTTTTAAGGACTGCATGTCCTTAGAATGCATAGATGCAACATGTGATCTCTCTAGACCTCCCTCTCTTAGCGATAATAGTGGAATCGAAGAAAATTCTAGTGAAGATAATGATATAATTGAGATGATCTTGACTATTGCAAATGGTTAGACAGTGTTTTATTTTATTTTTTATATATATATGTTTTAATCAAAAATTATTAACAAGTACTAATTGTGTTAGCTCTTGTAAATATTTTTGCAGAATCTTGTGAACAAGCAACTGAAGCACATGGTGAACAGTTGCAAGATGAAGAAAATGTGCAATCGGAAGGAAAAGAAAATGATGCAAGTAATATCTTAGCTGAATTTTCTCTTGAAAAAACACAAGAAGGTAGTGTGCAGAAGACATGTACTGATTATGTCCTGAATATTATATTCATATTGAAATTTTGTCTCTTCATTTGACGAATTGCAACAAACTTATATATATATATATATATATATATATATATATATATATATATATATATATATATATATATATATATATATATATATATATATATATATATATATAGTGTTGCTGGTAGATGACAATAATGATGAAGCTGTTAGCAAATATACGAGGAAAAGAAAGAGACACAGTATTGGTTTTGATGGTCCGTCATTTTCTATTCTTTCTCCTACTCCTCCAAGTACACAAATGAGCATTTATGGGGCTTTGACTATGGAGATTGAAGGAAATGTTGAAGAAGAACTTGATCGAGGTAAAAGGAACAAGAATCTAAGTTGGCAGTTGAAATCTCCTTTTGATCGGGAAAGAAAAGCGGGAACTTCGATGCCAGATGATCAAAATACTCCGAAGAGTTCGGGCTGGATAAAACTTGTAGGTGTATTTTTCATTATGCCGCAGAAGATGCAAAATAAATGAAGAAATTCATTGCATGGTTGCGCAAGGAGAAAGGAGAGGTTGCAAAAAAGAGTAAGTTCCTTAATATATTTCACTAAGTCCTTAACTTCTATGATAGTAAGACTAATATTAGGACTAAGTCTCCTGAACTTTTGAAGTTGTAAGTCAAAGTTGAGGACCGTGTGTCCTAAATATTCGAACTTGTAATTCAAAGTTAAGGACTTCCTGTCCTTAACTTTTGAAACTTCAAGTTAAGGACTGCCTGTCCTAAAGTTTTGAACTTGGAATTAAAAATTTAGAACAAATAGTCCTTAAGCTTTGAACTTGAAACTATAAGTTAAGGACCTCATGTCCTTAACTTTTGAACTTGATACCCAAAGTTAAGGACAGACAGTCCTTAAGTTTTGAACTTGAAACTCAAACTTCAGGACCAAATTTCCTTAGCTTTTGAACTTCTAATTCAAACTTAAGGACCACATGTCCCTAACTTTTGAACTTGGAATTCAAAGTTAAGGACAGACAGTCCTTAAGTTTTGAACTTGAAACTATAAGTTAAGGACCTCGTGTCCTTAATTTTTGAACTTGATACTCAAAGTTAAGGACAGACAGTCCTTAAGTTTTGAACTTGAAACTCAAACTTTAGGACCAAGTGTTATTAGCTTTTGAGCTTCTAATTCAAACTTAAGGACTACATGTCCTTAACTTTTCAACATGAAAGGCTATGTTCAAGACTAAATTCTAACTTTGATATTTTCAAAAATTTCAGGGGACAAAATGATGTATATGCTAATAATAATGGTGTGAGGAAAAATCCCTACAAATTGTATCATCAAAAAATCAGTAGCAAAATGTTCTTCCTTGAGTTTTTAGATAAGCGGTTTTGTACTTGATGATAAGGTTAGATACTTCACAAGGCTTTTATTTTTTTATTCTTAATTTATCATTTTTTAGTTATTTTATGACTGATGGATTTGTTTTATTTTTTACCTTTTTATGAAGTATATTGACATTGCCCTATATTATCTGAGAAAGAAGGAATGCTACTACCCTCGCGATCATCATTTTCGTCGCACAACTACTGATATTCTTTTTGATAATTACATGGCGCTTGTGTATAAAGATTTCAGTGATAGTGCTACTGATGACTTTTGGTGTGTTGATGATAATCAGTTGTTTCTGACACCATATGTGTGGGGGATAGCCGCAGATGTGGAATTGCTTGGATAGAAGTTAACAAAATCCTTTTTCCATGTCTGCTTCCTTCTGAATAAGATAATGCTATGACACACTTTTTTTGTGGGTATTGGACTTGAATCAGAAAAAGTTTGATGTATATGATTCTATATGCAATGAGCCATATGAGGCAAGATTGAATCACATGGAAATGTATGCACGCATGATCCCCCACTTGATAAAGTTTCCACAGTTTGACAAACATCACAAGTCTTTCGGAAATGTCTTCAACAATTTGATATTCAATGGCAAATATCACCATGCCAAATTGGATTGTACGTGTTGTTATTTGTTATATTATTTATATGTACTTTAGATTTATTGTTTAATTCATTATATATCTTACATTTCTCTTAGGACTGATTGTGGTGCATTTCTGATCAAATATGTTGAGTTGCTGATGATTGGAAAGGATGTGAAGCAATTCAAACCCGAAGACATAAAAGACTTTAGAAAAGAACTTGCTGCAAATCTTGAGCACATGGTGAATGATAAGAAATTCTGGTTATGATAATCCACCAAAAATGTTGGCAATGATTATGAGAGTGAAAATGAAATCTGCTGTCTGAAGGAGTTGTAGTTTAGTTTTTAAGAAAGTTAGTTGTGGATGATCTTTTGTATAAAATTGTTGTAAAGGATACATGTGAATTGTGCAAGTTTATAAAACATCTAAAATATTCTACAAATTCCTTAAAAGACAATTATATTTTGTTGGCATAGCGTAATTTTTTGTCACAGCTATGCAAAATTACAATTTCGAAAGTTATATCAAGGCATCATGTTATTAATTTCTTTGATTCTCTCAAGTGTTGATTTGTCCATTGAGTTAGTTAGTATTAGTTCATGATTTAGTGTAAGTGAACTTCAAATTCAAAGTTAAGGATCAAATGTCCTTAACTTTTGAACTTGAAACACAAATTTAAGGACTTCCTTTCTTGAACTTTTGAACGTGTAATTCAAACTTAAGGACTGGTTGTCCTTAACCTTTGAACCTATATTTCAACTTAAGGACTCAAGTCCTTAACCTTTGAACTCTGAACTCAAAGTTAAGGGCTGCATGTCCTTAACTTCTGAACGTATAATTCAAACTTAAGCACTTTTTTACCATCAAGTCAAACTTAAAGACTGGTGTCCTTAACTTTTGACCTTAGAACTCAAAGTTAAGGACAAACAATCCTTAGGTTTTAAACTTGAAAATATAAGTTAAAGACTTCTTGTCCTTAAATTTTAATCTTTGAAATCAAAGTTAAGGATAGGAGTCCTTAAGTTTTCAACTTTGAACTATAAGTTAAGGACTTCATGTCCATAACTTTTGAATCAGCAAGTCAAACTTAAGGACAATTGTCACTTTTGAACTTAAAACTCAAAGTTAAGGATAGATAGTCCTTAAGTTTTAAACTTGAAACTATAAGTTAAGGACTTCTTGTCCTTAACTATAAATCTTTGAAAAGAAAGTTAAAGACAAACTGTCCTTAAGTTTTGAACTCAAAAGAAACAAAAACAAGGTAAGAAGAAAGAAATTTTGAAAATTCAGACATCTGCTCAAATAAGAATAATCTAAATGAATCCAATTTATAGCAAAAACTAAAAAGAGTCGATAAACATAAGTGGATATATCTACTCTTCTCTATGCTTTCTTGAAAATGGATGGATAGCCGGAGAATATATACAAGATGTTCTATTATGAACAATTCTTCTACAACGACCACATTTGAATGTTATTTTTGATGACTCGGTAGCAGGAATATGCCTTTTCTTTTGCCTTCCACTTGGTGGAACTTTGAAATATGGAGGTTTAACAATTTGTGACTTAACACTCTCTTGTACAATCCAAGAATCAGTGTGTCCTACATGATGTATTTGTCTTTCATATGATTTTATCCAAGATTCCTTTAAGTATCAATGCGAACAAAAGTTGGACTTATCGATGTTTCTCTTCTCGATAGCTGAAACTGCATGTATGCATGGTAATTCATCAAATTAAAACTGAAAACAATCACATGTACTTTTGTTTAAGTCCACCAAAAAAGTCATTTCTTCTTCTTCAACTCTAGAACGCCATGAATCAACAGGGAAGACCTTCAATGTTGAAAAATTATATGTTAGTACATTATGTTAAATAATATCAAAATCATAAGATAAACATAAAACATAATACGTACATTCAAAATAAATGGTAAATCTATTCTTTTCTTAAATTCCTTTTTTACCCAACAAGAAACATCATAAAATGTTCCTTCAACTTTATTTCTTCTTTTATAAAACTAATATTGTAGCTTCACTTGAATGAAATCCATCATTCTTAATATAGGCAACTCCACTGCTTTTAAAAGGAAAAAATTCATTGACTCAACTATGTTTGTTGTGAGCATGTCATATCTTCGTCGTGGACTACAGGAACGTACCCATATTTTCGCTGGTTCTTCCATCAAGTAGTCATAAGTCTTCTTATCTACTTTTGCTATATCTGACATGTATAGGTCAAATTCTATGCGCATGTATACTCTTGCAGCACTTTGGAAAAGTTTTATGACCTCACTTTTCATCTTCCTTCACTTTAGGTATTGCTCAAAATGATAAATGCAAATCCCATGATGGCTTTCAGGATATACCTTTGTAATTCCATTTGCAATAGCTTGATGCTTGTCTGATAAAAAAGTTAAATTCTCATGGCTCCAAATTGCATTGCGAAGCTGACTAAAGTACCACTTATAGGAATTGTTATTTTTAGATTCTTCTATTCTAAAGGCTAGTGGGAAAATTTGGTTATTTGCATTCTTTGAAACTGAAATCATTAAAACACCAAGGAATTTTGACTTCAAAAACATTGCATCAACAACAATCACTGGTCTACAATGATTCCAACCAGTTATTGATGATCCATATGCATAAAAAATATTTAAAAACCTGAAAATAAAATATAAAACAAGGTTAACAAAAGTTAAGGACAGGTAGTCCTGAACTTCAGATTACAAGGTTAAAAGTTAAGGACAGTCTCTCCTTAACTTAGAGTTTCAAGTTATAAAGTTAAGGACATACAGTCCTTAACTTTAATTTCAAAGTTCAAAACTTAAGGACCAACAGTCCTTATCTTTGAATTACAAGTTCAAAAGTTACAACAACCAATCCTGAACTTCTCGTTATAACTCAAAAGCTAACAAGGTTAAAGACATCGTGTCCTAAATTTTATAAAACGTACTAATAAACTTTTTTTTGATTGTTTACCTATTGTTGTCGTCTATCTTTATGTTAGTATAAGTTCCCATGTTTTTACTTGTCGTCATATACAAGTATGAAGATAATAATTCATAATTCTCTTCGGGAGTTCCTCTTATTAAACGGAAGCATGTTGAATAGCACGCCACGCCTTGTGATATCCAATGTCTAGTCCATGCAATTTTTGCATCTCTGCTATGAGAAAAGCTTGTGTAACTTCAAACCTTGGGTCCCGAAAAGTGTCGATAATGTAAGAACTAATCAACTTTGAAGTAGCATGCCTTTGATCTGCTTTCATTATGTCAACAGAGCAATCATGCTTTTTCTCAATCTTTACTATCTTGAATAGTGTTAAATCTTTAATTCTGAAAGCATGCACACACCAAAAACACCTATAATCATTGCATTTCAGCGAATATCTTGTTGAGCTTGATCTAACAACCTTGAATTCAAAATGTCCTTTAATTGCTATATTGGAAAAATAGTTAATTATGCTCTTCTTCTTGTCAAATATTGATCCGACTTTTATTTATTCTAACAAACCATTTTCTCTTAATATCGTAGTTGGAGATTATTTTTGTTTAAAATTTGACTTCGTCTAGTTAGTTGATTAGAGGTTTTTCAGAAACTTCTTCGATTACTGGTGCACTCTCTAAGACTTGAATACCCAAAGCTTGTTTTTTGTCAATCTCTATAATGCTTTGTCCTTCTACTTGAATAGAATCAAATGTTTGAAACACCTCTTCAGTTATTGGTTGAGCTTCATCCATATCTATTTCCATTATCTGTTAGCATTTTTCTTGATTGTCATCTTGAGTTTCTCTGTTGACATGTGTTTGAAGCACCTCTTCAACCATATCTATTTCCATTATCTATTGGCATTTGTTTTGATTGTCATGTTGAGTTTTTGCGTTGACATGTTCATTGCTCGTTGATCCAAAAATTCTTTCCGAAATATCAACAATGAAACGACAACCCTTGAAGAGTGAATGAGTTTTTAGTAACTCTATACATGTGTGAAGATCTAAATCTTCGGATACAAGCATTCCTTTGCTTGTTCCAAGGTTAATAGCAAACCATATCACTGCTTCAAACTTGTGTCTATCCAATTCAATAACCTCAAAGATCTGTTTAATGAAAAATTTTCAAACCAAATTGACTCAGGTACTAGAACAAGCTTTGTTTGATGATCAAGATATTTATAGTCTTCAGTCCATCTACCATTAAAAGCAACTATAATACATATTGTTTCCATCCTGTAAGTCAAGAGAATGGGAAACTCAGGACATATTTTATAAAGCAATCCTTGTATAATTAAGAACATGTATTGTAAGTTCAAGACCAAGTTAAGGACCAAGTGTCCTTGACATTTTAACTTCAAATTCAAAGTTAAGGACTACCTATCCTTAACTTTTGAACTTGGAATCCAAACTTAAGGACTGCATGTCCTTAACTTTTGAACTTGGAATTCAAACTTAAGGACTGCATGTCCTTAACTTTTGAACCTTTAAGTAAAACATAAGGACTCATTCCCCTAACTTTTCAACCTATAATTCAAACTTACGGACTTCTTGTCCTTAACTTTTGAACCTGCAAGTAAAACTTAAGAACTTCATGTCCTTAACTTTTGAACCTGCAAGTCAAACTTAAAGACTGATGTCCTTAACTTTTCAATCTGTAATTCAAACTTAAGGACAAGTTTTTAACTAATAAGTGTAAGTTAAGGACCAAGTGTCCATAACATTTTAACTTCGAATTCAAAGTTAAGGACTGCCTATCCTTAACTTTTGAACTTGGAATTCAAACTTAAGGACTGCCTGTCCTTAACTTTTGAACTTGGAATTCAAACTTAATGACTGTCTATCCTTAACTTTTGAACCTTCAAGTCAAACATAAGGACTCATGCCCTTAACTTTTCAACCTGTAATTCAAACTTAAGGACTTCATGTTCTTAACGTTTGAACCTGTAATTCAAACTTAAGGACTTGATGTCCTTAACTTTTGAACCTGCAAGTAAAACTTAAGGACTTCATGTCCTTAACTTTTGAACCTGCAAGTCAAACTTAAGGACTCATGTCCTTAACTTTTCAATCTGTAATTCACACTTAAGGACAAGTTTTAAAAAATAAGTGTAAGTTAAGGATCAAATGTCATTAACTTTTTCAATTTAAAACTCAAACTTCAGGACTTAGTGTCCTTTACCTTTTAAAAATAATTTGCAAAACGATGACAGTATGTCCTTAATATACAGAAGAACATCAACAAAGTTAAGGACATTGACTTTTTCAATTCAATTTGCTAAATGAGGACACTATGTCCTTAATATTATGTGCTCAATTTTTATAGAATTATCATAGGAGGCGATGTCCGTCACTTTATCAATCCAGAAATTCAGTAAAAAATCAAATTTCTACTTATTTTATAAAAATCAATAGAAATCAAAAAAAGTATAACTATGTCGAAATAAACATCAATAGAAACACATAAAAGTATAACTTACTGTAAATATATGTCGGCTTTTGGATGAGAATGTTGGATATTTGAAATCGGAAGAGAATTTTCTTCAATTTCGACTATCACAGTAAAGTGCTGCTGCACTGCTATTGCTGCTGCTCGTTATAGCGTAGGTATAAGTTATAGCAGAATGTTATTTTTGTCCAGTCAGGTATAAGTTTATTAAACAAGTGGCTAAAAACTAAAGACATTTAAAAACACTGGCTTTAAAATAAAGACATGTGCTGTTGGCGACTATTTATGCACATCCCCCATTAAAATTCAATGTACCCAGTTTGTAAATATTTTGTAGATAATTTATAGATTATTTGTATTCTGATTGTAGATGCTTTTTTTCTGTTTTCACAAATAAAAAACGACTAAAACTTCTACAAATCTTCTGAAAAAATGCAATTATGTTGATAATCCCTATTATGCTACAATTGAATGAGAATTGAGATATTAAAATTTAATATACCCAGTATGTAGATATTTTGTATATAATTTGTAGAAACATTGAAATTCTATATTTTCATATTAATTTTTCAAATGATATGTAGTTATGTTGTAGATTAAATGTCGAAAACAAGCCATTGTGATTCTTATTTGACTCATTCCTCACATTCAACCTATTCTATAAATTCATGCCTCTTTAAATACAATACAATTATATTTTCTTAAATTTAAAGGTATATATATATATATATATATATATATATATATATATATATATATATATATATATATATATATATATATATATATATATATATATATATATATATATATATATATATATATATATATATATATATATATATATATATATATATATAAAACGTCTTCTCCTCTGCACAAGTTAGCTCCAAAACAGACGAAGTGAAATAACAAGCTCCCATCAAAACTTTTACACAGAAACACAAAGTTCAAAAATAAATAAACAACTGTCTATAGTTTGTCTACAATTTTTCTATAATTTATCTACAATTTCTGCAATATTCCTATGCCATATAGAAAACTATATTACCTCAATATTTAAAGTTTGATATAATTATATTTGGTACACCTAATTACCAATTCTATATCATAAGGTGTTTTAAGTGTACGCTAATTGTACCTTATATCACTCATAAATTAATGGTACCGTATATTCCTTCAAATCCCCATCCTCCCACGTTTCTCTCTTCCAACACCATCAACCACGTATCATCACACACCTAGAAACCAGAAAACCCAAAAAACAATTGAAACCCTCTGCTAAATCCAGAAAAACAATTGAAACTCTCTATCATTAACGTCCAAAATCAAAGTTTTTTCTTCTACAACCAGTCAAAATTGAAGTCAAATCCTCAAATTTTCATACACAACAATAACTTTTTATTGTTATGATTTCGGGTTCCTTCAGTAATATTAGAGGAAAGGAAAAGAGAGCAGCAATTCCACCATTGATAGCCATTAAAAAGCTTTGAATTTAAATTTGGATTTTCAAAAATCATGATTTGCTTGTATTGAGTGTTATTGTAAATAATTGAAAATATGGTTTAGAGTTTAAAATTGAGAGATTTTGATGAAAATTAGATTTATTTTTAGCTGAATAATTCCCTATAAAAATTCCATATATAAATTCTATACACAGTTATAAAAGCCCATAAAGTAGTCCAAATTGGGCTAGTTCAAGTCATTATTAGTAGTTCAAATTTTCCAAGTCAATTGATGTCAACCACAAATGGAATAAATACATCAACTTTGAGTAACAAATTTCTCGTGCGCACCAAGAATTCTATCCTAGTGGATTACTATGCTGAATAAAGAAAAACTATAATACAATTAGATGCATACACTAAGTCATATAAATGTAAAAATGTCGTGAAAATCTCATAAAATATCCTTGTTCAATTCTTTGGAATTCATTATTTTTTTTTCTTTTCAATATTCAGGACCCGCTAAACTTGGCAATTTTTATTTGATTTCTCCTTAAATTTCATGTGGTCTTTAATATCCCTCTCAACTTGAAAATTGGATAGTCTTGACCCCTTTAATGCTGATGTGGGAAAGAACTTGAATACAATCTCTTTTAGGTGCATGGGAGAGAAGAAAACTAGAAAAATTAGTCAGTAGTGGAATATTTTTTAAATATTAAATACCACATAATCAAATATAATGATTTGTTTGTTCTAATTGTATTTCTTGTTATTTCTATATATATATATATATATATTGTGAAGTCGCTAAACAGTGAGATGATCAACTTCTGCTTGAAGCTGGTGTGCACATTATACTAATAACTCGATGCAATATTAATACAAACTGAACTTTGGGCAAATACTTGCCTCTTGGAATGTCCGGTACCTAAGCTTACTACAGTCAAATCTCTCTATAACAGTCTCGTTTATTTTGATTTTTTTTATTGCTATGTAAAGTATTGTTATAAAGAATATATATTATAACATACTATTAAAATCGTTTTCGAAAAAACTTGACTTTAATAGTGAATATTTTTTTATATAGGAATGTTGTTATAGAGAGATCTGACTGTAGTACAAAAATAAAGGCAACCCGGTGTACTAAACTCACGCTATACATTGGCCTAGCGAAGGGGCTGACCCTTCTTACCCTCATTTCTGCAAGAGGCAGTACGCGGTTTCCACGGCTCTAACACCTGACCTAATAGTTATATGACAAATACTTTACCAGTCACACCAAGACTTCTCGTTCAAGGTCCAAAATGCTGATGAAACTAAGAGAAAAGATCACTCAAAATGAGAATAGGATCCTTAATTCTCAGAACCTCTGCAAGGCCTATTAAATGATAGTTTTGGCAAAATTTTTGGTTCTTCACTCATTCCTCTTGCTTAGCTATTCTAGTATCCATTTTGCAATTAACAAGAACTGCCTAGACATCAATACACTCGCGCGCGCGCACACTGAGTTATAATGAAAGAATACCAAATCAGATTAACAGTTACTAGCCATAAATAATACATTCCACTTGTACAACAATCATCTAATATTGTCCAAATCACACTGGCCTGAGCAGGCATTGTGGCATTGTGCACAATATCTTGATACAAAGCAAACCGAAAAATCCAGCAGAATTATCTGTGAAAGTTCTACTTTCTGAGAATCCACACTTAGGACAATATATATCACTATACAGATAAAATAAGATAGCTAAATGATAGTGGTGTATTTGCTCTCAAACTTCTCAAAGCCTAAGGGTGAGATCTGGTGTGGTTGGTTCATCTTTTTCGTCGTATGAAGAAGTCACATTTGAACATCCAGCAACAGAAAAAATAGTATGAGAGGTACCGGGATTTGTCACTTGACGAAAACTGCCTGGCCATAGTAATTGATCAGCTTCATCATTTTCCATGTACAAAGGTGGACTTTGGCAATTACCATACTCAAATCTTGCACTTGTTTTAAAATCGAGTGGCCTCATTGCTGGTATCGAGCCCTGGTGTAGCGAAGAATGTGCTTTGATTCCTAATGACTTTATTGTAGATCCATGTAATGGCAAAGATGCCAAATTAGCATACCTTTCTGAGAAAATTCCCATTCTCATAGCTCGTTTTGCGAGTGTTCGTTCTCTTTTATGTGCATTCTGGTGTCCTCCAAGAGCCTGTGAACTATAGAATTTCCTTTGGCAGAAATTGCAACTAAAAACTCTCTGAAATCCCGGTCCTGATCCTGATCCTGATCCTGAATTTTGTATTGCATGTTCATTGCTGCTTTCACTTGTGCTTGATACTGAAAAGCCTATTGAATCCTGGCTAAGAGACAAGTCAAGTGACACTGGTTCTGAACTTAACTTAGTGAAATCTATAACTCTGTCCTTGTAAGGATCCGTGAACGATTCAGCGGTACATATATTAGAAGCTACCTGGCTAATGATATCAGAATCATCTTCAAACAAGGCCTCAACTTCAAGATTGAATCTTGGTGTTTGCATTTTGGGTAAATGTTAGGAACTTACACTCTGTAGTGATCAGTTGAAACAAATGAGCGGCCGTCGACTTAGTAACATTGTCCTATATATTACCAGAAAAAAAAATTTGGTTTGAGTAAATATATGCAATTAAATTCCAATCACTGAAATAACCAAAATCTATATATGCATCGAGTAAATATATACAACAGCCTTGCTTATTCTTATATTTTTGGCTGCTATAGTGAAGTACTGTTATAGAGGACATATATTATAACATAACTAAAAACCGCTTCCGAGAGAAACTTGGCTTTTATAGTGAATGACTGTTATATAGCGATACTGTTATAAAAAAGCAGACTGTATATACCAGTTTAATGTATCATCCAATATAGTGGTACTGCATACATATGAAACCGATTTAGGCATCAAGTTTCATGTTATTTGCCCCTAAGTACAGTTGAAACCTGCTAATTCTGTAAGCGAAAGTCCATTATCAGAAATTACCATTGAAGAAGTTCAAACTATTCACCAAAAAAACCAATTAAATCTGATGTTTCTGTTCCATTTTCTGGTGTAACATGAACTCCATATAAGTCCTTTTTGCGATTTTATCTCAGTCGCAGCATCTCCAATGAGGGATAAAGGGCTAACTCTTCGGCGAAAAATGAGTAGGCAGATAAACAACATATCGATAGAGTGGCCTCATTTAGCTGCAGTTTTAACATATTGATTTCACTTCAGTTCTGCTGCAAATTCTGATCGAATATCAAAGTACAAATATTCTTTAATTTGATCTATATTTAGACTTTCTGAGAATGGCGTTTCGTCGACAGTGTTGTTTGAAGTTCTAACAAGTTAATGAAACATGAAGTACAACTCACAACATCAAAGGGAAAGATTGCAATATAAACCACAAAACATTATGAAATCTCTGCAGTTTAGTATAGCAAAAACAATGAATTATCACACATACAAAATAAGTGAGAATTAAGACCTACAACTACCTTTTTGGGATCATTTAGCAAAGGACTAAATAACACCATAACTATAGTCCAATTACTATGCTTAAATCCCGAGCAAGTTGGGAAAAGCTATATGAATCGTCACTATCCATATTGCTCTATTTAAACTCGTATCTGTCCAATACATACATATATATATATATATATATATGACTAAAAGGTTAGGCCGGTGTACTAAGCTCCCGCTATGTGCGAGGTCCGGAAAAGGGTCGGACCACAAGGGTCTATAGTACGCAGCCTAACCCTTCATTTCTGCAAGAGGTTGTTTCCACGCCTTGAATCCATGACCTCCTAATCACATGGCAACAACTTTATCAGTTACGCGACGCTCCCCTTCATCCAATATTATATGACTAATTATATATAATTCAAGAAAGATAACAAATTTGATACACGGATTAAGGAAAGATTTACTATAAAACACAACTATTTTTAGATCTTGTGTTCCATAAAAAGGCTAAAGGAAAGCAGTCAACTGCATAACTTCCACAAAAGTATCTATAGCTTCAAAAAACACGACAGGTTCAATTTTTTCTTGACAAAATCTAACTATTTTCTTTTAGATTTTCAGCTACAAGAAAATTGCATAGGATAATGAAAGTCTTCTTTATAAACTACTTAATCTCCATACAAGAGGAAACCATTTCAAGATTTGAAACATAGGATCATTAATGAATAAGACATAAAGTGTTAAAAAGTTAGTTTACTGAAATACAACAACAACAACTACTATGCCGTAGTTTCAAACAAGAAACGGGATCTACTATATGAATCCTCATTGAATCCAAACAGGAAGACCAACATAAGAGGCACTAGAACACGAAATATAAAAGGTAGCTCGGTGCACTAAGCTTCCACTGTGCGCGGGGTCTGGGGAAGCGTCCCGCGATAAGGGTCTATTGTACGCAGCCTTACCTTGCATTTCTACAAGAGACTGTTTCCATAATTCAATACCAATAACCTTCTGATCACATGACAACAACTTTACTAGTTACGCCAAGTAACTCCTATCAAATATATGTATATAGAATAATTAACCAAACTCAAAAGGAGAAATCAAACTAACCAGCTATTTCTGACTAGTGTAGTACATCTTCTTGAGGGGGCAGCTTCTTGTTGTTGTTGACTTGCTGTAGTAGTAAAATTAGTGAAAGGACTTCATCAAGGACAAAAAATGGTGTTGTTTCAAATGCCCACTTTCAAATAATTTAAGTATATGCAAGAAAAAGGAACTTTAAGGGAAATTGGGAAGTGGGGTTTGTACATATATAGATATACTATTGATGTTTAATTATGGGAAAGCAAAGGTAAAGGAGTCATGGGACAATTGTGGGACGTCAGATAGTCAGAGAAAAGATAGTTATAGTGGATGTTGGAGAGTCAAATATAAAAATGCAAAATTAGCCAGCACTAAACTCCCGCTATACATGGAGTCCGACGAAGGACCGGATTATAAGGATCTATTATACCTAATTTTACTTTTTATTTTTACAGAAATTATTTCTACAGCTCGAACTCAAGACATACTGATCACATTGATAACATGTCAAGACTCCCTCCGGGAGAGTCAAATAAAGAAAAGGAAAAAATTACTGCTTGCTAGTACTTTTTTATTAGCACTTGAAATTGCTGCTTTTACATGACTTAATAGTGTACCATATCTAGCATTGAAAAGTACGAGCTCACTTGATCTAATAACTTTAGTCTAAATCATATACATAAAATAAATTTTTAAGAAAAAACAGATGGAAGATAATACTAAGTTGAAGGAAGCAAAACAGTTATACTAAAGAAGTATATAGTACAAGTCATGTAATGTCGTTAGTCCCACAAAAGATTCTCTGTCGTCTTCCACTTTACTCTCTAAAATTTGTGTCCACTTTTCAATTAAAGAGTTTACAGAAAAATATGTAACTAAGGTTTTTCTTTTTTTCTGACAGCCAGTCACCTACTTCTCTTTTTTCCTGCATGTCCACCACATCTCTTACCATAAACATAAGTACTCTTCATATGAGTCTGATCTGCTGTTTCCGCCTACTAAACACAGAAGCCACATGCCTCCCGCAGGTTTTTCATAGCTATGAACAAAGAAGGATTTAAAATTTAAAGTTTACTCATATATAATTAAATCTGTCCTTAAGTTAATATAATAATGATAGTCGGGTTCACACACCTATATATTTTTAGATTAAGTTATTTTCATAATAGATATACAGAATATAAAAAGTATTAGATTCATGTAAATTCGTACGTAATCGTAATATAAATGGACTAAAGGGTATGATGCTTTGACTCAACAAAATTGTTGTCGGGTGTACGTAGGATCCTCCAAAAGTAATACATTTTTATAGGATCCGATACTGTTAAGATTTCTGAAGAGTCCGAACAATATAGACTAAAGCTATTAGATTCGATCGAACACGTACGCAATCTTTTAGCTCTGCCCTGGTACACCGCCACTTTTTCTTTCTTTTAAGGATTGAAATTATATACTTTCTCATAATGCAATAATAAAAACACATAGATTGAATCCATCAATATATATATATATATATATATATATATATATATATATATATATATATATATATATATATATATATATATATATATATAAATTGATGTTTTATACTTCAATACCACATAAGATGGGGAGGTAATTTGTGTGGTGTCCAATTTTTCGCTTAAACTGATTATGGAAGGACCTAATTTTTCTATGTGTTCCTTATACTACTGTTGCAGAATAATAAGTGCAGAAAGTAAAGAACACAAGTATTTTTACGTGGAAAATACCCATCTCAAAAGGTAAAAAAAACATAGCCTACGACTTAGTAGGATTTTTTCTAACACTTTACTAAATCACTGAGCCAAAACAACATTTACAAAACTCTTTGTAACCTAAGGATTACCTCTAATCCCGTTGTAGTACATAGACTCTAAATGTTGCAACAACCTCAACTTAACTCTAACTTTAATGCTCTGAGTACCTATTACAACTGCCTCTAGAAAAAGCTGGAAGGTACAATATGAAACTACCTACTACAATTAAACTAGAATAAAAGACAGATACTTGAAACTGGTTCTTCTATCTGGTTCACATAGCTTCAGGTTTGCACACTTGAATCATACATGAACTGCTTGCAAAATTACATTGCCATTTTGCTCTCAGTTCACATTTAACTTCTGTGTTTGTGCATATTTACCTCGAAAATGGTAATTACAATCATATTTGATTGTGTGGTTCTAAAAATAAATGATCTGTTTTTATGCTAGTTGCTAGGCAATAGATGCTAAGTGTGAGACTAAAAAATAAGATAAGAACTTGAAAATAGTGTATTAAGACAAACCAAGCAGCTAAGAATCAGGGCCTCGAGCTTAGGTGTACGGGGCCTCGAGGTCGAGCCTGATGCTGAGCTATGGACAGCCGATGAAGGACTAACAGTTTGATAGCTTTAATGGATACCCTTTATAACCAATAATAAGCAATAAATGAAGAACAATAAATAGGACACAATAAATATAAGCAATAATGTAAGTAGTGATATTAAGAGAGTATGTCTAAGTTAGAGAGCAGAGAATGTTTGTTATATTGAATGTTGTGAGTAATATTGTATGCTCTATTATGTATTTTACAAAGTGACAAGGGTCATCTTTATATATGAGGGGGAATCCTAACATAGTACAAATTTATTTATTACAAAGCTAAAATAGCTGGTACAACCATTTAATATCACGATACGGGCTCAAACTAGTCTAATAGCCTTAGTCAACTTTAGACTCGTATTTTGAAAAGTTCTTGTTAGTCCATCATAGCCGCTGATTAGCACTGCCTCGAGGTTGAGCATTTGGGAAAATTTCGAGGTTGCATTTTGAGCCTTGCCTCAAGCCTTAGGACGCGTATCTATGGAGCATCATAATGGCCATGAAATTGGCTCCTCTAATTTTACCCTATACAAATAGTCCCCGCATTTTCTAGAATAAAAATTATAGAAAACAATTTCAAACTCTTACTTCTTTGATACTATTGGCATGACATTAGTCTATCAGAGCATTAAATGCCATGGCTCAGAAGTCGCGCAAAGGTCGTTGTCAACACAACTATCGAAAAATCCATGGACCGCTATTGGTTTGGCCTTTCTGCTACCCATGTGGCTTATAAATACCCCAGTTGTTTAGTGATTCACACTTTTACAACACCTTCAAATTTTTAGAGCTACGTTCACCCTCTTTTACATTCTTCTCCCTTCCGCTCTTGGTTCATCATCTTTTTGCTCAGAAAACCTTTCTATTATCATGGCCAGAACTTCGAAAACAATGCCTCGAAAAAAGGGTGGTACTTCATCGTCTCGACCATCTAAGGGAAAACCCAAAGTGACCCCAACAGTTGAACAATGTCCTTGTACTAAGCTCGGCACTATGCTCAATTTTTCTACTGAGAATCCCTCGTGTAAGCCAGGCCAATGTGAGCACGTGTCCTAGTATATTAGCATCGTGACTAATATTGGCAGAGTGAAGGAAGATTGTCAATGGGAGAGGATAGCGCTCGTTGAGATTCCCAAACCTAATGAATGCATAACAGACCACAAGGCTGACTTTCATCATGTATATTCATACCCATTCACTCTGGGTCCCATCTACTCTGTAGATCCTTCTTCCCTAGTGCTAGATCCGGTTATTTCGACTTTTGTCGTGAGTATCAGGTGATGCTTGGCCAAATCTATCCATCTTTTTGGAGGATAGTCTATATGCTCCTTTATTTCTACAACAAGGTCAAGGTTATGACCTTTACTCTTGACCACTTGATTAGACTATATAGCTCTCATCTCTTTCAAGGTTTGATCAAGCTTCACCCTTAATTTGCAAAGTCATTATTCTCGAGCATCGATGAGGACAAGGATCGGGGGTGGATGAGTCAATTTGTATGAGTGAGAACCTCGGACATTATCCCGCCATTCTCGGAGAAGTTGAATATGAAGCGTAAGTGTCTCTCCCCCGATCATGTTTTATTGCCTTCTTACCCTTTTCTCAAAAAATGATATTTCTTTTGATTATGCAGCCGCCCTTTGGTACCCCCAACGCATTCCAAGATGTATCGGGTTGGATTAGGCGGCTGAATTCTTCATTTCCTTATCTCAAATGTTCCTAGCGTGACTTGGCCAAAAACGCAGTAGCCATCCAAGAATCACGGTAAGCTTTTTATTGTTATCTTACTATATTTCCATATCCTTTTTCCATATCTTCCATGTTGGTAAGTTTTGAGCATTACGCTTGTGCATGCCTTGGCGATGGAGTGTTAATGAGGCCGTATCCTAACAGCGAGAAAGGGACCTCAAAGCCCGGTAAGGGCAAGAAGAGGAAGAAAGAGGCAGCTACTGAGTCTCCCAAGTCAAAGAAACCTAAACCCTGCCGGCCTCGGACCGATGTCAAGGTCTCGATTTCAGCCGCCGCAGCAAGTCCTGGCATTGAGGATGAAGATGATGATGGATATCTTTTGGCGTAAAGGATGAGATTGGGCCACTGATGCTCCATAGGCTGTTGGGCCACCAAATCAGGAATGATCAATACAGATCGAGCCCGTGTTGAGGAGACCCTCAAGGAGGGTTTAGACACAATCCCTAAGTTTCAAATCGGACATGGCACAATCCGTACAAATAAAACCGCTGGTGGTGATTTCGGAGGGCCTCAGCTCGAAGATTCTCTGGGGCAAGATGAGACCCTTAGGGAACTTAATGCCCTAGGTGGCATTTCATTTGGCCATTCATACTCACCGAGGGAATTCAAGTATGCACAAGACCCAAATATCGCCAATGTGGGGGCCTCTCACGGAGGGAAAAATGTGCTCGAAGACCTTCTCGCTGGTGTTGACGAGGATATTGACCTCGATGCTCCCATTTCTATCGAGGAGGCGGAGTGCCTTCACCAACAGGTGATATTTTTGTCATATCATTTGTGTCTTAAATCGTTTTGCTTGACTTTCTAACTTTTCGGTGTTGTTGCATGGTAAGAAGATGTACGGCTGTGCCTTCCATGGGCTCCAAGATGAGCTTTCGTACCGTAGAAGGGAGCTCGAGGTGCTCACCTCTGTACTGAAAGAGTCGGAGGCCTCTTCTACCCCGAAGGAGGAGGAGTTGAGCGGGTTTCGAACGAGGCTGGAGGGAGTGTGCCAAGAAAATTCTGGCCTTGCTGAGTAGATAACACTGCACGTTACGTACTTACCTTTCATTATTATAAATTAATGCTTACCAACTTGCTTTACCTTTGTAGATCGGGGAAAAGGATGCCCTTGTGAGGCAACCTCGGGAGGAGGCTGCCACCAAGGATGCAGAAGTCCTCGAGCTTAGTGGTCGAAATGAGGTCGTGACCCTAGAGAGGGACTTTTTGCAGACGAAACTGTCGTTGACCCGGGACCTTCTTTAAAGTGCTAATAAGGAGGTTGCCACACTACTGGCGGGCAAGTCTTTGACTGTAGAAAATGCATCCTCGTATAAGAAAGATGCCACTACTGCAAATGAACGAGCCCGAGAAATATTGGAGAAAGCCAAGCAGAAGCTGGATAGGGTCGTCACTTACGCTCGTGCAGAGGCATGGAGGCAAGCTTTTGAAGGAAGCAAGCACTAAAGGTCGATCTCTTAGTTGAGATCGAGGAAGCCCAGGACTTGGAGGAATAATTAACATTCTCGGCTACTTTGGATGAGGTTTCGAATGATGACACGAAGAGCAGCGACAATGAAAAATAGGCATATGTCGTCTTCAATCATTTTTTTGTGTATGAACTTCTCGAGGGGAAAGGTCTTGGAAAGACGCCCCTTGTAAATATATTTTTGGCTATATAAGAAAATTTTTCTTCTTCAAGTCTTCGAATTTATTCTTAATACTTATATAAAGTTAGTCTGTTGAATTTTGACGTTGGCTCTTCGGAGCCCATATTTGAAGTAGTCGGGACCCTCGTGATCGGGCACCATCTCAGGATTAGGTCGATAGCCTTTTAGAGTCAATGCTTGTAACAACATAAATCATCACAGTCTCAATGGCTCCCAAGCACTGTATGACGGTATTATTATGTGCCACAGTTGTGAAGCAACCAGGGTGGTCCCGCCGCTACACTTCCCCGAAAAATGGCACTGACATGGTCAAAATTAATGGCCTTTAGGATTGGTGAACAATTGTTGCTTGCTCTATATATATGCATTTCCTTATCTCTTGTCTGAGGACTCCGTTATTTTGAGTAACTATCCCTTTTATAGAGCTCTTTTCTGTGCTAGTTCTCTTACCATTCCAAAAGCTTTCGCCCAAGCATGTAACTTCCATGGCTGCTACGTCAAAACCCGTTCACCAAGGAGAGGAGAGTTTCGCCTCTGCCTCGTGCTTGGTCGATAGTACACTATGGGTATCTAGTGACCTACCCTCGAGGTTGCATTAGAGAGACCTCTCAATGTTCAGAGTCATCAGGAACATGTGTTGAGGTTTATTTCCTTAATAGGAGAGGAGCACCTCGAGGTATCTAAAAAGGACTGCGGATAGGGAGAAAAAGTGGTACTGTAAGTGCTTTCCTTGGAAGAGAGCATCATGGCTCATGTCGAGGGGTTTATGAACGTCTGTACGTACCCCTTTACGTTGGCCCACCTCGATAGAGTCGTGCTTGAATTTTGCAAGATATGTTGAGTTACATTGGCACAGGTTCACCCGTCATTTTGGAGGATAATATTTATGGTAAGGTATTTTGCAGATAAAGTCGGGCTCGAGTTCACCCTCAGTCATTTTCTCAGGCTGTATCGACCCTTGCATCATCGAGGGTTGATTACTCTATGACATCAATCCACTCAACCCTTTGTTGTTAGCAATGAAGAAGATGGGGACGGAGGGTGGATGAGACGTTTCGTCCGAGTGCGGACTATCGATATTATCCTCGTAGAATTCCTTCCATTTCGTGAGAAATGGAATTTCACACGTAAGTGGTACACTTGTGTTCTTATTATTTTTGCCCATGGTGAAGGCAGACTCTGTAATGCATTGCTTTCCTTTTCTTTTTCCAGCAATCCCATGGATACCATATGAGAATCCCAACCTGGCAGATTGGTCTCGAAAACTGGCAGCTTGTTCGACTTATGATGAGCGTAAGTGACGAGATCTTGCCAAGTGTAGATAGGAGGCAAAACATCACGGTACGTGGTGTGTGGCTTGATTCCTTTGAAAGGTAATTTCTTTTATGTGTACTACTCCGTCACCGCAAGGATTGGATATTTTTTTGAGGTAAGGTTGTGCCTCCTCAAGGAGGAGGAAGAGTCGTCAGCTTTGGGGTCGAGGATCGACAACAAGTGGAAGGGGTCCTCAAAGAATGAGAGTGCTCATAGCAAGGAAAGCCATGCTCAAAGGTTCAAAGAAGACGTATTTGCTGATATTGTGGCGTCTAAGGCTTCTAGCCTTGGAAAAAGTGGTTCCTCTCTTGCCGTTGTCTTCATTTGTTGTCGAAGGTACTTCGAGGGGTACAGATGTTTAGCCGCTTTTCTCAACCCCCGTCGAAGGTAGTTCGAGTGGTGTTCGAGACCAGGGGCTACCTAAATCAAATAGGGTCTGGAGCAACCGTGCCCTCGTCGAGATCGGTTTAACTGGGGTTGATGAGACTAGACCAGTATGTGCACGCTCGACCTTTGAGGAGGCTCAGCGGCTCTGTTCTGTGGTGAGCTTTGGTCGACTTCATTGATATTTTAATTTTACGTTTTTGTTTTCTTATCGAGCTTCTTTTTCATAGGATTTTGACAAGCTCAAGTCTGAGCTGCTCCACTGTGAAGCCCGGTTAAGGAAAGCCTTAGAATGGGAGAAGTCCCTCAGGCTCCTTTTTGATAAAAGAGGAAAAGAATTGAGGCACCTTCGGTATGAGGCGAATCGAAGCCTAAACTACGAGAGCCACCTTGAGAAACAGGTAACCTTTGTTCTGAGGGAGTGCACGTTTCTTTTTCTATCCTCATAGATTAATATTTTGATACCTCAGTTGCAGAGAAAGACGGAAGATGTGGACGCCTTTGGAGCGAGGTCGTCCAGGCCAAGCATCAGTGTGATGAGCTAAGGGCTTAGATAGATGTCCATGTTGCGGCCAAGAAGAATGCTCTGGCCAAGGTTTCTGCACTCGAGGTGCAGCTCTGGAGCGCTCGTGAAAACTTCTCAGTTCAGACGAGCAGGATTACAAGGCTCGAGTTCAACCGTTTGGAGATGAAGGCCGAGGTCATGGATGCCCGAACTGAAGCTGAAGAAATTTGGGCTAAGGCCAACAAAAAAGTGGCTATCTATTTAAAGTTGTTGTTGAGGTTCGAGCAAAGTTGAGAGGTGAAGCAGAAGCAAAGAATATGCCCGGTGCAAATCTTGGAGGGAAACCCTCGAAGAGATTCACGCTAGGGACTTTGATACCTTGGAATTTATAGCGCCAGGCCAGGGCGCATGAATATGATGCCAAATTCCTCTTGTATGATGCTGAAGATAGTGGAGAAGAGGCCGATGCGGTCGTAATCCTCGAGGGGAAAATAGACAACGCTTTTTTCTATTTGATTCTTTGTACAGTGTTCTTAGAGAAATTTGTAAATGTAGCCTCGCATTCTTGTATGATATAAGTGTCTTTCTTTATCTTGAGCTTTGACGTTTTGTCATTGATTAGCCAGAAAAATTGGCCTTTGAGTAAAAACCTTTCGGTTTGTAATTCGGCCCCGAGGCTTGTTGGAATGGCTCGTAGGCCCTTATGCGTTGGGTCGGTACAACCTTTAATATAGGGTGGCGTCTGGGCTCTTACACATTGGGTCGGTACGACCTTTAATTTTAAGTTGGCGACAGTGGATCTTACTCATTGGATCGATACGGCATTTAATTTTAAGCCGGCGACAAAGGGCTCTTATGCGTTAGATCGGTACGACCTTTTAATTTAGGCTGGCGACAGTGTCTCTCACTTATGTGCCCTTGGGCATTTTTTGGTTAACTCTTTCTGGCTCAGCCTCCGAATCAGATTTCACCCAAACTCATTAGCCTTCAAGTTTTTGAATTGCAAGCCTCCCTTTAGGCTCTTACGCGTTGGGCCGCTACGACCTCTAATATGGGCTGACGGCATTGTCTAATATGCATTGGGTCGATACGACCTCTAATATGGGCCGGTGACAGTGGCTCTTATGTATTGGGTCGGTACGACCTCTTAGTGTAAGCTTTATTTTTCCCTCGTTAAAGACTTTTGAAGTTTTTATGTTCGCCCAAATTTTCGACGGTTCGATAAGAACCTCGACTTGAGCCATTATGTGGCGATAGATGAGCACCTCGGGAGGTTTCGCTCGATGGTTGAATGATTTCAAAGCCTGTAGTTTGGAGCTGATATGATCGAAACTCTTTTGCTTAAGTCGAGGGTAGCTTGATTAACCGGTTCTTTACAATATTCTTTCGAAGTAATTGAAGGCATGTGATTCTGTAGTGACGGTCCTCGAGTCGCATTAGTTTGGCTGGTACAGCCTTGTTACCGTAGTCGTTGTGTTTGGCCCGAGCCTTTCAATCCCCGAGTGTAGTAGCTTCGGCGTTTATACCGAGAGTTTTCCTTTTTAGAGGTCTTATAAGTTTGGATATATAGCATTAGCTTTAAGCTTGGGATTACGCCTTTTGTAAGGTCTTAAAATTTTAACATGCCTGACTTTGAGGTCTTATAGAGAAGTTACCTGGTACAAGTATGGTTCATGCCTTGTATTGAATGTTGTGAGTAATATTGTATGTTCTATTCTGCCTTTTACAAAGTGACAAGGGTCCTCTTTATATATGAAGGGGAATCTCAATATAGTACAAATGCATTTATTACAAAGATAAATAGCTAATACAATCACTTAATGCCACGGTACGGGCTCAAACTAGCCTAATGGCATAGTCAGCTTTAGTCACGTGCCTTAGGAACTTCCCGTTAGTCCATCATAGCCGTTTATTAGCACTGTCTCGAGGTTGAGCGTTTGGGAACCCTTCGAGGTTGCATCTCGAGCTATGCCTCGAGGCTTAGGAGGCGTACCTATGGAGCATCGTAGCGACCATAAAATTGGCTACTCTGATTTCACCGTATACAGTGCACCTCTTATAATGTGAGAGCATCACTGATATTTACAGAGTTAGTAAATAAAGATTAATTAGAATTCTGATGCTACTCTTCCTTGGTGGAAGAGCTCTAGTTGATTTCAGCTTTTAACTCCTTCCCTATTTTGGATAGTGTTCTCTTTGATTAAGGAGTCCTTTTTATAAATTATGCAACCTTTTCGATCAGAATATATCAATTATATCAAGTTAAGCTTATCTCCCTCATATACATCCCATACGTTCGAATCTGCCCGTTTCTCGAATTTATATGTTTCTATGCACACAAGAATGAACCTAGTTTATGTGTAAGTTCCTTTGTCAGTTTTCAAAACTAGGCTAATATAAATATACAGCTTACTTCTATGGATCTGCCAGATATTGAATAATAGTGTAATCGATACTAAAGTTATAGTAGTGGATTCCAACTAGTTCATAGAGAAAATAATAGTTTCAATAATAGTAAATTATTCATAGTAAGTTAATTTGATCCTTAATGTGTGCTAGTTATGGTAAACTATTGCCTACCGTCCCTCAGTATTTGAATTAAAGATTAATTTCTAGTACAATTATTTATATCATTCTTTTTAGGGAAAAGGGTCAGAGCTGCCCTAACGTATTGATTTCAGGTTAAAAATGCTCTCCGTTAATTTATTTTGAAGAAAATGCCCCTACCGTTAAAAATATGGCATATTTGTGCCCCTAAATCTAACAACTGACTGTACTTATATTTTAAAACGGTAGGGGCATTTTTTTCAAAATAGGTTAATGGTAGGGGCATTTTTAAACTGGAGTCAATACGTTAGGGGCACAAATATGCCAGAATCTTAACGGTAGGGACATTTTCTTCAAAATAGGTTAACGAGAGGCATTTTTAACCTGGAGTCAATACGTTAGGGGCAATTCTGACCATTTTCCGTTCTTTTTATATTTTATTGATTTTCTAGTTATCGACCATCAAAAATTTGTGTGTGTGTGTTTTAAACCATTTTTGCAGTTCATTATTTTGATTTTTGAGCAAACCCAATGTATAATCCCAGTGGCATTTCACTAATCTCCATGACTTGAGATGCCCAAGAACACTTTTATACTTAATCCCATCTTTAAACCCAACATCCTAGGTTAATTTTAAAAACTTTTAAAATATTTATTTGTCCCCCAAGTCTATCACACAATCTGCACGTGACTCCGTAACACCCAACACTAATCACAAATTAAAAACAGATTTTTGCCTTAATCCCAAAGATTACCGACAGATGGCCGTTGCTTGCCGCTTGGTACGTTGCTCGAGGCGCTTACTCTTTATGCGAACGTAATTAAAAAAATATATCTCGTTGAACTTGCTTTTCGTGAGACTAAAAAAATATTAAAATCGAACGAACTCTTTTATTCATGTACTAAACTTCTATTAATCACCCACTTAGATGTACTAAAATTGATTAAGTTATTAATTTCGTACTCACTCTCATTTGTTGCCCACCACTTAGAAAAGCACACGCACTAAATATAGTTTTATCTTTTAAATTAATTCTTTAAATTTTTAATTAGACGGTACTAATCCAAAACTTATAATACTGTTAATACTAGTTTTGCTTTTATGAAGATAAGTCAAAGTAAGGCAAGACACTTAATTTATTTGATTAAATAATAATTAGGTATACATTCTTCCATCAAGTTGTGGTAGTGCTTGCTTTTGTAAATTCACATGCTTTTGCTTTTATTATCTTACGTATTTTAGGTTAAAGAACTATTAACATGTGTCATGTTTTAAAAAATAAAATATTTTAGGGGCCTATCTCTAGTAAAGATTGTGGAATAACACGGGTTAATCAATTTTTAAATTGATAATTAAAAATAGTTAGTATTTGTAAAGTCATTGAAAATAGTTATTGTTTTGATGCAACACGAAAAGTTTTAGTATAATATTCTGGAGATTGGAGCACCTGTATATGAACTTCCGGTATATTATGCTGGAACTCCGGTATATTATGCTCGAAGTTCTCATGTAAAAAATTCGAACTTGTTATAAAATAGAAGTCTATTTAGAGTGAATGTCTAAGAGTTTTAGCTTGAAGCTAAGTCATTCCTCTTCCTATAAATAGAGGGGTCTTACCCCATTGTAAATCACCCCCAAGTATTAATAAGAATACTTCTCTCTCTCCCTATTCTCTCTCTATTTGCTCTTGTTCTTGAGTTATTGTTCTTGTCTTTTATATTATTTCATAACACGTTATCAGCACGAGACTCTACCGTCTCAAGAAGCTCTTTAAGAATATTAAGCCGCCGTCAATTTCTCCGCATCGGAGCCGCCGTCGTCTGCATCAGTGGAGAAAAGGAAGAAAACATTGAAAATATAATTGATATACCTTAAAGGTAAGTAATTTACTTTTCCCTTTCAAATTCTTGAAATTCTACGATTTGATTTAATATACAAACAAAGTTTGATTATAACTCTAATGGAGTTTGTAAGAAATTATAACCACATGAAATGGTAAAATATCTATGTCCTGCCATGATTAAATTCATGTATGATTGTGGGCAAATAATTGAAAATCCGTCCCATTGAATTTGCTCCATTCCCTTTAGAGAATGTGGAAGCAGTATATGATAAGTCTGAAAGAAGACTAAAATATTACCATGAAGGTATCAATGAATGTGGACGTGGCAAAGAATTCCGTCCAATTGAATTTGCTCCATTCCCTTTAGAGAATGTGGTAGCAGTATGTGATAAGTCTGAAAGAAGACTAATTACCGTAAAGGTATCAATGGATGTGGACATGGCAATAGACGAAGTTATAATCGTCATTATTGTGGTAATGAGAACAATAAGGATTCTCAAAATAATCTTTCACTTTATGAAAGTAATATTTGACATGAGATTGTGTAAAGCACATGATCTTGATCCATTCCCTGAAGTGAATGTGATAATTGTAATAGAGCCCGTAAGTATGAACACGCTCTTGATGTAAATTTGTTTTATGTCTGACATTATGAAAAGAAAGTTCGTTGCCCTCGAAATTTCGGGCAAGAACTATATGACATGGGTGTTGGATACTGAAATCCACTTAGATGCTATGGGTCTCGGAGACACCATCAAAGATAGAGAAAAAGCATCCACCCAAGAATGTGCGAAGGCCTTGATTTTCTTGCGCCATCACCTTGATGAAGGTTTGAAGATTGAATATCCCACTGTCAAGGATCCACCTATCTTGTGGAATGGCTTAAAGAAGAGATATGACAACCTGAAGTTGGTCACTCTGCCACAAGCACGATACGATAAGAACCCAAAAGCAAATAGTTTATAAACTATATATTATCGTTGCGGTGAAAACGGGCACTGGTCAAAGGCTTGCCGTATACCATGACTTTTGGTTGACCTTTATCAAGCATCTCGAAAGAGTAAACGCCCTGAAACGAATTTTGTCTCTGACGACAACTTTGACATCCCCCACTTGGATGTGGCAGACTTCTTTGAGCAACCCGAGGGGAAGATAGACCACCTAATCGGTGATGGATCCGTGATGAAAGAAGATGGAGCTATTTGATTTTATTTTACTTGTTTGTATTAGTGAATGAATAAACTAATAGCCATTAGTATTAGCTCGTATTAGTTAGTTTATGATATAATGTTAGTATTAGTTCTTTAGAATGTATCAACATGCTCAAATATCAATAATATTTTTACTTTCCAGTAGAGGTAATCGACTAACCTGAAAAACTAGTCGGTTATCTCATATTTCGCATAAAAACTGCAAAACAATCGATTGTCAATGATCAACAATCGATTGTCTTTAAAACAGTGTGATCTGGAATTTTTCAAAAACAGTCAACAATCGATTGTCAATGTTTAACAATCAATTGTCGTTAGACAGTGTAATCTGGATTTTTCAAAAATCATCCACAATCGATTGTCTATGTCTAACAATCGATTGTCGTTAGACAGTGTAATCTGGAATTTTTCAAAAATCATCCACAATCGATTGTCTATGTCTAACAATCGATTGTCGTTAGACAGTGTGATCCGGAATTTTTCAAAATTAATCAACAATCGATTGTCAATGCTAAACAATCGATTGTGTTAAAACAGTGCTCTGGAATTTTTCAAAACAGCCAACAATCGATTGTCTATGTTTAACAATCGATTGTCTTAAAACAGTGATCTGGAATTTTTCAAAAATTGTCAACAATCGATTGCCTATGTTTAACAATCGATTGTCAATGCTCAACAATCGATTGTGTGTGTTTAACAATCGATTGTTTTATGAAAACGTTTAAACTGAAATTTTCAAACTGCATAGTAATCGATTATGGAAAACATATAATCGACTATCTGATTTTGTTAGTCAACTGTTAGCAGCAGATTTTGAAAATATTATGTGACATAAACGAATTGAAGTTGTTTATTCTCATGTTCGTATATTTTCTTTTATATGTCAAACCATGGGAAGTAAATTGATTGAAGGCTCCGGAAGAGCAACTGTAACTCTGCCCAAAGGCATGACGTTTATCTTAGAGAATGCAATATTCTCCTCCAAGTCTAAGAAGAACTTGTTGAGTTTTAAAGATATCATATTGAGACAATAGATGAGAATAATCTTGAATTCTTCATGAAAACGAGGCTGCCCATTTCGGTTTGGGTTCACGCCATTTTGCATGCAGCAATGCTAGTTCGTCGGCTGCCCACTTTGGTTTGGGTTCATGCCATTTTGCATGCAGCATTTTAGTTTGTCGGCTGCCCACTTCGGTTTGGGGTCACGCCATTTTGCATACAGCAATGCTAGTTCGTCTCTGACTGACGAATTGACACAAATATTCCCCGTTGCAATTGGTTTTGGGTCATGGACCCAATATACCCCATTTAAGAATTTTTGGATGCGCAGTATATGTGCCTTTAGCACCGCCATCCCGCACCAAAATGGGTCTGCAAAGAAGGTTAGGAATATATGTCGAGGTTGAATCGCCCTCCATTATTCGCTACCTCGAAACATTGACTGATGAGACACTTTTCCCAAAATTAGGGGGAGAAGTTGGTGAAACCAAACGGGAAATTTTGTGGAAAAATGCATCATTATCTCATCTTGATCCACACACCTCTATTTGTGAGAAAGAGGCACAAAAGATTATCCATTTGCAAAGAATAGCAAATCAAATGCCTAACGCATTTATAGATTTGAAAAGAATAACAAAATCACATATCCTCGAAGTGAATGTGACAATATTTGATTCACGAATACATATTCATTATTGGAAGAATATGAACATGAAATTGGTATTAAATATACCACACTCACCCCTAGAAGGAGGTTTGAGATGATACCACACTCACCCCTAGAAGGAGGTTTGAGATGATATATGGCATGAATGATCGTTGGTCACGTACCTATTGTACGCCAAAGTATTTTGGAAATATGACTATTAAAGGACAACGATAAAGCAAGAAACATATCTTGCATATAAGTTTGACATGACCATAATGGTATAACTTTCTCTTTAAGAAAGATATTCACCACATGGATGTTGATGAATCTGTGGTAGTACAAACTTAATTGAGAGCTCTAGAAGAGCCAATTATTACTATGTTGGAGAAACACAATTGAGTATTGTGCTGTAGTAAGTCTCAAAGAAACTTATTCAGTTTCCAAAGTACACGCGAAAGCGATTGATTATATTGAGACTATAAATAAAGGAAGGCTTTGATATCTCCTATTACTACAACTTGTAGCGGGGTAATTTGTATATGAAAAGCTACCCATGTCATAATAAACCTGAAGTTTATTGATAAGTGCACATGTCATGGTTACCAATATTAATAATTTATTCAGTTGGCATTCGTGTTAGCCATCTCATTTTAAGTATGATGTGCAAATTCACATAGGTGAATATTAAAGAACTAGAAAGTTCTTTACGAATTCTCTTGTATCACTTGTTCTCGTTAATGAACTGACCAACTAAAGAGTTCGGGTTGAAGCCCATAAATTCTGGAAATATCAAAGGTGAATATGGGCCCATTCACCTGCCATGTATACCACATATGATGCATCTATGATATGGTTACATGCACAATTGTTATTAACTCGCAGCCTGGCCGGTGCCTGCGAGGTAAATTGCTCAGTAATCTAACTTCGAGCATAATTTCCAGATTCTCTACTCAAGATAGTTCATCTTGATAAGTTGGTTTATATCAAAGTTGGTTTAGCAAGATAATTATTGAGTGCTTCCACTTAATAGCTAAACTGTTTCTTATGAGAACAAAGTTATATATCAGTTGTATACGAGAGTATATTATATTCTCCCCTCACAAGTGGTTCAGGGTCAGGAACCAAATAATTTCATCTTATTATTAATGTGTCGTGTATATTGACATGATAATGCACAAAGATGATTTCCCAAAGTTGAGGAAACAAGTTAGCTTTACTAACATGAGGGGGAGACATGATAAACACTTGAGAAAAGGTTACATGCGATGAATTATCATTTGTATATGTATATCCCCGAATATCATGATATGAACCTGAAGTTCATAAAAGGATAATTCAATTGCAACATATTGCAAAGCATGCTATACGCATTTACTGACCCAAAGCGACTAAATGGAAGAGATACAATTCAAGAAGAATTGATTCCATATGAAAGACATGTAGTTTTGAACCTATAGTTCAAATGCTTGAAAGTTTAAAGTCAAAGGTATGTATAATCAGTTTTCGATATCTTATTTGTCTAGCATGACATGGAAAACTTGATATGCATCTAGAGTCTATTATATGGCTTATATGACTTAACTTGAAAGATTTAAGTTACTTGAAGCATATGCAATTCTTGGTCCTGAAGTACCACATCCTTAGTACAATTTGTGTACATATGTATCTTACTATAACTATAAGCATGATGGCATTGAGAATGCATTTATGAAGATATTGAAGAGTCATTCCGCGACATTATATGAAGATGTTCATATCTATCAAGAATGATGATTTCAAGGTGCGGAATATTTATTCAAGTCAATATGGTTGATTTGTCAAACGTCTACCAAAGATCGTTTTGAAGATGATGCACAAGATTGGAATGCAAATGCTCAAGGATATAAATTGATGTACTCATTAGGGGGAGTCAATGCGCGTTGCACTCTTTTTCCCTTACAAGGTTTTTTCCCACTGGGTTTTCCTTGCAAGGTTTTTAACGAGGCAACCAATAGGCGCATATTCAAACATGTGTACTCTTTTTCCTTTACTTTAATTTTTCCCATTGGGTTTTGGTTTTATGGTTTTATGAGGCACATTATTGAATAGACATTCAAGGGGGAGTGTTATAAAATAGAAGTCTATTTAGAGTGAATGTCTAAGAGTTTTAGCTTGAAGCTAAGTCATTCCTCTTCCTATAAATAGAGGGGTCTTACCCCATTGTAAATCACCCCCAAGTATTAATAAGAATACTTCTCTCTCTCCCTATTCTCTCTCTATTTGCTCTTGTTCTTGAGTTATTGTTCTTGTCTTTTATATTATTTCATAACAGAACTCTATTTTTTTATGTTAGAACATTTTTGGATTTTAAATAGTATTTTTATTCAAATTTATCTTTATATGAAAAGTAACTAAATTTCGATGACTTTTAAAACTATGACTATTTTTCAATTATCACTTATAAATCTGGCTATTTTTTAATTTCACTTGTAAAAACTCGAGCCAGAGTATCAAATCGTCATTGTTATGGAATGCTTTATTCTTTAATATCGAAATTCTCAATATAAATTCAAATTTAATCGAACCTCAATTCAAATATTTAAAACCAAATAAGAAATTGAGTATATATATACTTCAGAAGAGAAGAACTTAGATGGATCCCCAAAAAGGTATTAGATTCTCCAGTTCGTAAGGGGTGGGGTGGCAGAGAAAATAGGTGCTAATTTACTTTTTTGAGTTGTCAACTTGTATTTCAAAATTAATGGAAACTGATTAATCATAATTCTATTAAATTTTTTATTGTTAATATATATATATATATATATATATATATATATATATATATATATATATATATATATATATATATATATATATATATATAAGGTCCTTCCTATCTATATTGGAAAATTTATGTTTAGTCCCTCAAGTTTGGCGAATGTTTACTTTGATCCTTGTAACTAGAGTTATCAAAACGTGTTAGCCCAGCCCAGCTCAGCCTAAGCCTCACATACTTTTAAATTTGATGGACTAGGATCGGCCGTCTCATCATCTAAATGGGCTTAAGATGGCTAGCCTAACCCAGCCTTAAGAGGGCAGCGACTAGGGCGGGCCGGCCCTTCAAGTTCTTTTTTTATATTTTTTTACAAATCTTTAGATATTTCTTTGTGACATAGACGCTTACTCATGTAAATAACTTCTATTTACTTAGAGCGTACAACAGCTTGATTTTTGATGAGGAATCTTATAATTGAAGTGCAAATTCTCTATATCTTTAGCACTTCTTTTTTAACATTACATGGATATTTTTAAAAAAAAAATTCTTTCATGTTGAGGTTTATTTAATATAGGTTTAATATCTTTTGCTGATTTCAATCTTTTTTGGATATTAAAAATTAGTGTTTTTCTATGCTAAAGAGTAGTCTAATTATTAAAAATATATTAAAGTAATCTCAACTGATCATTGGCTATTTAAAGTAATATTTTTTTTGAAGAAAAATTATCATTCACCACTTAAACTAATATTTTCTTTTGAAGAAAAATTATCATTGTCCACTTCAAACTTTTCTAGTTCGTTATTATTAAGGAAAAGAAAAATTATTGTTGTCATACTACATGCATGCCAAAATCTCAAATTTTAGCTGATATGAAAGGGTAAATGAACACTCTAGGGTTGGAAATGAGGATTATAGTTAATAGGTTTTTTAGTTTTTATTTTTTTAAATATTAAATATTTAAATTGAAATATAATTAATTTTGGCTCACAAGGTGGCCCAAATGCAACCTTGGTCAATCCTCGGGGCATTTGCATTTATACTTGTGTTTTATATCACGTTTTAACTTGTACCCGTTTTGCAAAAAAATTACAAGCGTACTCATTTTTCGAATAACTTCAGCATACAGGGCTGAAGTAGCAAAAGCAATTACGCAAAACTTCAGCATTCTAGTAGTCAGACCTGAAGTTCAGCTCTAAAGCTGAAGTTTTTATTTTGTAACTGGCGAACTTCCGCTCTAGATCTGAAGTTTTTGTTTTGTAACTTGCGAACTTCAACTCTAGAGTTGAAATTTTTGTTCATAACTGGCAAACTTCAGCTCTAGAGCTGAAGTTTTTATTTTGTAACTGTCAACTTTAGCTCTAGAGCTGAAATTTTTATTCGTAACTGGCGAACTTCAGCTCTAGAGCTGAAGTTCTTATTTGTAATTAGCAAACTTCAGCTCTAGAGCTTAAGTTTTTAAAACCTTGAGTATATACTACTGAAATTTCTATTTTTTGGGGAAGGGGGAAGGGAAACTACCTGATGCCACAGGAAAAGAAGCTCAAGCTTTACTGTTTGAAAGTTCAAAAAATACTTACTTTAGGAGCACCTTCTCAAATTTCACGTCTTATTTGTTTGCTCTTGTTTGTTAAACAAGGCAACACCTTCGATCAATGTACTTCTGTTCGTGTAAATCTCCTCGTAAGCTCATGAACACCATACTTTATGGACTTAAAATTGCCACATACGCATACAAAAGAAGGAAAAAACACATATTTATCATTTTATCTTCATAAATGTTTGTATCTACTAAGAACACCTCAAGAAAATCCAACTTGGTATTTAGAAAACAACCAAACTTATGCTCAACATAAAGTTTTCATATTTAAGTGCTCAGTGAAGGAAATCAAGAATATAAACGTCAATCATTGTGGGGCAAGCTATTCATTGTCAAAGGTACGGTGTTTGTTTCACTCCATTTCTTATACATAATGTCACATATATAGCTCAGATCAGTTTGATAAACGGTCTATGTATTGTTACATCAATGTTAAGTTCCGGAGAGATATGGAGATTACAGGAAGATGGAGGAGGAGAAAGATGACTGAAATTATTTAAAAAATAGGTACAACTTAAAAGTTTTTAAAAATAGGTATAGATTGAATAAAAACGACCCAATAGAACACCTCGTGAAATTTTTACTCGATCCCCAAAAATCAGCAGACTGATTTGGATCGGGCTTATAGACCACAATTTTAAATGGCTCAAAAAGTCCTAACCCAACCTACCTAAATAATAGGTTGGGTTAGGCTGGCCCGTGGCTATTTGACAGTTTTACTTTTAACGTTTGGTTAAATATTTGCATGTTAAGTGCAGGAATAGAATAAGATTTAAAAAATATCTAGTCTAGAAAATTCTTATTTTAATTTTCTCTTAGAGGACCAAATATTAAGTATTGAAGTGAAATAGGGTCGAATAAGACGGAGCAAATATAGAGGAGTATTCATATCCTATTAACTTCCAAATCAAACGACTGAATTAATAATTTTCCTATAATCTCACGTAAATGTAGGATTTACCTGCATTTGTAGTTTTATTTATCAAGTTGTCCATTATGTATCTAATAAATGACATTCTTAATATGTTGAATGTTTTACTAGAATATAAATCACAATTATCTAGTCAAAAAAGTAAGGAGATTAAATTTTTACCTTTTGTAAAAACTGTAAAAAGAAATTTAATTTAAAGAATGTGAAAATTTAGTGACAAACTCATGCAGATACAATATCGGATTTTGTTGTAACCGTCCTTAGATTTAGCTGCAAAATCATATCTTCATGAATATTCCTTTATCTCTTTTTATCAATTTAACCTTTCAAAGTTTTATTTTTGACTAAAGAAAATTCTACATGGCTTTGACCTAGTAATGAGAGCAAAGCATGATGTGGATTTTAGCTGCACGTCATACGATATTGATCTCTCTCCTTAAATAAAAATGGTTAAGGGGTGAAAATAAACTTTACGATACTTGTTTCGGGGATTTCTTATTTAAAAAATTTAATAAGACAAAAATAATTTGCTTTTTGACGTGTGGATCAATTAAATATGACAAAAATAAATAATTAATTTAGAGATTTTGAATTAAAATTAAAAAAATAAAATCGCAAAAATTATGAAAAAGACTACATAAAGGGGAAAAAATTGATGAAAAGGTAAATATATTATTATATTTAGAGTGAAGAAATGATCCTATTACTTCACGCAATCTCACTTTTACCGAATTTTACAAAATATTAAAATTTGAAATATTTTACTAATAATTATATATATATAGTATTGTTTCATATTTTTTGGAGCTTTAAATATAGGCAAGTGCTTCATACTGTGCAGAATTTACTCTAAGGAGAAAAGATTGTGTAAATGGATTTGTTCTTTCAACCAACTAAAGGAAGGCCATTTGCAATTGAAGTTGGCTACTTCGATTCTATCTTAGAAATCAAAGAAAAAATCCAAAAATATCAAGGCATTCCTGTTCCAAAACAAACGTTAATTTTCAAAGGTAACATCCTAGATGATCATATAAATGTTCATTATTCCGACATCCTCAATAATTCTCACATTCAACTTGTCGTAGAATCTGAATCCAAATCCGAATCGGACAACAACATTAATATCATCAAGGCTGAACAATCATCTCCAACAAAGAAAATCCAACTCCTCGTCAAGATGCCAACGTCGTCAAAAATAGGGATTGCCCTAGAAATGAACGTTACTGATAGCGTTAGAAGGGTAAAAGAGAGAATTCACGATATGGAAGGTGTACATGTGAGTAAATTAGTAATGTATGCTAATGGAATTGAATTGATTGATCATCAAAGTCTACAAGATTATGGACTTTCTGATAATTCAGAAATTGATGTTAGTATAATTAAGCCTAATTATATCGCGGCGTCTACGACAACAACTTCTTCAGGATCATCATCAGGAAATAATATAAACGGATCGAAGAAATTAAGGATTATGGTTTTATCTAAATATGGTACGAAGAAATTTCCTATCGAAGTTAATCCGTCAGACAATGTGGGACACTTGAGAAAAGAGCTACAAATATTGAATCAAAAATTGGAATTAGATCTTCCAAAAGAAGGGTATTTTTTCATTTATAAGCAAAATGTGATGGATGATGATCGTTCATTTAAATGGCATCACGTTTCTCAAGGTGACACTATTGAGATCTTTAATGGTAGTGTCACTGGTGGAGCTTAATATTTTTTTTTTCCTTCTGTTGTTAGGCATTCATATTGGAACCTCTATATTCGAATTTGCGTCACATAGGACCTTATTCAGGAGGAAAGTGTTCCCTATCAAGAATTTTTCATGCCTAAAGCTCAAACCCGAGAGTTCTGGTTAAAGGATCAGCTCCATCCGCTGCACTACATCCTTTAATAATTTTTTTTTTGGTTTTTTATATTCTCTCTTAATTCAAAATTCTTAGATTAGTTAGTGTTAATGTGTTAGTATTTGAGAGAGGAGACATGTCATTTTTTTTTGGAACAATATAAATATTTGTTTAATGTAGCTGTACTACATGATTTAGTGTCATTTGTGTAGTTTTGTATTAATATTATTATTACTTGTTATTGCTTTCGTTTTGGTTATTAATTATAATATCTATTGTTAGTTTTGTACTTATTTTTGCTTCGATTTTTTAATTAGTGTACTTATTATTTCTCTTCCTTTTCCTTTACTGAGAAGGCAGGGTTAAGTTCTACGTATAGAGACCGTTAATAGATGCTTATTGGAAAGGACCTACTGCGAAGAGATAGGTCTGTCAATATTAACAAACACTTCAAGGTACTTAAATACTTGTTCCTACCAAAATAACGTATTGATTCTAATTTTTCCCCTTTTGTACTACTCTTTACAATTCGCAAACTGAGCTCTTGCGGAAATTCGAGTTTATTGTTAAAAATTAAATTTTAATAGTTTTTATTAAGAATGTTCATAGTTCGGTTTGGATCGATTTTTAGTTAAAAAATATCAAACCAAATAAGTTGGATTTTCAAATATTAAGACCAAACCAAACCACTTAAGTCGGTTTTTCTTGTTCAGTTTATGTTGGGTTTTGTCGGTTTTTTAGTTTTTTCTGCTATTTATCGGTTTTTCAAATATTAGAACCAAACCAAACTAATTAAGTCTGTTTTCTCGTTCGGTTTGTGTCGGATTTTGTTGATTTTTTGATTTTTTGGGTTATTTGTCAGTTTTTTTAAATATAAGACGTATACTACCAAACATATTCCGGCGACCATATTTTCAACGTGACACTATCAAATAAATTACCCTTTGAGAAATCTATTATTTACCAAGATATATTGATGATAACTGAATCAAATAGTGATAAATAATATAAGCACTCAATTAAAAATATATTATTTTTTAATACGAAATGAATTCTTACGCTTAACAAAAGAAAACTACCAATCAAACTAGAATATAAAAGAAAAGAACTATACTAAAAGCACAAACTATTAACATTTACCATTAAATGATTTGAAGTCTGCCTAATTGATTCTGGCGCCACCCAACCTTATAAATAGGTGAAGGATTTAATTTCGTTGAAAAATATCACGACCCCAATTCGTCCTTCGTTAACATGTCGTGACGGCACCTAGTCCCTACAACTAGGTAAGCCTAACAATGCGGAAAAATAAATAATCCGCGAAAATTGAAACTCAAACCCAAATGCATCGAAATGAGACACGGAATGTAAAATGCCACTCGTCACATACAACTCAATAATGCAGAAGTATACAATATCACCCCAAAACCTGAAAACTCATGGGAACACAAGCTAGAAGAATACAGTAAGTGCTCTAATCTCCAGAAATGTCTACCGCAAAAGTACAATAGAAGGATAAGCACTACAAGATAGAGTAAAGAAGGAGACTCTTCGGTCTGCGAACGCGACAGATATACCTTCAAGTCTTAGTAGCTCTCCCTGTCTCAAGGATAATGCACCTGGATGGAGGTACCTGGATCTCCATATGAAAAATAAATTGCGCAGAAGGGGCATGAGTACACAACAGCGGTTCTCAGTAAGTGCCAAGCCTAACCTCGGTCGAGTAGTGACAAGGAAGGTCAGGGCCCTATTGAGAATGAACATAGTAATAAATCTTGCAACAATATGAAATAAACAGAAATAATGAGTACAACTATGAAATAGGACAGGCTATACAAGGCAGCAAATAACACCCAGAAAATAAAGCAACATGGATATACAGCTCAATACCAGTACCAACAACAATGATCTCCCGGGATACCGTACTGTAGTCCTTTTCGTCAACTGACCAATGATCTTCCGGGATACCGTCCCGTAGTGCATCATATGTGTATATCTGAAGGATCTCCTCGGGATACCTTCTGTAGTCCAACTATCAATGCGTGGGAATTTACCGGAATCTGATCCGTAGTCCCATAGTAAATATGCAGGGGAATCTACCGGGAATCTAACTCGTAGTCCCAAAAATAAATAAGCAGAGGGATCTACTGGGAATCTAGCCCCTAGTTCCAAAGTAAACAAGTAGGGGGAACTACCGGAATCCCACATTCGTAGTCCCAATGTAAATACGCAATCACAACGAGAAAATATTCAGAATTTGGAGTACTAAAATACAAGGCAACAGATAGTTCTAGTGTAACATGCTTCACGTAATACAAACAAGACAACTTAAGCAATTAGGAAATTTAGATCAACTGAGCATGCTTTCTTAAACTAGCACATGTTATAATTAAAATAGAAATAAGCAGGTAAGAATTTAAATATTTAGTGAAATCGGATTTTCAACAATTAGCTCAAGTACGCGCTCGTCACCTTAAGTACATGGCATTCAATTACCAAATATCATATCCTAAGGGGAAGGTCCCCACACAAGGTTAGACAAGCCACTTACCTCGAACCGACTCCAAAATCAACTCGAAATCACACTTTTTCCACGAGTATCCGACTCCAAATGGCCCAAATCTATTCAATTCAATTACATATCGTAAATAACATCTCAAGCAACTAATTATACTATTTAATTCAAAGTTAAGGCGCAAAATTAGGTAAAATAACCAAAATATCCCTCAGGCCAATGTCTCGAAATCGGAAAATTTTCACAGTTTTAGAACCCTCGCACTCATACGAGTCTAACCACATAAAATCCCTCAAATCGAAAGTCAAACACCCACTCAAAACTCAATAATTTGGTCTATGAAGTTTTACACATTTTTCATTCAAAAATCCGGAATTAAGGAGGAATTCGCGATTAGATTAGTGGGTTTTAAGCATAAGAGAGTAGAGAATCGTTACCAAGTATTTGCCCTCGAAAATCCCTCAAAAATTCTCCCAAATCCGAGCTCCCAAGCTTGTGTTTTGATAAAAATGACTAACCTTCCGATTTTAGATATGTTCATATCTGTCCAGGTATTCCAAGCATCATGAACGCGGAGGAAGTCTCGCATTCGCAAAGAAGGAAAAATGAAGGTTGACAAAAATGCCCTTTGCAAACGCAAGTAAGGGTCCACGAATGTGAAGGCCTGGGCTGGAAAAGCTATGCGAACGCGACTAGGGTAATGCGAATGCGATGCCTTAGACAGGATCGTGATTGAGGAAGACGTAATGTTTCACGAATGCGAAGGACTAATCACGAACGCGATGAGGAAACTAGTCATCCTCCAGAATTACGCTACGCGAACGCGTGGAGGAGGATGCGAATGCGTAGAAGAAGAAGGTCAGAACTACGCAAACGCGAAGAAGAAATTTGACCTACAACTGCTGAAGGATTTTCTGCAACTCTCAAGTATCAAAACTTTCCGTTAGCCATCCGAAATCACCCCGAGGCCCTCGGGACCTCAACCAAAAGTATCAACCGATCCTTAAACTTCATCGAAACTTGTACCAATCCTTAAACCACCTAAAATAATGCCGCAAACCTGAATTAACCAAGGATTTGAGCCTAAGAACTTCAAATTCCATCAAAATACGCTTTCGATCAAAAGCCCAAGCAAAATACGTCCGAATGACCTGAAATTGTTCACACACAATGACATGACAGAACTACTGCAACTTTCAAAATTCCATTCCGACCCTCGGATCAAATCTCGCCTATCGACCAGAAACTTAAAAAATTCAAACTTCGGCATTTCAAGCCTAAATTATCTACGGACCTCCAAAACACATTCCGAACATGCTCCCAACCCCGAAATTGCCTAACCAAGCTAATGGAACCATCAGATTTCCATTCTAAGGCCGTCTTCACACTGCTCCAACTAGGAACAACTTTACAACACTTATGCTCTTAATTAGGGACTAAGTGTCCCAAAAACTCTCCGAAACTCAAAACTGAACATCCTGGCAAATCAAATAAGCAAAACTAAACTTGGGGAAAATTGTTAATAGGGGATCGGGGCATTAATTTTTAAGACGACCGGCCGGGTCGTCACATCCTCCTACACTTAAACATTCGTTCGTCCTCGAACGAGCATAAAGACAAACCTGAAGTATTGAAAAGGTGAGAGTAACTGCTGCGTATATCCTGCTCGATCTCCCAAGTCGCCTCCTCGGACGCCTGACCCTATCACCGAACCTTTACTGAAGCAATGTTCTATGACCTCAACTTTCGGATCTGCCTGTCCAATATACCAACTGGCTCCTCTACATAAGATAGATACTTGTCCAGCTAGACTGAACTGAAATCCAACGCGTGCAACAGATCACCGTGATACCTCTGGAGCATCGAAACATGAAATACCAGATGAACCCCTACCAGGCTGGGAGGTAAGGCAAGCTCATAAGTAATTTCCCAAACACGCCTCAATATCTCAAAAGGGCCAATGAACCTTGGACTCAACTTCCCTTTCTTCCCAAATCTCATGACGCCCTTCATAGGAGAAACTTGGAACAGAACCCTCTCTCTAACCATAAATGAAACATCACGAACCTTCCGGTCCGTATAGCTTTTCTGTCTGGATTGGCTGTACGAAGTCTATCCCGAATTACCTTGACATTCTCCAAAGCATCCTGAACCAAATCTGTGCCCAATAGTCTGGCCTTGCCCAGCTCGAACCAACCCACTGAAGATCTACACCGCCTACCATACAAGGCCTCATACGGTGCCATCTGAATGTTAGACTGGTAGCTGTTGTTGTAAGCAAACTCCACCAATGGCAAGAACTGATCCCAAGACCCTCTAAACTCAATCATGCATGCGCAGAGCATATCCTCAAGAATCTGAATAGTGCGCTCGAACTGTCTGTCCGTCTGGGGGTGAAATGTTGTGCTCAACTCCACCCGAGTATCCAACTCCTACTGAACGTCCCTCCAGAACTGTGATGTGAACTAAGTACCTCTGTCTCAAATAATCGAAACTGGAATGCCATGCAGTCGGACAATCTCCTGGATATAAATCTCGGCCAACCGCTCTAAAGAATAAGTGGTACACACAGGAATGAAATGAGTGTACTTGGTCAGCCGATCCACAATAATCCAAATAGCATCTAACTTCTTCAAGGTCCGTGGGAGTCCAACTACAAAATCCATGGTGATCCACTCTCACTTCCACTCCGGAATCTTTATCTGCTGAAGCAACCCACCTGGTCTCTAGTGCTTCCACTTCACCTGCTGGCAGTTCAGGCATGTGGCTACATATCCCACTATATCCTTCTTCATCTGCCTCCACCAGTAGTGCTGCCTCAAGTCTTGATACATCTTTGCGGCACTCCGATGGATGAAATACCGCAAATTGTGGGGCCTCCTCTAGAATCAGCTCCCGTATCCCATCGACATTAGGTACACAAACCTGACCCTGCGTCCTTGACACTCCATCCTCGCCAACGGTCACATCTCTAGCGTCACCATGCTGAACCCTGTCCTTAAGGACAAGCAAATGAGGGTCATCATACTGCCGCTCCCTGATAAGATCAAATAATAAAGACCGAGAAACCACGCAAGCTAGAACCCAACTGGGCTCTGAAAGATCCAAGCTCACAAATTGGCTGGCTAAGGCCTGAACATCCATCGCCATAGGCCTCTCTGATACTGGCAGATATGTCAAATTCCCAAACTCTCTGCCGGGTGACTCTAGGCATTAGCCACTATATTGGCCTTGCCCGGATGATATAAAATAGTGATGTCATAATCCTTTAGCAACTCTAACCACCTCTTCTGGCACTAATCTAGATCCTTCTGCTTGAACAAATACTGAAAACTTCTATGATCAGTATAAATCTGACAAGGCACATCGTATAGATAATGGCGCCAAATCTTCAGGGCGTAAACGATGGCAGCTAACTCAAGATCATGGACAGGATAATTTTTCTCGTGTATCTTCAACTTTATAGATGCGTAGGCAATCACCCTACCGTCCTACATCAATACTGCTCCAAGGCCAACTCTCGAGGCATTACAATAGAAGGTATAAGACCCTGAACCTGTAGGCAACACCAAAACTGGGGCTGTAGTCAAAGCTGTCTTGAGCTTTTGAAAGCTCGCCTCACATTCCTCGGTCCACTGAAATGGAACACCCTTCTGGGTCAATCTAGTCATAGGGGTTGCAATCGACCTCAGATGCTGCTCATGATCTTCCTGACTCCGGGAATACACCAGAATATCATCAATAAATACAATAACAAAAGAATCGATATACTGCCTGGACACACTGTGCATCAAATGCATAAAAGTTGTTGGGACATTGGTCAGCCCAAATGACATAACAAGGAACTCGTAATGGCCATACCGAGTCCTGAAGGCAGTCTTCGGGATATCTGGATCCCGAATATTCAACTGATGGTAACCTAAGCGCAAGTCAATCTTAGAGAACACTTGTTCACCCTGAAGCTGGCCAAATAGATCATCAATATGAGGCAAAGGATAACGGTTCTTCTATCTTGTGTTCCCGTGAGTTTCCGGGTTATTGGGTGATATTGTAGACTTCCGCATTATTGAGTTGTATGTGCCGAGTGGAATTTTACATCCCGCATTTCATTTTGATGCATTTGGGTTTGAGTTATAATTTTCGAAAATTATTTAGTTTTCCGCATTGTTAGGCTTACCTAGTTGTAGGGACTAGGTTCTGTCATGACATGTTCATGGAGGGCGAACTGGGGCCGTGACGAGTTGGTTTCAAAGCATCATGAACGCAGAGGAAGTATCACATTCGCAAAGAAGGAAAAATGAAGGCTGCCAAAAATGCCCTTCGCGAACGTGAGGAAGGGTCTGCGAACGCGAAGGCCTGGGTTGGTGAAGCTATGTGAACGTGAGCAGGGCAATGCGAATGTGATGAGTAAAAATAGGCATCATCCCTCAGAGTCAAATAAAGCTTTGCGAACGCGATGTCTTTGACGCGATCACGATTGAGGAAGACGTGAAGCTTCATGAATACGAAGGACTAAATGCGAACGCGATGAGGAAACTGGTCCTCCTCCAGAATTACTCTACATGAACGCGTGGAGGAGGAAGCGAACGCATAGAATAAGAAGGTCAGAACTACGCGAACGCGAAGAAGGAATTGGACCTGCAACTGCTGAAGGATTTTCTGCAACTCTCAAGTCTCAAAACATCCCGTTAGCTATCTGAAATCACCCCGAGGCCCCAGGGACTTCAACCAAAAGTACCAACCCATCCTAAAACCTTATCCAAACTTGTACCAATCCTTAAACTACCTAACACAATGCCAGAAACCTGAATTAATCAAGGATTTGAGCCTAAGATTTTCAAATTCCACCAGAATACGTTTTCAATCAAAAATCCAACCAAAACATGTCTGAATGACCTAAAATTTTACACACACATCCCAAATTACATGACGGAACTACTGCCACTTCTGAAATTCCATTTCAACCCTCGGATAAAATCTCTCCTATAGACCGGAAACTTCAAAAGTTCAAACTTCGGCATTTCAAGCCTAAATTAGCTACGGACCTCCAAAACACATTCCGAACACGCTCCCAACCTTGAAATCAAATAACGACGCCAATGGAACCATCAAATTTCCATTCCGAGGCCGTCGTTATACTACTCTGACTAGGGACAACTTTCCAACACTTAAGCTCTCAATTAGGGACTAAGTGTCCCAAAAACTCTCCGAAATTCAAAACCGAACATGCCGGCAAATCAAATAAGCAGAAATAAACTTGAGGAAAGCAGTTAATAGGGGATCGGGGTGTTAATTCTTAAGACAACCGGTCGGGTCATCAGAAATAACTTTAGCCATTCTTGAGAATTCTGTTCATACAATGGATATTTCTATTTATGCAATGGAGACTTCTGTTCATACAATGGCGATTTCTATTTACGCAATGGAGAATTATGTCCATATAATAGAAGTTTGTTGGTATAGTCCCGTCATTACTTTGGCCTAGAGGTTATGTCAATGGGCCGAGGTGATGAACATCGCTTTGATCCACAAGGTGTTCCCTTTTGCCGCCTCGTTAAAAACCTCTCTGAGAAAACCCGATTCGGGCAAAATTTAGGTAAGGGAAAAAGAGTACGACTCAGGTGACGCCTTTCGGAAGTGGAAATACTTGAGATGGGCGACGTTCCAGTTGTTTTGGAGCAGTTTTCCTTCCATTATTTCTAGTTGGAATGCTCCTTTGTTTGCCATCGTTATGATTTTATATGGTCCATCCAAGTTGGTTCCCAACTTTCCCTCATTTGGGTCTTTTGATGCCAATGTTTTGGCTTTGAGGACGTAGTCACCAACTTTGAGTGATCTTACATTTGCTTTCTTGTGTAATATCTCTCTACTTGATGCTTCTGGGTTATAAATTCTTATATGGGCCGTGTCTCTCCATTCTTCAGCCTCATCTAGGTCTTGGAACCTACTCTTGTCGTTAGTTGCTCTGCTTATATGGGAAAATCTCAGGCTAGGTTCCCCAACTTCGACGGGTATAACTGCGCCGGTCCCGTAGACCAATGAGTATGGAGTTTCTCCCCTGCTGGACTTTGGCGTAATTCGGTATTACCCATAATACTTTAGGTAGTAATTCGAGCCATAGCCCTTTGGCTTCTTCGAGATTCTTCTTTAATATATCCAATATCACTTTGTTGGAGCACTCGGCTTGGTCGTTCACAGCAGGACAATTGAAATACGTTCTCAAGGCACTACACTAAGACGTGTGTTCATATTTGTAGGTTTTGATAAATGACAAACTATGCGCAATGGACATATGACGAGGTCCAAGCACAAGCGTGCAATTGATATATAACGAGATTCAAGCACAAGACCAAGATCAAGCAAAGATATAAACTTATACATGAGTCGTTCTTTAATTGTGATCTTGATCCGATAACTTGACTCAAGACTTGGCTTCTCTCGTAAAAACATTTTTATCAAAATCATGCATATTTACTTTATTCAAAATGATTTTTAAACATGCCTCTAAAATCTGGACTAAGATAATCGATTATGTACTTATGATAATTGATTATGTTAAGTCAGCTGCATGACAATCGATTGTGAACTTATGACAATCGATTTTGTTGAGGCAGTGTGCATCAGATTTTTCAAATCTGCATGACAACCGATTGTGAACCTTATGACAATCGATTGTGTTGAGGCAGTGTACATCAAAGTTTTTCAAAGCTACAAAATAATTGATTGTAAACTTATGACAATCGATTGTGTTGAGGCAGTGTCTATCAGACATTTTCAAAGTCATAAAATAATCGATTGTGTACCTTTGACAATCGAGTGCATTGAGGCAGTGTCTAATTGATTTTTCAAAGACTGATATATAATCGATTGTTCTTATAGCATAATCGATTGTGTAATTGACCGTTGCCAAAATATTTTCAAACACCGTCAGGTAATCGATTATAGATTTCTAATAATCGATTGTTTTAAATAAATCTGAAAAAGATTTTTTGAACGTTGCCAAGTAATCGATTGTAGATTTCTGACAATCAATTGTTTTAAGTAAAATCTGGAAATGATTTTTTGAACGTTGCCAAGTAATCGATTGTAGATTTCTGACAATCGATTGTTTTAAGTAAAATCTGGAAATGATTTTTTGAACGTTGCCAGTAATCGATTATTGATCTTAGATAATCGATTGTTAAGCGTAAAATCTGGGAATGATTTTTGGAATGATTGGCAAACAATCGATTGTGGCTTTTTGACAATCGATTGTCACTGAGTAAAATCAACAATTCTTAATTGGCAATTAGGTAACGGTAATGCATGGTTTTGCAACTATAAATACAGCTTCAAATCAGTCTTCTATACACAACAACTGATCATATTATTGCTATAGCTTGCATACTCTATTGTTCATCACTTTCTATTCATTACATAAGTTTTGAGAGCCAAAATTCTTGACGAAAGTTGTTGCGTTCTTGAGCGTATCTGTTTACTCATATCTACTCTATTAAGAGAGTCTTGTTTAAGTGAGTGCTAAGTGTTTAATACACTTGAAGGGAAGTGTTAGTCCCTTGTATTGTAAGAAGGAACTTGTGTTTCCTTTGGTTGAAGTCTTGGAGTGTTGTATCTTCGAGCAAAGGTTGTTGAGGCTTGTGTCCTCAGTTTGTAAAGGTTTGTTGAGCACTCGTAAGCTTAACAGTGTTAGTGGAAATCTCGAGAGAGTCTCTCGGGGACTGGACTAGCCACGGGTTGTGGTGAACCAGGATACATCGGTGCGTTCGTTCTTATTTATTTACTTATCGCACTTATTTCTTTCCTGCAATTTTTAAATTCCGCAAGTTTACGCTAATTTTTATTATAACGCTATTCACCCCCCCTCTAGCGTTAAGCGTATTTTCTAACAAGGCCGATATGTTGTGGAGGGTATCCGCTTAATATGCCATTTTTCGAGGAACTCAGTCGTCTTCTTTCCTACAAACCAAGGTCCATTATCACACCTGATTTCTTTGGGGATGCTGAAATGACATATAATATTTTTACATATAAAGGCGATGATTTCATGTTCGCATATTTGGGCGTAAGCACCTGCTCCACCTACTTAGAGAAATAGTCAGTTAAAACCAAAAGGAAACGTACCTTTTCTCGTCCTGCAGGAAGGGGGGCGACTATGTCCATTCCCCATTTTATGAAAGGCCACGGTGAAATGACGGAATGGAGGAATTCCCCCGCTTGATGTATCATATGGGCGTATTTTTAGCACTGCTTGAATCTCTAGATATAGTCTGCTGCTTCTTTTTTCATCGCGGGCCAATAGTAGCCAGGGTGGATGAGATATCGGACGAGGGCGCGGTTTCCTATGTGGGCTCCGAAGTGACCCTCGTGCACTTCTACCAGTACTTTCCTTGTTTGGTGTGGCGCCAGACATTTGGCTAGGGGACCACCAAATGTTCTCTTGTAGAGGTCGTGATTTACTAGGCTATACCGAGTGGCCCGCACTCGGCTATACAAGGCGGTTACGCCATTCCCCAGTTAAATTTAGAGAGAGTACCTCGACGTGGTCTATGGCTGAATAAAGGAGGGTGACCACATTTCCCTTGTTGATATTCCTGGTGGCCGCAGCTAATTTGGTGAGGCCATCTGCTTCGATATTTTTTGCCCTAGGAATTTGATCAAAGCGGCACTCGTAGAACTCAGGTATCAACTTATGGATCTCCTATTGGTACTTCCGCATTCTTATGGACCTTGCTCGAATTAACCCACATTCGACTTTGCTCTAATTTATTTACATTTGATCTCTCGAATTACTAAGAGTCAAATCATTCGACCTCGCTCTAGTGGACTCACATTCGACTTTGCTCGAATTTATTTACATTCAACCTCATTCAAAACACTTAAGAGTCGGACATTCAACCTCACTAGAATCGACTCAAATTTGACTTCTCTCGAATTTATTTACATTTGACCTCGTTCGTATCACTTAAAAGTCAAAGCAATCGACCTCGCTCGAATCGACTCAAATTTGACTTTGTTCGAACTCATTAACATTCGACTTTGTTCTAATTATTTAACATTCGACTTCATTCAAACTCAATAACATCCGACTTCATTTAAATTATTTAACATTCGACTTCGTTCAAATTCACTAACATTTGACTTTGTTCAAATTATTTAATATTCGACTTCGATCGAATTCATTAACATTCGACCCCGTCTGATTCAACTAAGTCAGGAACTCTTACGTAGGAAAAAGCATGCGAAGAAAAGCGAATAGGTGAAGGTCACTTTACCTTTTTGCCTCCAATATTTGATGGAAGCAATTAAACATATCGGAAAGATCGGATGAGAATCTTCATCAAATCAAACAACTTTTATCTATGGCAAATCATCAAGTATGGTGAGCAAATGACGACTAAAGTTGGGGAAGCCATGGTAATTGAATACAATACCAAGGCAATTAATATGTTGTATAGCGCTTTGAATCAAGAGGACTATCGGAAAATTTCCCACTGCAAAACTGCTAAAGATATGTGGGACAAGCTTGAGGACACTTATGAAAGTACGCCTCAGAAAGCGGACAGCTCAGGCGATGAAACCGCCGCATTGTGTCTCATGGCTAACGAAGGAGAAGAGGTAATACATCTAACTCTCACTCGTTTGAAGAATTACAAAATGCCTATGATGAATTGTATGGTGAATTTGTTAATGCTTCAAAAACTATCTTAGAATTGAAGAAAACACTTTCTTTGCAAGAAACAGATTTTCAGAAAACACTTTCTTTACAAGAAAAAGAGTTTGAAAAATCCTCTTCTTTGAAAGAAAAAAATTTGGAAAAACTGATTTTAGAAAATGAGAAGTTGAAAGAAGAAAACAAATTTTTCGGCAAGAGAAGCGCCGACAAACCCGAGAGTTCTAGTGAAAGTTGTACTTCTTGCATGCATCTCAAAAATGAGGTAGAAAGACTTAAGGGCACCCCAGATAAGTTTAATTCTTCTCATAAAAATTTGAATGAAGTCCTTGTTAATTTGAAGTCGACCAAGCATGGCATAGGTTTTAAAAATGAGCCTAAAGAAAAGGTTGAAGCCAATCCCCAACAACCTAAGGCTCAACCTAGGATTAATAAAACAAACGCTCATCCTAGATACAACAAACCTAGAAATGGCTTTCAACAATCGCAACCTAGAAACAATCATTTTAGAAATAACGCATACTCTAGGCCAAACACTAGAAGGAACTTTGAACCTTTTAGAACACCTAGAAATAACTATTCTAGAAATGTTGCATATCATAGAACAAATAGTAGGAGAAACGATTTTCATAAATTGCGCAATAGTCATATTGTCAAGAATAGAGTAAATGAATTTCGTCCGTCCAATTACTATCAACCTAGACGAATGCATAATCCTAATGTTGTTTGTCATTATTGTAGACGAATTGGACATATTGCTCCTGCTTGTTTTACACGACATAGACATAACACTCAATCACATCACTATGATTTGCCTAACCCCCAAGGACCCAAAATGGCATGGGTACCTAAAACTCATTAATCTGTTTTGTAGGTGTGTTTGAAGGGGTCAAGTGTACTTTGGTACCTTGATAGTGGATGCTCCAAGCACATGACTGGAGACGAATCCACGTTCCTTCAACTAGAACACAAAGAAGGAGGAAGCGTTATTTTTGGTGATAACAACAAAGGAAAAGTTATCGGCATTGGATCCGTCGGTAAGGATGACTCCTCTTCCATTAAGCATATATTGCTAGTTAAGGGTCTAAAACATAATCTCTTGAGCATAAGTCAATTATGTGACAAGGGAAATCTTGTTTTATTTGATTCAAATGAATGCTTAGTTTTTCGCCGTAGCGATTTTAAAATTATTCTTCGTGGATTTAGAATGGATAATATTTATATGGTTGATCTCGAAAATTCTTCATCTGAATATGTAGATTGTCTTATGAGCAAAGAAGATGATACGTGGTTATGGCACCGTAGAGTAGCTCACATCAACATGCATCTTTTGAACAAATTGGTTTCACAAAATTTAGTTATTGGTCTTCCAAACTTGAAATTTGAAAAAGACTCTATTTGTGATTCTTGTCAATAAATAAATCGAAAAATATTGTTTCAACTACTAGACCTTTGCAATTACTTCACATGGACTTATTTGGACCATCTCGCATTGAAAGTCTTGGTAGAAATCGTTATGCTTTTGTTATTGTTGATGATTATTCTAGATTTAAATGGACTCTATTTCTTGCTCATAAAAGTGAAACTTTTCATAATTTTAAATATTTTCTTAAACGTGTTCAAAACGAAAAGGACACAACTGTCACTTTAATAAGAAGTGATCATGGGGGAGAGTTTGATCACAATCTCTTTGCGGACTTTTGTGACGAACTCGGTATCGAGCACACCTTCTCTGCTCCACGAACACCACAAAAAAATGGGGTGGTGGAAAGGAAAAATAGGTGTCTCGAAGAGATGGCTAGAACCATGCTCGATGAGGCTAAGATTCCCAAAAAATTTTGGGCGGATGCCGTGAGTACCGCATGCTACGTTCTAAATAGAGTAGTCATAAGGCCAATACTCATGAAAACCCCCTATGAACTCTATAAGGGAAGGAAACCAAATATCTCCCATTTTAGAGTATTTGGTTGCAAATGCTTTATTCATAACAATGGAAAAGATCAATTGGGAAAATTTGATGCCAAATCCGATGAAGGAATTTTTATTGGTTATTCTTCACGTAGCAAAGCATATAGAGTATTCAATAATAGAACCGGAACTGTGGAGGAATCCCCTCATATTGTGTTTTTCGAAAATAATGCTCGCTTGGCGAGAAAGGATTCTGGTTTTGATCTTGCAGGTATTTTAAACTCACTAAGCCCTCAAGATAAAGTACAAGAGGAAACTCCGAAGGAAACTCAAAATGAAATCCTGGATCAATTATCGGAGGAAGCGCCACAATTGGAAAAAGAAACGAAAATGCCTAACTCGTGGAGGACAATCAAAGATCACCCTCTCGAACAGGTAATTGGCGACGTTGGAGAAAAGGTAAGTACCCGAAACACTCTTAAGAACACCTTAGGACACACTTCTTAAGAGATCACGTTCTCAAGGGTGATGTCGAAATTGAATTTGTTGAAACCAAAGATCAATTGGCCGACATCTTTACAAAAAACCCTTAGAGAAAGAGTCCTTCTTCCGAATTCGTAGTGAACTCGGGATTCTTGACTCCACGTTGATCTAAGTCATGCATTGCATTTTCCCTTTCTCATGATTTCTAATTTAAGCGTCGGAGACGTCTAACGATTTTTTGCAGGTATCGCCCTAAAGGCAGAGGGTATTATAAAGATTGATGCAGAATAATCGATTTCTCCTAAGGATAATCGATTTCTCTTTAGTATATAATCGATTATCTAGTATCAATAATCGATTATGTTGATATTATTTGTTTTATTATGTCTTTTACTTTTTCCATTTTTGCTAATGGCAAAAGGGGGAAGAATAAGGGGCTATGCACTAATTTTTTATTGGCATAAATTGAGGGGGAATTCATATGTTGAGGGGGAACTAATTGCACATCTAGAGACTTGTTGCATATTGTTGCATATCTTTACTTGTCTTGAATCGTCATTATGAATTATCAAATATGCATATCCCGACTAAAGTTTGCCATTATCAAAAAGGGGGAAATTGTTGAAACACGTTCTCAAGGCACTATACTAAAACGTGTGTTCATATTTGTAGGTTTTGATGAATGACAAACTATGCGCAATGGACATATGACGAGGTCCAAGCACAAGCGCGCAATTGATATATAACGAGATTCAAGCACAAGACCAAGATCAAGCAAAGATATAAAGTTATACATGAGTCGTTCTTTAATTGTGATCTTGATCCGATAACTTGACTCAAGACTGGGCTTCTCTCGTAAAAACATTTTTATCAAAATCATGCATATTTAATTTAATGCAAAATGATTTTAAATCATGCATATTTACTTTAGTCAAAATGATTTTTAAACATGCCTCTAAAATCTGGACTAAGATAATCGATTATGTACTTATGATAATCGATTATGTTAAGTCAGCTGCATGACAATCGATTGTGAACTTATGACAATCGATTGTGTTGAGGCAGTGTGCATCAGATTTTTCAAATCTGCATGACAGCCGATTGTGAACCTTATGACAATCGATTGTGTTGAGGCAGTGTACATCAAAGTTTTTCAAAGCTACAAAATAATCGATTGTGAACTTATGACAATCGATTGTGTTAAGGCAGTGTCTATCAGACATTTTCAAAGTCATAAAATAATCGATTGTGTACCTTTGACAATCGAGTGCATTGAGGCAGTGTCTAATTGATTTTTCAAAGACTGATATATAATCGATTGTTCTCATAGCATAATCGATTGTGTAATTGACCGTTGGCAAAATATTTTCAAACACCGTCAGGTAATCGATTATAGATTCCTAATAATCGATTGTTTTAAATAAAATCTGAAAAAGATTTTTTGAACGTTGCCAAGTAATCGATTGTAGATTTTTGACAATCGATTGTTTTAAGTAAAATCTGGAAATGATTTTTTGAACGTTGCCAAGTAATCGATTGTAGATTTCTGACAATCGATTGTTTTAAGTAAAATCTGGAAATAATTTTTTGAACGTTGCCAGTAATCGATTATTGATCTTAGATAATCGATTGTTAAGCGTAAAATCTGGGAATGATTTTTGGAACGATTGGCAAACAATCGATTGTGGCATTTTAACAATCGATTGTCACTGAGTAAAATCAATAATTCTTAATTGGCAATTAGGCAACGGTAATGCATGGTTTTGCAACTATAAATACAGCTTCAAATCAGTCTTCTATACACAACAACTGATCATATTATTGCTATAGCTTGCATACTCTATTGTTCATCACTTTCTATTCATTACATAAGTTTTGAGAGCCAAAATTCTTGACGAAAGTTGTTGCGTTCTTGAGCGTATCTGTTTACTCATATCTACTCTATTAAGAGAGTCTTGTTTAAGTGAGTGCTAAGTGTTTTATACACTTGAAGGGAAGTGTTAGTCCCTTGTATTGTAAGAAAGAACTTGTGTTTCCTTTGGTTGAAGTCTTGGAGTGTTGTATCTTCGAGCAAAGGTTGTTGAGGCTTGTGTCCTCAGTTTGTAAAGGTTTGTTGAGCACCCGTAAGCTTAACAGTGTTAGTAGAAATCTCGAGAGAGTCTCTCGGGGACTGGACTAGCCACGGGTTGTGGTGAACCAGGATACATCGGTGCGTTCGTTCTTATTTATTTACTTATCGCACTTATTTCTTTCCTGCAATTTTTAAATTCCACAAGTTTACGCTAATTTTTATTATAACGCTATTCACCCCCCTTTAGCGTTAAGCGTATTTTCTAACAAGGACGATATGTTGTGGAGGTTATCCGCTTAATATGCCATTTTTCGAGGAACACAGTCGTCTTCTTTCCGACAAACCAAGGTCCATTATCGCACCTAATTTCTTTGGGGATGCTGAAATGACATATAATATTTTTACATATAAAGGCGATGATTTCATGTTCGCATATTTGGGCGTAAGCACCTGCTCCACCTACTTAGAAAAATAGTCAGTTAAAACCAAAAGGAAACGTACCTTTTCTCGTCCTGCAGGAAGGGGGGCGACTATGTCCATTCCCCATTTTATGAAAGGCCACGGTGAAATGACGGAATGGAGGAATTCCCCCTCTTGATGTATCATATGGGCCTATTTCTAGCACTGCTTGAATCTCTAGACATAGTCTGCTGCTTCTTTTTTCATCGCGGGCCAATAGTAGCCAGGGTGGATGAGATATCGGACGAGGGCGCGGTTTCCTATGTGGGCTCCGAAGTGACCCTCGTGCACTTCTTCCAGTACTTTCCTTGTTTTGTGTGGCGCCAGACATTTGGTTAGGGGACCACCAAATGTTCTCTTGTAGAGGTCGTGATTTACTAGGCTATACCGAGTGGCCCGCACTCGGCTATACAAGGCGGTTACGCCAGTCCCCAGTTAAATTTAGAGAGAGTACCTCGACGTGGTTTATGGCTGAATAAAAGAGGGTGACCACATTTCCCTTGTTGATATTCCTGGTGGCCGCAGCTAATTTGGTGAGGCCATCTGCTTCGATATTTTTTGCCCTAGGAATTTGATCAAAGCGGCACTCGTAGAACTCAGGTATCAACTTATGGATCTCCTATTGGTACTTCCGCATTCTTATGGACCTTGCTCTAATTAACCCACAATTCGACTTTGCTCTAATTTATTTACATTTGATCTCTCGAATTACTAAGAGTCAAATCATTCGACCTTGCTCTAGTGGACTCACATTCGACTTTGCTCGAATTTATTTACATTCAACCTCATTCAAAACACTTAAGAGTCGGACATTCAACCTCACTAGAATCGACTCAAATTTGACTTCTCTCGAATTTATTTACATTTGACCTCGTTCGAATCACTTAAAAGTCAAAGCAATCGACCTCGCTCGAATCGACTCAAATTTGACTTTGTTCGAGCTCATTAACATTCGACTTTGTTCTAATTATTTAACATTCGACTTCATTCAAACTCAATAACATCCGACTTCATTCAAATTATTTAACATTCGACTTCATTCAAATTCACTAACATTTGACTTTGTTCAAATTATTTAATATTCGACTTCGATCGAATTCATTAACATTCGACCCCGTCTAATTCAACTAAGTCAGGAACTCTTACGTAGGAAAAAGCATGCGAAGAAAAGCGAAAAGTTCAAGAACAGAAAACCAAAGTATTATCATTGCAAAATATCATCTTACAAGGGCCAAACAAGTGCCCATAAGACTCAAAAAAGGGAACAAAGGTATAAAGAAAAGCACACTACTCGGCCGCAACTCCCCTGTCGCCATCACCACCGGCGCCCCCTCCATTTGAATACTCATCATCATACCAAGCATCTGGCTCAATCCCGTCCAAATCCTCGTCGTCATCATCCATCCGGGATGTGCTGGGGTCATAGCCGTAAGAAGCACGAGATGCACGTGTCATAATATGTGTATCCACAAACTCCGCTTCAGAAGCTTTTCCGATCGCCATTAAACCCCTATATATGTCAAGATAAGCCTCGGTATGGACCCACTTCTCATAAATATCTTGTGGGATACTGAGATAAGTGGAAGCCTAATGAGGTAGATGGATGAGCCTGTTGCTGCACATTCTCGACCTTGAAGGTGGTTATCTGCTCGTTCAAATCCACGACTTCCCCTTCCAATCGCCCATACACTCTTTGAGCCTTGCCTCTTTAAGAGCAGAAGTCTCTGCTTCACTAGCTCACTCTGATTCGAGGGCGCGGATAGTACCCGATAAAACCTCCGCCTCCGCCACGATAGCCTATCTCGTTCTCTCAACTTGCTCCAACTTTGCAGCTTTGGCAGCCAGCTCATTCCTTAAGCCATTAACTACAGTTTCTCTCCGCTCAAGCTCGACTCGTAAAGACGTCACCTGAGCTTGGAGGTCTACCCACTCAACCATGACCCCCCTCTCACATCGAGCTCATCATTCTTGGTCCTTTATGTCTCTTTGAGCTCACTGCACCTGCCAATTATCCTCATGAGCTCACCATCCTTCTCCTTTAACTCATCATCCTTCACCTTCAAATCCTCCATCTTCTGTCTCAGGTCATCAGGGAGAGTTGGTAACAAAGCATCCTCAATAGGCATGCGAACTAGGGCTTTGTGCTTAGTACAATACTCTGTATGTTTTGACTCCATCTTCTTATAGAGTCTCATCCTCTTCTCCTCCTAGCGGGCGCTCTCAATCAACTAGCTCGAAAATGGCCCGAATTTTATAGCTCGCTACACCTCCCTACTTTTCAATTTTATAGCCCATATTTTAATTTACAATCAACTAGCCCGAAAATAATAGGCTAAGATTTAACATTCAACTCCAATAGATTCTCAAAATTACTACTTATTTAAATTTTAAAAAAAGATTCCTCAAGCTTTTAACATTATTTTCGAATCAATAACTGTGACTCAAATATTAATTCAACAAACCAAATTCATTTGGGTGGTAAAAATTAGATTTTTAACAAGCTTAAATATGTTAGTTTAAATTTCAAATTTGATTTTATGAGAAATTTGGAGTGGGTGTTATTTAGACTTGTTAGAAATAGTATAAGGAGGTTGAATATAAATTTTGAAGTCATTTAATGGAGATTTGGAGTGGCTTTGAACAAGAGTTGCAATTGAAAATCATGGAAGAAGTTCGTCTACAGACTCTTGTATAAATTTGTATAATAGTGTATAAAGTGTGTTTCTACACTCATATACACTATTATACAAGATTATACATAATTATACAAAAAAAACTGACTTCATCTTCTTCTTTGCATCTTTTCTGAAATTTAACTCTAATCTACTCCAAATCACTTCAAGTTTAAATTTTGAACTCCTTTTGATATTTTCAATCAATTGGGACAACACCCAATCCAAACAACTAACAAATTCAAAAAAATCCATTTTCAAAAGCAAAGCTTTGAATGGTCTTCAATGGTGGACTTCTACTCTTCAATTTTCTTACTTTGAAAACAGGTGACACAAGAGAAGAAGCAGAAAATTCACGGTCTCTTGAAGCATATGTAGAAGATATGAAAAGAGGAGAGAGTGAAAGCAATGGTTCTGAGAATTATTTCAAATATATTATATTGTGATAATTTACAATGTAGATATTCCATCAATATGTCATATATTTTCTATATATATATATTTAAACCATATACATACATCATAATACATAATTATATTGATTTTATTCAAAGTATATTGCTAGCAAATACTCTACATAAAATTTAATATACAATATTAACATGTCACAAATATGTATATAGAATAAAAAAATATCACGTATATTGCTTATATACGGATAATTTATACAAATCTGCACGTTATATTAGTGCAAAATACAAATAGTATATTAATAATATCTATTTAAATATAAATAAGTTTATAAATAACATATGTATATACACATGATTTATAATATACCACAAAAAGTACATTATTTTCACGAAATATATGTATTTTATTTCATTAGAATGTACAAATATATAATTTTGCTAGGATTAAGTTGAATAAAAAGGTCCATGTATGAAAAGGAAAAAATATGTTATGGAATGGATCGATGATATATATATATAAATACTGAACGACTAAAATATTCCTAAAATATTAATCGATCTTTATATCCTTTTAAGCTTATTTTAATATATTTCTATTGGTTTTTTTGGTAAGTTAAAAAATATCATAGTAGTTACTTTCTACAAGAACAAGGATTTGTAATCAACACAACAATAACATATCCAGTACACAAGGATTTGTAATATAAAGTCAAATTTATTTTGGTTCGAGATATCAAATCATGTTAATACCAAAAAGAATTCATATCCTTAGTAGTTAAATTAGAGTTACTTTACCGTTAGACCAAGTACGAAGTTGAATAAGGAACGTACATGCACTTCAAATAACTAGTTTTTCAAAGCGTGTGATGTACGTGTATACTAACTTATATATTATACAAATTAATAATAATAATAATAATAATAATAATAATAATAATAATAATAATAATATAGGTAGATAAGTTGTGAAAACTAATAAGAATAAAATCATTAGGAGAATAATCGATTAAAATGATAAAGATACGAATACAAATCAAATTTGAAATATTATAGCAGCACAAGTGTCTCTTTTATAAGAGTAAAAATACTAAAAATCGATATTTTAATTAATACACCAGCAGTAATACTTTTTGAATTCCAACTTTAAATTAGATCGGTTCATAACTCATGTGCATGTAAAAGAAAGGCTGCTAATTTATTTTTAATTTTTAATTAATTGTTGAGATCTTCAGTATCATATTTCTGTTCTATCTTCTTCCTTCGTATCATTGCTAAATTTTCTTAATTAAGCTCCTGCTTGAATTTTTATTCTCATATCAATTTTGACAAGATAAATGAATTGTATCTCTTTACTCAACATCATCTTGAGATAGTACTTAGATTCTTGGTACTACAACATTAAAAAATAGTTCATATATTAGGATATATTGTGTTGTGTATCTTTTTATTATTGGTAGATATTCTTTAATTATTGTACAGTCCTATAGTTGGTAGGATTTGATATTGTACAGTCCTATAATTAGTAGGATTTGATATTGTACAGTCCTATAGTTGGTGGGATTTGATACCTCTCTGTACTCTATATAGCAATAGAAGAAAATCACTTCTCCCAAAAACTCTCTACATGGTATCAGAGTGCCAGTGGCTTATCGCCAAAGAAACCCTAATTCTTCCCTACCCGCGCCGCCGCCGCCGCTGCACTAATCGGTAGCCCGCCGCCGCCGACCTTCTCGGTCCACCTCCTCTCTCCAGCGTCTTACCGCGCCACAACTGCACTAACCGGCAGCCCTCTCTCTCTCGACGTCGATCAGCGCCTCCTCTGCCTCGCGCTTCATGGCCGCTACCACTTCAAACGATCTTCTCCAGCCGATTGCCATCAATGCATCGACTCAGATCCCACTTAAATTGGATTCCACTAATTACCTGGCGTGAAAATTCCAATTCCGAACCCTTTTTATAGGTTACGACCTCCTCGGCTTCTGGGACGGATCGAAGCCCGTGCCCACCAGCCACTATCGTCGACAAGGAGGTGACTTCCCCCAATCCAGTATATCCTTACTGGATTCGCCAGGACAATCTTATTCTCTGTGCCAACCCTGTGTTTCATTCGCGCATGAAACACATCTCCATTAATTATCACTTTGTTCGTCAATTGGTTCAGAATGGGTCTCTTCGTGTTGCCCACGTATCCTCTGCTGATCAGCTTGTTGATGCTCTCGCGAAGCACTTATCTCGTCCTCGGCTTCTTCTGCTGATGTCCAAGATTGGCGTGTCCTCCGGCTCTCCATCTTGAGGGGGCGTATTAGGATATATTGTGTTGTGTATCTTTTTATTATTGGTAGATATTCTTTCATTATTGTACAGTCCTATAGTTGGTATGATTTGATATTGTACAGTCCTATAGTTAGTATGATTTGATATTATATAGTCCTATTGTTGGTATGATTTGATACCTCTCTGTACTCTATATAGCAATAGAAGAAAATCATTTCTCCCAAAAACTCTCTACACCATATGTTATAAATAATTTTTTATAAAAAAGCTTATTTGACTTGTCTTCTTTTGATTAAAGTATTTTCAATATGTTAATATACTAACAATTTATATAAATAATATTTTTGACCGTCTCAGAGATAAATTGAATGTATTGAGATAAAAATCTAACAAGTATTTTTGCAGTATCAAAATATATATCATGAATATGGCATCTACATCACAAACTTAAGCCTTATCTAAAATATTACTTATAAATAAACAAATTAATACTTTTTTTCCAATGAGGCAAAGACCTTTTTAATGCATCCGTCTTCCTTCGTGTAGCTTTTATAAACTCTCGAAAACTTTAGATTTAATCTTTGGATGACATTTGAACTTTCTTCTGAATTGTTAGACTTTTTATGTTTTTGAAATTCTTTTTTTCTGTTTTTTTGAATTTGATAATTGTCTAGTTTATTGTTAAGTTACAGTTCTCCGTATTTCTTTTTACTTTCCATACAGAAGAAAGGGCATAAATTGCAGACAACTTGCTTTGAATGTAATAGAACAGCCGGTGAAGTTAATTCCTTAGAAAGAGATCTAATTAATGGAGGATATATATATATATATATATATATATATATATATATATATATATATATATATATATATATATATAATATGTATTTGTAACTTTTTTCGGAATAACAAAAATTAAAATAATGGGACGCTAATGTAATGAGTATAATTGAGAATGCCAATCAACCTTCTAAATTATTGCCGGTGATGACAGAGAATTGTGCCTTATAATTTTTTCATTCCATGATGACATAAACTTTGAAATAGAAGGAAATACCTTCAAACAGTTATGAAATAATATAAAAGATAAGTAAAATAATGTAAGAACAAGAACAATATAGAGAGAATAGGGAGATGAGTATTCTTATTGATACTTAGGAATTGTTAGGGATTAATTACAATGGTAGAAGACCCCTTTATTTATAGGGAGGAGTAAACCCTAGTATCTTTCTAATTATGGACATTCACCTAAAATAGGAGATTTTATAACACTCCCCCTTGAATGTCTATTCAATGATGTGCCTCGTTAAAACCTTAACTAAAACAAAACCCAATGGGAAAAAATTTAAAGAAAAGGAAAAAGAGTACACATGTTTGAATATGCGCCTAATGGTTGCCTCGTTAAAAACCTTGCAAGGAAAACCCAGTGGGACAAAACCTTGTAAGGGAAAAAGAGTGCAACGCGCATTAACTCCCCCTGATAAGAACATCAATTCATATTCTTAAGTCTTCGCATTCCGATCTTGTGAACTAGCTTCTTGAAGGTTGACGTTGGTAGAGATTTTGTGAACAAATCAGCCATATTGTCGCTTGAACGAATCTGTTGCACATTGATATCACCATTCTTTTGAAGATCATGTGTGAAGAATAACTTTGGTGAAATATGCTTTGTTCTATCTCCTTTTATGAATCCTCCCTTCAATTGAGCTATACATGCTGCATTATCTTCATACAAAGTCGTGGGTAGTTTATTACACTTCAAACCACATTTGTCTTGTATATGATGTATGATAGACCTCAACCACACACACTCCCGACTTGCTTCATGAATAGCAATTATCTCGGCATGATTAGATGAAGTAGCCACAATTGATTGCTTAGTCGATCGCCAAGATATGGCGGTGCCTCCACAGGTAAATGCATAACCCGTTTGAGATCGAGCCTTGTGTGGGTCGGATAAATATCCAGCATCAGCATAACCAACAAGATCGGGACTGCAGTTATTGCCATAAAATAAGCCTATATCAGTGGTCCCTTTTAGGTACCGCAATATATGTTTGATCCCATTCCAATGTCTCCTTGTAGGAGCCGAGCTAAATCTTGCTAAGACATTAACTGAAAAGGATATGTCAGGCCTTGTAGTATTTGCAAGATACATTAGTGCGCCAATTGCACTAAGATATGGTACTTCAGAAACAAGTAGCTCTTCATTCCTTTCTTGCGGTCGGAATGGATCTTTATTCACATCAAGTGATCGAACAACCATCGGTGTACTTAAAGGATGTGCTCCATCCATGTAAAACCGTTTCAGTACCTTTTCTATATAGGTAGATTGATGGACAAAAATTCCGTTTGCCAAATATTCAATTTGCAAACCAAGACATAATTTTGTCTTTCCGAGATCTTTCATCTCGAATTCATCCTTTAGATAATCAATTGCCTTTTGGAGTTCTATGGGGGTTCCAATAAGGTTTATATCATCGACATATACGGCAAGTACAACAAATTCCGATGTTATTTTCTTTATAAAAACACAGGGGCAAATGGCGTCATTTATATAGCCTTCTTTTAACAAATACTCACTAAGACGATTATACCACATTCGTCCTGATTGCTTTAGACCATACAAAGATCTTTGCAATTTAATTGAAAACATTTCCCGAGACTTTGAATTATGAGCGTTTGGCACTTTGAGTCTATCGGGAATTTTCATGTATATCTCATTATCAAGTGAGCCATAAAGATAGGCAGTAACTACATCCATTAAATGCATGTCAAGCTTTTCAAGGACAGCAAAACTGATGAGATAACGAAAGGTTATAGCATCCATTACAGGCGAATATGTCTCTTCATAATCGACACCAGGCCTTTGAGAAAAATCTTGTGCAACAAGGCGTGCCTTATATCTTTGTACCTCGTTTTTCTCATTTCTCTTGCGTACAAAGACCCATTTATGGCCAACGGGCTTAACACCATTAGGTGTTTCAACTATAGGGCCAAAAACTTCACGTTTTGCCAGCGAATTCAGTTCTGATTGAATTGCTTCTTGCCATTTTGGCCAATCAAGTCTTTTTTGACATTCTTCAACAGATTGAGGTTCGAGATCCTCACATTCTTGCATAATGCTAGATGCGACATTATAAGCAAAGACATTATCCACCACTATATCCACTCGATTAATATTTGCCTCAATATCAGTTGGATTTATGAATAGTTCCGTATTTTCCAGAGTCTCGGGCTCAATGGATTCTTCATGAATCTCAGAATTCGTTAAATCATGAATTTATTCATGAGATTCTTTCGTAGTGTCATTTTTGTCATTTGCTTTCCTCTTTCTAGGATTTCGATCTTTAGAACCTAATGGCCTGCCACCTTTCAGGCATGCATTCGACTCATTGGTTATGACACTAGACGATTGTCCAACAGGGACATCAATACGGATTGGAACATTTTCCGCGGGGATGTGGGATTTCGTTATCCTTTTCAAGTCCGTAAATGCGTCAGCCATTTGATTTGCTATTCTTTGCAAATGGATAATCTTTTGTACCTCTTTCACAAACAGAGGTATGTGGATCAAGATGAGATAATGATGCATTTTTCCACAAAATTTCCCGTTTGGTTTCACCAACTTCTCCCCCTAATTTTGGGAAAAGTGTCTCATCAAATCGACAGTCTGCAAATCGTGCAGTAAACAAGACTCCTGTCAATGTTTCGAGGTAGCGAATGATGGAGGGCGATTCAAACCCAACATATATTCCTAACCTTCTTTGTGGACCCATTTTGGTGCGGGATGGCGGTGCTATAGGCACATATACTGCACATCCAAAGATTCTTAAATGGGATATATTGGGTTCATGACCCAAAACCAATTGCAACGGGGAATACTTGTGATAATTCGTCAGTCTGAGACGAATTAGCATTGCTGCATGCAAGATGGCGTGACCCCATACCGAAGTGGGCAGCCTCGTTTTCATGAGTAATGGCCTTGCAATCAACTGCAGGCGTTTAATTAACGATTCTGCAAGACCGTTTTGAGTGTGAACATGAGCTACAGAATGTTCCACTTTTATCCCAATTGATAAGCAATAGTCATTAAATGCTTGGGATGAAAACTCAACAGCATTATCCAATCTAATAGACTTGATTGGATTATCAGGAAATTGTGCTCGTAGTCGAATTATTTGTGCCATTAATTTCGCAAACGCAAGGTTGCGTGATGACAACAGGCACACATGAGACCATCTACAGGATGCGTCTATCAAGACCATAAAATACCTAAAGGACCCACTGGGTGGGTGAATAGGTCCACAAATGTCCCCTTGTATACGTTCCAAAAACGTGGGTGACTCAGTCCCAACTTTTGTTGGTGATGGTCTGATAATCAACTTGCCTTGATAACAAGAAGTGCAAGGATATTCATTATTTGAAAGAATTTTGAAATTCTTTAACGGATGCCCATATGAGCTTTCTATAATCCGTCTCATCATGATCGATCCCGGGTGTCCCAATCGATCATGCCAAAGTACGAAAGTATTGGAATCAGTAACCTTTTGGTTTACTGTTGAATGTGCCTCAATTGCACTAATTCTTGTCCAATACAGGCCACAAGATAAAGATGGGAATTTCTCAATAACCCTCTTTTGGCCGGAGACATTCTTTGTAATGATGAGATATTCTAGATTATCTTCATCTATTGTCTCAATATGATAGCCATTCCGGCGTATATCTTTAAAACTCAACAAGTTTCTCTTAGACTTGGAGGAGAACATTGCATTCTCTATGATAAACATCGTGCCTCTGGGCAGAGTTACAGTTGCTCTTCCGGAGCCTTCAATCAATTTACTACTACCAGAGATTGTAGTAACATTTGCCTTACACATATTTAGTTGAGAGAAATATTCCTTTTCTTTGAGTATCGTATGTGTAGTACATGAATCAACTAGGCAAATATTTTTACAGCTGGACGTTGATCCAAGCTTGCTTTGTGAGATTTCCATATTCGCTTTTCCATAGTTTGACATACAAAAGAAATACACGAACATAAGAATAAACAAGTTCAATTCGTTTGTGTCACATTTAAACAATATTTTCAAAATCTGCTGAGGTCAGTTGACTAACTAAGTCAGATAGTCGATTATATGATTTTCATAATCGATTACTATGCAGTTTGAAAATTTCAGTTTAAGCATTTTCTTAAGACAATCGATTGTTAAACACACACAATCGATTGTTGAACATTGACAATCGATTGTTAAACACACACAATCGATTATTTGCTATTTTGAAAAACTTCAGATCACACTGTCTTAAGACAATCGATTGTTAAATATAGACAATCGATTGTTGGCTTATTTCGAAAAATTCCAGAGCACTGTCTTTAAGACAATCGATTGTTAAATATAGACAATCGATTGTTGGCTATTTTGAAAAATTCCAGAGCACTGTCTTAAGACAATCGATTGTTGGCTATTTTGAAAAATTCCAGAGCACACTGTTTTAGGACAATCGATTGTTAAGCATAGACAATCGATTGTTTTGCAGTTTTAATGCGAAATATTAGATAATCGACTAACTGTTAGGTTAGTCGATTACCTCTACTGGAAAATAAAAATATTATTGAAATTCTGAGTATGTAGAAACATTCTAACGAACTAATACTAACATTATATCATGAACTAACTAATACGAGCTGATACTAATGACTATTAGTCTATTCACTAACTATTACAAATAAGTGAAATAAAATCAAACAACTCCATCTTCTTTCATCACAGATCCATCACCGATTAGGTGGTCTATTTTCCCATCGGGTTGCTCAAAGAAGTCTACCACATCCAGGTGGGTGATGTCGAAATTGTCGTCAGAGACAAAATTTGTTTCAGGGCCTTTATTCTTTAGAGAAGCTTGATAAAGATCAACCAAATGTCTTGGTACACGGCAAGCTTTTGACCAGTGCCCTTTTCCACCGCAACGATAACATATAGTTTCTGAACCTTTTGCCTTAGGATCCTCATAATCCCGTTTCTGCTTTCGGCGGTTATCTCTCCTCGGGGGTTGACGGATATCATGGATATTTCTTCCTTGTCTACGTCCACGGTTATGACCCCGATTACGACCACGATCATGTTTAGATCCATGGCCCTTTTCATGATTGGCATAATGAGAATACACCTTATCTGCTACAGGCAGTGGTGTAGACCCAGTGGGTCGACTTTCATGATTTCTCATGAGCAGGTCATTATTTCGCTCAGCCACAAGTAGAAGAGAAATCAGTTCAGAGTACTTTGTGAAGCCTTTGTCTCTGTACTGTTGTTGCAGTACCATATTGGAGGCATGAAACGTTGTAAACGTTTTCTCAAGCATATCATAATCGGAGATTTTATCTCCACATAGCTTCAATTTAGAAGTAATTCTGAACATTGCAGAATTATATTCAGAAACAGACTTAAAGTCTTGGAGCCTTAGATGAGCCCAATCATATCGTGCTTGTGGCAGAGTGACCAACTTCAGGTTGTCATATCTCTCCTTTAAGCCTTTCCACAAGATGAGTGGATCCTTGACGGTGAGATATTCAATCTTCAAACCTTCATCAAGGTGATGGCGCAAGAAAATCAAGGCCTTAGCACAATCTTGGGTGGATGCTTTATCTCTATCTTTAATGGTGTCTCCAAGACCCATAGCATCTAAGTGGATTTCAGCATCCAACACCCATGTCATATAGTTCTTGCCCGAAATTTCAAGGGCAACGAACTGTCTTTTCATAATGTCAGACATAATCGAGAATCAAATTAGGAAGAAAGAAATACCTTAGTTTTTCTTGAGAACGATTCTTGAGACGGTAGAGTCTCGTGCTGATAACGTGTTATGAAATAATATAAAAGACAAGTAAAATAATGTAAGAACAAGAACAATATAGAGAGAATAGGGAGAGGAGTATTCTTATTGATACTTAGGGATTGTTAGGGATTAATTACAATGGTAGAAGACCCCTTTATTTATAAGGAGGAGTAAACCCTAGTATCTTTCTAATTATGGACATTCACCTAAAATAGGAGATTTTATAACACAAACAAACTTATTAATTAAATTTAACTTTCTTCTAAGTAGTTGTTGGCTTGCTTTTTAGGATAAATTTTTTCGAGACATTACTATTTGTTCTGAAGGATTACAACCCTTCAAATAAATTTACTGCTTTTATTTATTTTTTTAATTATGGGGTAACTAATTAGATTCTTAAGACGGGTAAATATGTAATTTAACTTTTAGCTTTAAAGGTTCATGCTTTTAATATAATATAGATGATGTACGCAAAAAAATATAAAAGATTTAAACTTATCTAATTAGATTTTTATATTGTTCATCTCATTTCATCACAAATACAGATAGTCTATATAATTTTATCCATGTTATCTTACCATTATTATTTTTCAAATCAATTTTTCGCAAAACAAACAGTAAAAAATTAATAAAATGTGATATTCGCCTAAATATTATTTTTGTAGAATTAGAAAAAACATCAGTATTCTCTTAACGAAGAGTGCTCTTTTTCTCTTTTGGTTTGTTTAAGAAAAAGTGATGATATTCTCTTAACTGAAAAGTTTTCAGGAGAAAATGATCAAAGCTTACGTGAGACTTGCACCGTGTGTACTTTCTTGATTTTTGCTCGGGGCGTACATCTCACAATGCAGGTAATGATTTACAGGTTGATAATTCCGAGCGCTAGGATTCTCTTATTATTTGGTGATCTCCAGCTCTTTCGGGACGTTATCATTACCTTACAGTTTTTAATATTCTCAGATAGTCAGTGTTTTCAGTATTTTATTGGAGGCTTCATAGACTAGACGAATAGTTAGACAGAGTTTCATGCCTTTCATGTTAAACAATATTGGCTACATATATGTTTCATGCTTGTTTTAGTATTTTCGCACTTTGATTTATATTATCCAGACTTTCAATATATCAGAATGTATTAGTTTATCTTCCGCATTCAGTATGTTATGATATAACATGTTGGTTCAGCCAGCCAGTTGGTTCGCTTGGTCACATGTAGTTAGGCACCGAGTGCCATATTACGTCCATGCCCAAGTTCACGGCGTCAAAGCTTGTTATCAGAGCACTAGATTCAAGAGTCTTAGGGAGTCTATGAAGCTGTGTCCAGTGGAGTTTCCTTTATATATGTGTGCCGCCCACTCATATAAATGGTTAACTACCAAGACATTCAAGATTGTCTCACTTCATTCTACTCTATATCGTGCTATAAAGCTTAGAGCAATAATTAACCTTCTGTTCCTATCAAATTCCAAACGTATTGGATGCCCAAGCGACGCGCAGGAGAAACTTAATGTCTTAGAGAGAATAATTGTCCATTGGGATATAATTATGGAGTATAGGTTGGTAACAAATGAGACATGAGATGATGTTAAAAGTGGATGCAATGGGTAGTAGTGCAGATTAGAGTATAACCTTATCAAAAAGTACAAAATCAATTATTACGTTTTATGGTCATCAGTTTTACTCAGTTACTAATTATACATTCTTTCAGTTAGCAGGTTTATAGTTATTCGGTAAGTCAGTCATTTGTTCTTCTGTTACCAGATCTCCAGTTTTTAGTGTATCAAAATTTCTAGTGATTGTGAGTATACAGTGATGCATATGGGTTCTCAAAGAAAATGTAAGTAATAGTGGTTATAGCGGAATCTTCACATATTGTATGTCTAGACTAAGACCAAGACTCAATGGATGGTGTAGTAAGTGATTTATCATATGATGGTATACTCTGAAGAATAAGTTTGTGTATGGTAATCGTATGTGTTTTACCTCATAGAGCAATTCCTTTCAATTCTTGGAGATGGATTCACAAGTTGGATGATGATAGTTCAGATGTCATATTCTAACATTGGTCAATATAGTTCTGGACAGAAAAGAGCCTAAGGATAAAATACCTAGGAGTCAGAAATATTTGTTACTACCAAATATATGATTTCGTACAACTTATACAAATGACTAAAAGATATTATATATGCAATGAGAACCAAGAGCAACCAATAGTGAATTTCAGGGAATGACTTTAAGTTGTTTTGATCTATTCATATTAGAACTACAAAGTACCTCATTAGTAAGTCGCTATTAGCAGCATCAATTATTGTGAGAAGAAGGATATGACAATTCCCCTTAAGTTATGTTACTAAGTTTTTACCCCGAACATTTATAATTTGATATGATTTTGAAGTATATTGAAAGCTAGGTGTTAGATATTTCAGTTTTGTTAAAGAAAGATGAAATTTTCCTAAGCGTGATCCATGTACGTAGTTCAAAAAGAATGATAGTGTGCAGCAAAAAAATATGGTCAGATGATGAGGAAAGTTAGGAGTAACCTTATGCTTCATTTTAGCTATTCAAAGCAGGAGAAGAAAATATGATGCTAGCAGCTGATTTGAAAAAGGATATTATGTAAGTTTTGAGTAGATACAACAAATTAGCAATTTCAACAGAGCTAGTAGAGGTAAGATTTGATCCACTTAGCCAGGTTATCTCTAGTGAGTGGATGGTTGTTTGAAATACCGAACGCATGTGTTAGAGCCTAAAGATTTTAAGTTAAATCCGAAGTACAGTAGCAGTGAAAAAAAATCAGCTAGCTGTGAGAGAGTAAACTATAGAAGAATACCCTTTAAGAGTTATCGAAAAGGAGTTTCTCCAGGATTGACAGTATGAGCAGAGTTAAATTATTAAGATTGTGTATGATAGTTTTGAATACATTAGCTTTCCATTTATGTAAGTAAATTAGTTTATCTTAGTAAGGAAGATTGCTCAGAAGTAAGTCAGAAGATGAGTAGATATTGACGTACATTGCAAAGAATTATAGAAAATAAAGAGAAAGTTATTTGGATCCCAACAAAAAAAAGAATCTGCAATTGTAAGGCCTTTGCTCTAAGGGGTGATGTCAAAACCATCAGTAAGCTCAGCTGGAGACTGAAACTCGAATAGTTAGTATGGAATGTGAAAAATAAAACTAGTTCGGTAATGAGGAAAATCATATAATTACCACGAATTATGTCTAGCATGAATAAGAATCATAAAGTGAGTCGAATGATTACTGAACTTAATTATTGATGATAAAGTGATCACAGAAAAGCTATAAAATCATGCATATTTATGTGTCACGAGGGTAGTGCTATTGCATGAGACTCTAATCTTCAGAGTATAGACTTAGCTCACAATAATTCTATAAGTGTTTTTAGGAAGTGCTTAAGAAGATAATCAAGTGTGGGAAGTAGCCCTGTATTGTGGTCCGGGCCTGGCCCGGTACCGGCCTAAGACCGCGGACCTAAGGGGCTGGTTCTGGTGGGTCTGGGCTCTAGCGGTGCAAAAACCCGTGGTGGGCGGTTCAACACATGAGGCTCGTGAGCCCAAGACCGTTAGGCCCAGGACCGCCAAGCTGGCTTGGGCCGGTTCAACCGAGCCCAACGGGCCTAAACGGGCTCCAACGATCATTTTTTTAAAAAAAATTCATTCAAAAATGGCCAACTGTTAGATTTTTAAAATCTAGCCATTGGCCTTCAAAATTTGTCCATTGGCCACTTTAAAAAATAGCTATTTGGCCCCCAAACTTTATATAATTACACTTTTTCCCAATTCTCAACTATAAGTACCCCCTCATTCTTTCATTTTTACTCACCAATTCATCAATCTCTCTCAATCTCTCTCAAGCTCTCTCAATCTCTCTCAATCTATATTTAATTTATCTTCTACTGCTTACTTTATTATTGCAATTTCATGAAAATTGTGAAGTTGGTAAATTGAAGTATTCAAGTCTTCCACGATTTGCAATATTCAAGAAGTTGTTCGGCAATTCGGTAAACTTATTCCAACTCTTAAGTTTTACATATATTTTTGTGTGTTTTAATTTGCATAATTGTTATTAATATGACATTTTCTTTGATAAAAATGTTTGGTGGTAAGGGAAAAGCTAAAATTGGTGAAAGTAGTGGCCAACCTACTACCCTCCCCCGGCTCCCCGACCTTCTTCATTTACCCGTCCTGTTGCTCCTATTATTCTTGATAGTGATAACCCTTGTTTCAATTTTCTGATAGTCAATTTTGCCATAATGTTGCACCGGGTTAACAATTAAATGAAGAAATTATGAATGCTCTATATCCTAATTAAATTATCTTAGAAAATGATGAGGAAAATGAGGATGTAGATGAAACTCAACCAGATCTAGATGATACACCTACTAGTCTTGTTAATAACCCAATTGATGGCCCGCCCGACCCACCTGCAGAAACCCCTACATTTAATAGACAACCTTCTAAACGCCCCGAAACATCAATTATTTAGCATTTTTTACTCAAGTAAGAGAGCAAAGTAAGACTAAGTGTAAAACTTGTGGGAAATTGCTAGCGCATAAATTTACTGGAGACCATAGCGGTACGGGTAGTTTGGCTAGGCACATAAAAATACACCCTAGAGATAAAGCTCGATATTCAACTGAAAGCGCAGTAAGAGGGGACAAGTGTAGATACTGCGGTTAAGCCTCAAATCTAGTTCAACCAGGAATTAACACTTTGACCGATAGTATTTTATATTACAATCCTAACAGAGGTCGTGAAGAATTAGCAAAGATGGTTACCGTTATGTTCTTACCCTTTAATTTTCCATCAAACCCTCATTTTGTGCAATATATTAGAAGAAATTTTAATCCTACTTACAAAGGTTGGCCTCGCGTAACAGTTAAGAGCGATATTTATAAATATAAACATGAGTATCAACAATATTTGCGCTATTTGTTTACTCATATAACTAATCGTATTTCTATTACTACTGATATTGGTAGAAGTAATGATTGTGATTATCTAACCGTTACTAGTCATTGGATAGATGAGGAGTGGATAATGCAAAAACGCATTATTGCATTTAGAATAATTAATTCACGGCACACATGTAAGTTTACTGCTAACACTGTTTCAGATATTTGTAGATATTTTTTCATTAGAGATAAAATAATGGCAATTTCTATTGATAATTCTTCTAGTAACACTAGTGCGATACTGAATCCTGCATTTAGTAATTGTTTCCGTGTATTTTTCATATTTACCATTTAATTGTTGGTGATGGAATGAGAATTTTAAATTTAGAAATTGAAAAGGTTAGAATGGCGCTTAATTGGCTTTTTTATTCAAACCGTAGAAGTAGAGTTAAAGAGTATTTTAAAAAATGTGATGAATATGGCCTTAGAGAAAGAAATGTTCCTAAACCTTGTCCGACTAGATGGAATTATATGTACGAAAGTTTAGTCGTTACATATGAATATAGAAACTCAATTAATGCAACGTTTAATTCTCGTGTTGGTGGTGATGATGATGATGATGAAATCCTTACGAATCTAGATTGGACAAATGTTAAAATTCTTATAGATTTTTTAGTACATTTTCAAATTGCTACTAATGCATTTTCTGGGCAATATTATCTAACTATTTCAAACTGTTTAGTTTATATTGCAGCACTATGTGATTTGTTTGTTGAATTTTTGGAGGGTGGGAAAATTTATCAACTTGCTATAAATACAATGAAAGAAAAGTTTAAAAAAAATTTCCCTATCCCCCTATTTATGATGTTGCTGCAATGTTAAACCCTACAATAAAATTAGGAGGTCCTCACTTTTGGTACTCAAATATTTATAAGAGATTAGATCTTTCACATGAGGAATTTGCTACACTAGTAAATGCAAAAGCCTCAATTAAAATAAATGCTCAAACAAACTATAATTCTTATCAACTTGCCATAGATCATGCTAGGCCAAATGTTCCAACCCCTACTTCGTCCAGTACACAATCGTCTAAAAGGGCTGCGGGCCTCAAAGCACTTAAATCTTGGACGGAGTTCAGGGGTTCTCAAGGTGATAATTTTGATGAGACTTCAAATCTAAATGATCTTCAAGTTTATTTGTCGCATGGACTTGAAAAGGAGAATCCAGACGGCAACTTTGATCTTTTAGAATGGTGGAAGGCAAGGGAAAAACATTTTCCTATTCTTGCAACGATGACTCGGATATTTTATCTATTCAAGTTTCAGCATTTGCATCAGAGAGCGCATTCAGTCAAGCAAGACTTCAAATAGGTGATCATAGAGCATCTATGAGGGAGGGCTTGGAAAAATCAGTACTATTCAGAGATTGGATCCGCGCAGAAAGAAGAAACTTTGGACTTGCCGAATCACAAATAGAGATAGGCGGCGCTTATGAAGAAATGATAGCGGAACTTGCAGAGGATGATGCTTCGCCTGGATGCGGTGATGAACAAGCTTCTTTTCCGCCACCACCAACGGAACCTCCTCCGAACCTTGAAGGATTTATGAGATTTGTTAGAGATACAATGTAGATTATGGTGTAACTTGTACTTTGGCACTTCTTTAGTTTGTTTTTTTTTTTTTGCTTTTAATGGTGGTATTAGTACCTTGTTGTACTCATTCCATTGGGGGGATGAAAACTAAGAAAGATATGTCATTTTTGGGTAATAAAAATTCTAAGACATTCCCTTGAATATCTCTTTGCAATATTTTTTTGCTCTTTAAATTGCAATTCTTTATAAGATATATAAAAAATATATATATATATAACATACTATATACTATATATACTATATATATACTAATATACTATATATACTATATATACTATATATATATGTATATATACTATATATATATATATACATATATATATATATATATATCTATATATATATATATATATATATATATATATATATATATATATATATATATATATATATGTAGTATATAAATATATGTATACTTATATACTATATATATATAATATATATAACATACTATATATAAGATGTACTATATATATTTATATACTACATATATATATATATATATATATATATATATATATATATATATATATATATATATATATATATATATATATATATATATATATATATATATATATATATATATATATATATATATATATATATATATATATATATACATAACATACTATATATAGTATATAAACAATATATACTATCACACACACACACACATACATATATGTACTCTCTCTCTCTCTCTACATATATATATATATACACACACATTGCATATATATACATATTCTAACATATATTCTATACATAATACACCCTTATATAATATATATACATATAAATAAGGCAATATATAATAATATATACATATAATACACCCTTTTATATATATTTAACGTAGAGTATATATATATTATATATATTTATATAGCTATATATAAGCAATTTATACTTGTATATATATAGTTTACAAGAAAGTGCCTTAGATAAAAAAAAGTTTTTAAAAAAATAGCCTGAAACGAAAAAAGCCAGTTAGGCCCGTATAGGCCCACGAGCCCAGTCCATTTAGCCACGGAACCATGTGGGCTTTGGACCACCATGGGCCGATTCCACCCATTGGGACCGTTTGTCCTGGGACCGGCCCGCCTCAAGCTCGGGACCGCCAGGACCGGCCCATTTAGGCATGTTAGGCCCGGGCCCGGCCCAAATAGCAGCCCTAGTGGGAAGCATAGTTCATGATTGAGGTAGATAAGATAACTCAGGTGAAAGAAGTTCACCACTTAGCCTAGCTAGGAGTTCAATTCGCGTACTCCAAAGATAGTAAAGTTTTTGTCTATAATATAACTTGTTCCCCCTTAGTAGGCAAAGTGAAGAAGAAATTGTTTGATGATCCCTACTTGTCATAGCTAAAAGAGGGGATTCACGGGCATAAAATGATAGCTTTGGAATAAGGGGGATATGATAGTACTTTGAGGAACCACAACAGATTTTGTGTTCGAGATATAGATGGACTTAAAGAGGGAAGATCGTGTTTGAAGCCCAGAAAGTATTCTGTTTACCCAAGGTCCCTCAAAGATGTAAAATGATCTGAAGGAGATTTATTGGTTGAACGACATGAAAAAGAACGCCACAGACTTTATCGCCAATTGGTCGGTTCAAAGTTGGTGAAGATGAGTTGTTGGGACCAAATTTGGTCTAACATACTATAGATAAAGTTAAGTTGATTCAAGAACATTTGAAGACATTTTATAGCCACAAAAGTCGTATTCAGACGTGCAACATAGAGACCTAGAGTTTCAAGTTGATGATTGGGTGTTCTGAATGTTTCGCTTATGAAAGGCATTATGAGATTTGGAAAGAAGGGGAAGCATAGTCCCTGCTATATTGGGCCATATAGAATCTTGCAAAGGTTTGGTCAAATATCTTATGCGTTGGAGTTTCCACCAGAATTAGCGGTGATACAACCAGTATTTCACGTATCATATTATAACATTCAAGTTTTCAGTACTTAGATACTCATCTCAGTTCAGTACATAGAAACTCATGTTAGTTCAATACTTAGATACTCATGTAAGCTCAATACTCAGCTACTCATGTCAATTCGATACTTAGATATTCATGCCAGCTTATTACTCAGATATTGATGTTATTTCAATACTGGAATATTCGTGCAAGTTTAATATTCATATATCCAAGTTAGTTTAGTATTCACAAATCCATGGAAAACCAATATCCAGTCAATGCAGTAGTCATGCAATTCAGTTTCTCAACAGTTCAGTAATCATGTATTCAGTCAGTTTAGTATGCAAGTGTTAATGAAAGTTTATGTTTCCACCAAACCCATTTAAGGTCCGGAGTTAGCAGAAGTTACAGTCAGGACAATCATTCGAGGACGAATGATCCCAAGGAGGAGATAATGTAATACCCCGTACATTCGGGCTAGGTGTGGATATGTTAAATGAGTATTAATATGATGTTTTATACATATGAATTTCTAAAGGGAGGATTATGGGTGAAAATAGTCGTTTCAAAATCAAGATGGAAAGTGAGGTGCATAAGAATCAACTAAATCGACTAAGTTGCAGAAGGTCCGTCTTCCAGCAGGTTTTAGTGAATTGTTGTAAGGAATTTGGGAAAACCCAAAGCATAAAAATTGTAATCCATTTAAATTTCTTTTCAACGATATATTTTAGAGCCCAAACGGATCTTTGTGAAAAATGTTATGCCCATTTTTACAGGACAATGTGTAACTACCGCATCATTTTGACCGCGACTGACCGCGGTTGTGAGGCATTGTTCCAGCTATTTACCATGGTCAGGATCGTGTTCAAGCCCACTGGGACGCGGTGGCCGACTTGGGAAGTCATTTTTTAGCTTATTTCATCCCCCCACAGTCCCAAAACATTAAAACTTGCTCTAGAAAGGAAAGCTCTCAAAACTCTAACTCCTTAAGGGTCTCTCCACCATCCAAGGTAAGTTTTAATTGTGATTCTAAGTTAATTTCCAACATCTTATTAACATGGGTAAACCCTCCAATATTCGATTTACATTGTTGAGAGAAGAAACCCTAGAACTCGAATTCAAGAAGATTGAATGTCAACAAGGTAATATCTTCACCCTCTGGTTGATTCTATCATTGAATTAATGATTATAGACTCTAGTTCATGAGATATGAGTTGATGGGTTTGATAGAAAAGCATGAACAGTTATAGGTTTGGGCTGTTGATTATTGGTTAAGGGTATTGTTTACCTTATGGGTGACAAAGAATAATGTTGATTATAATCATTTGAGACTTTAGAATTTATCTAGGAGAAAGAGAATGGGTTATTGGGTGTAGAAACACCATTCATAGGTATTATGAATATTTATACTCACCAAGTGTTTCATAAAATGCCTAAGGGACCAAAACATGAGTATCATTGCTAATATAGAACCCCTTTGACTTATATTGATATAGATTAAAGTTGAAAGGGTTGGCGAATATTGTATTACGCTCAAGAGCAGGAAGTTAAGGTATGTGAGGCTAACTCTTTATGTTTGGGAATTCAATGATTCTCCCTGCACTACGTTTCTTTTACGATGTTACCAATTGCCTCAGAAATATAGTTAAGTCTAGTTTCTTGAATAGTTGTAGAACTTCTATTCTATAGCTTCGTAACTCGTTCACCACTTTCATTCTGAACGTTGTGAGCTCAGTGCGTATTCAATATAGACTTGGGTTTGATGCTCCCGAGTCTTAGTATAGATTACTCAGTATGCCATAAAAAGTTGAACTTTCAGTTTTCATAATCAGATCAAGAATATATGTCTCAGTCTAGTCCTATTCAATATAAAAGTATTATGTAACTCATTGTGATCTAGTATTCCAGTATCATGTAAGTCAGTGCAATTCAATATTTCACTATCATGTATTGCAGTTTGATTCTCAATTCCTGAATGTTGAACATCTTAATTTGGGTCTGAGGCCGTAGTTTATAAGATTTATGCATACTTGGGCCTGAGAGCGTAGTTTATGCTTTATGCATGTTTGGGCCTGAGGCCGTAATTTATGATTTATGTGTTTTGGGCCTGAGGCCGTAATTATGTATATGTATTCTTAGGCCTGAGTCCATACCTTGTGCACATATATATTGGGCCTCGGGCCGTAGCATATTCAGATAAACAGATTTTTCATCATTTAGAAGAAGAAGTATTCATATCCTTACTTCCTTTATCATTTCAGTTATCAATTATCAGTTCAGATACCAGTTATCAATTCAGTTATCAGTTATCAGTTCAATTATCCGTTATCTGTTACCATTTCTGTTTCAGTTACAATAGTTATCATTTCAGTTATCAATTATCAATTCTCAATTATCACCTTAGTTTCAGTTTCCGTATTTTAATTCTTTTTTTCAGTTGCTTTATATACCAGTGTAATTCAAATGTATTGCCATCTCTTCTTTCCGGGGCCTACATTTCACGATCCAGGTAATGATTTACAGGTTGATGATTCAGAGCGTTAGGTAGTTATTTGGTGATCCCCAGTTCTTTCGGGATATTATCATTACCTTACAATCTTCAATATTTTCAAATAATTAGTATTTTTAGTACTTTATTAAAGGCTTTATAGACTAGAGTAACAGTTAGACAGAGTTTCAGGCCTTTCATGTTAAACAATGTTGGCTACTTATGTATTTCAGGCTTGTTTTAGTATTTTTGCACTTTGATTTGTATCATCCAGACTTTTAGTATATCAGTATGTGTTATTTTATCTTCCGCATTCAGTATGTTATGATAACACATGTGATTTAGCTGGTCAGTTAGTTTGCTCGATCACATATAATTAAGCACCGAATGTCGTGTTACGTTCAAGCTTAGGATCGGGACGTGACAAAAAAATAAAGAGCCAAATCGTTGAAGGGCTTCGCTGAATTCTTGATATTTCAGATATGGATAGTATCTGTCCAACTCAAATAGGTATTGTTTCCACATATCTGAACTAAAGTATAACGTTGCATCAAATATATTAATATTGTTGTATTTTGCAAGTGTTTTTACAAATTTAATCACATAACTTTAATTGTGTCAAAACTTTATTAACGAATTGGTTTGATTTATATGTATATTTTTTCTTTGTGCTACAAAAGTAGTTATTGAATCTCATATACATTTGAGTAAAAATTTGGAATATCTATGCAATTGAAGATTTATTACTTTCAATATGCATTTTATATTATTTGACATATATCTACATGCAATTGTATTATTATTATTATTATTATTATTATTATTATTATTATTATTATTATTATTATTATTATTATTATTATTATTGATGATTGTCGTTATTATTATTACTACTATTATTATTATTATAAAAATATAAATTTTCAAGGGGAAATATTGATTATTGAATAAATATCAACGTGCAATCACTGACATGCAACGTACATTCATAGAGACTAATCAAATAAAGATGTATATAAACAACATATACATATATACATGAATTTCCTAAAAAATACATGATTTATAGTGTATATATACCATAAACATACATCGTTTGACCAAAAAGTTTTAGGCCATTTTGTTAAACTAATTGAATAAGAAGATATGAAGTAAATCCCATCCAGATATAATTTATTCTAGATATGAGTTAGGAGATAGAAATAAACAAGCATAGTTAAACATGTAATTTAATTATAGTTGCGACTAAATTTCATAATACAAGAAAAGTGTGTTTCCACCAATAATATCAAATGATAATGAAGAATACATAAAAAAAAAAAAGTCACCATTCTTGAATAAGACAGACCTCCGTACATTTGATTAAGTTGAATTACATATAAATACCATGATTCTAAGCTCTTTGCTCCTTCTTGGGTAAAGAACCTTCGAGGAGGGAACCTCTTCACCTTCAGAGAGATGTATACGTTTGTGTGTTCCCACTAGGTCCCTTTTTTATTATTCTCTCTTATGATATTTACACAAAATATTTTTCTTATCTAGCGGTCCTTAACCGGAGTACTTAAGTTCTTGGAATATTCCGTAGGATATTCTTCTAAAATGTCTAAGTGTCGAACTTAGCCGTTCGGACCGAATTGAATACTCGACCTCAGCCATAGCTAAATCACTCGTCGATATATTTTCTTTATTTTTTTACCGTGTTTAAGTTATAGAATATGTTAATTACTTTATACTAAAGATTATGATATATTTTATGATTCTACATGTACATATTATGTAAATTAAAGGGAATTTTCAGCTACTTTAGGCCCAACAATTAAGCTCACAACAGTCACCTCAAGTTTATCGCTAATAGTTGAGAATCAGTTTTCAAGCATACAAATTTTAAACTTTTTGAGTCAAAGTGATAAGGCTTCCCACTAAGATATACCTTAAGTTATTAGTATAAGCGCAAAGTTTAATCACAGAAAGTAATCTTTATCAACCAGAAAAGCTACAACAAACCTCTCCCCGATATATTTTGGGACTTAATCTAGGGTAAATCACCCACCAGTGATGTACGCAGGAATTTTTGTAAGTAGTGTCATCAATTTAGATATAAATAAATAAAAAATTATTATAATAATATCATACTTAAAAAATAATCAAGAAAAAGAAATAACATAACTTACAATGTAGTATCCTTCAATTTATAAAATGTATTTGACTACAAATTTTGAGGCTTCACCGGATAAGCTAGACGCCTCTTTGTGACAAATGGTGTCACTTATTTAAAATTACGTTTTTCTTATTTTTTTATTGAATTATATATAAATAATTAGTAAAAAATTTCGACGAAACGGTGTCACGTGTCACCGTTTGGGCTAAGCTAAATCCGCCCCGAACACCCACCCCCACCCCTTCCCCATCCAACATCTCATGGTAAAATTTAGTCAATATAAATTCTGACACCAGTGATAAAATAATAGGAATAACAGTAAACGTAAAAATATCACATGCACATAAGAATTGAACCAACCCTAACTTTGCGACCAAATATCAATAATACCTAAATCAGACAATGACAATAAAGAAGGTTAAAAGATAACTTATATGTCTTGTTTCTTCCTCCACCAGCAGTTTCTCTGATAATTCCTCGTCGAACAGCCCTCATTCATTTCGAGTAATAACGATTATAAACCCTAATCAACCTCTGGATTAGAAATAGAAGATATCTTGTGAGAAAGAATGAAATCTCTAATCCATAACCCTAATCAGCGAACAAATTCTTCTTTAATCGAGCGTAGAGCATCGAATAGAGATGAATATGTTGTTGTTTTTTTTTGTGAAATACATAAACGGCCTTTTAAAGTTGTCCTCAACGATCAATTGGATATATTAACTGAGCCCATTTTCAGCTAGACACTTCATTCGTTCACAAAAGTGTGTCTTTTGAACACTCGATTCCAACAAACCTCATACGTGAGATACAATCGCAAATGACGTGTCAAATAAATTATCACGACCCAAATTCCATTGTAGGTCATAATGGCACCCAACATCATTGTTAGGTAAGCCAACCCAAATCAATTAGTGAGTTTCCAATTATTTCATTAAACAATCCCGACATTTACTTAACTTAAATTTACAACAGTCAATAATTAACAAATTCATAATAATAGAAATACAACCCAAAAGCAATAGTCTACTAATGTATATGTTAGGAACTAGTGTCACAAGTACGAGGGTAACTAGTAGAATGTACAAAAGAATATAACTATCCTACTGCCTGAAACAGATAGACAGTAATATCAAAAGGAGAAACTCGGACATGCTACTGAATGGCTCAGAAGGGGCAGCTCACCGTAGAATCTCGGTCAAGTATCAGGAACGTGCGCGTAACTAGATGTACCTGCCTCAGATCCTATATATTTAAGTACAGAAGCATAGTATTAGTACGTAAATAATATGTACTCAATAAATATCCAGTCTAAACTCGAAAAAATAGTAACGAAAGGTCGACTTGACACTCACTAGGGTCAACAATAATATAATTTAAGGGTTTCGCTGAGCATGGATGTCATGATTAAATAAAAGTTAATAATAGGAACTGACGGGCTCTTTCATAAATAGTATTTCGGTTTCTAACATTTAAGTTAGCAATCTATATTTCAAGGCATTTAATGGAGTTCAAATCACAGAGTATACCAAGATAATAGCATGTGTAAATAATGTTAAGGTTGTACGGCCTGATCCAACATAATAATAAAGTGTGCATTATCAGAGGGTTAAATGATGCGAATCATAGTTACATCTATTACCTTGCTCGTGAATCATACATGCAACGCGATCAACTTCAAATAAACATATCAAACAGTCAATCAATAATTTATCAGGAAGGCAATTATCCAAAGTAAAACTTCTCTTTAACAGTCAAGAAAATAATGTTTAACTTTTTAGAAATCTATTTTCCAAGCTCAGTATGATTTACACAATTTAAATGCATAATAAAGTTATAAATACGGCAAGTAAAGCATGCTTTGGGTCATGGACTACCCGAACTTAAACATAATAGTAGTTACGCACAGACTCTCGTCAGCTCGTGTTGCCCCCACAATTAGTGGCAAATATTTTATTATTTTTCCTATGAAAATAATTTCCTCTTACAAGATTATAAAGGAGACTTACCTCGTCCTAAAGCTTACTTCAAATTTCAAGAATGCGCTTAAACCCTTAAATCTGAGCCGAACGATCCAAAACTATTCAAATGGGGTAAGAACTACTCAATATATGCTCAAGAGTTCATATTCTAACTATTAAACTAATTTCCCAACACTAAATGAAAGGTTCCTAAAATTCATCCCCGAGCCCACATGCCCGGATTCTAGAAATTTTTTAAGAAAGTGGTTACCCATAACCTAAGGATCAAGAATATATGCTATTACATTTCATTATTAATTTCGTAGTTAAATCTTATTTTTGTCTAAAACCTAGGTTTTACTCTAAACCCATAATTTTCACTAATTTTCATGTTATAATCTACCCATAAACTATGTATTAAACTCACATTAAGTAGAAATAACTTACCTCCCAAAGCTAGGTTGAAATCTCCCCTTTTGAAGCTCCCAAATCGCCCAAGCATGGAGTGAAATATGTTTAAAATGACACAATTCCCATATTAAATGAAGGTCACTGCATTTAGCGATTTCCGCATCTATGGTCTCGCTTTTGCGGAATTTGGGTTGGCCGATTAGGGCGGCATCTACGGTCGGGTGATCGCTTCTGCGGTTCTGCTTCTGTAAAGAGGGGCCGTATTTGTGGAACTTGGGCTCCTCCGCTTAGGCCGTATCTGCGATGGCTTAGCCGCTTCTACGGGCTCGCACATGCAACTGGCCAACCACAGGTGCAGTTATGACAACAATCTGGAGCTTCAGCTCCTTCTCAAATTTTCAACTTAACTCGAACCTTGTCCGATTGACGCTCGAGGCCTCTGGGGCTCCGCCCTAATATACTGACAAGTTTTGAATCATATAATGGACTTGCTTGAACCTTCGGAACATCCAAAACAATATTAAAACTAATAATCACACCCTAAAATCAATTGAATCAAACTCATAAACTTTAAGTTCTTCAATCTACTTTCAATGTGACAAAACACACTTATACTATTTGGATTGATACCAAATTTTACATTCAAGTCTTAAATAACATTATGGAACTGTTCCCGATCTCGAAATTTCGTTCGGACTTTGATAACACAAAAATTTGCTCCAAATGAAATTTAAAGAACTTCAAAATCTTTAAGGACTCAACTTTCACTATTAAGCACCAAAACGCTCCCGGTTCATCCAAAACCCGATTTGGGCATACGTCTAAGTTCGAAATCATCATTCGGACCTGCTAGAACTTTCAAATCCCGATTATGAGATTGTTTACTCAAAATATTGACCGAAGTCAAACTTGATCTTTTAAGCTAACCTTAAGGAACCAAGTGTTCTGATTTCAACTCAAACTCTTCCAAATTCCGAATCAACTATCCCCCAAGTTATACAAGTTATAAATCAGTAAAAGCTAAGTACCGAAAGTCTTATACAGGGAAATGAAGTTCTAGAAAGCAAAATAATAGTCGGATTATTATACGAACAAATCATTAAATGACACGTGGATCTTTAGAAACAAGTACTCTTATTGAAAAATAGAAATTAAAACTTCTTCTTCCAATAGCAGTTGGCTGGATCGCTGCCAACGAGGCTATCCCAAAACCAACATGAACCCCCCTTGAGTTAATCCTAGCGCTACATCAACATTTCTCCATCAAATGCTCAAATCCAAACATTATGAAATTCCTTTATTTCAGCCAAGATCTTAAGCGCCGCACAAGCTCCCTAGCCACAGACCAATATCTCCTTTTATCGCCTCAAATTCTTTTGATGTGCTTTGAAGTCAACAATGGCGGAAGAAAGAGCCATCCATGTTTGAGTGTGGAAATTAATGTTTCCTACATCTTCAATCTTTTGTGGCCTTTTACATAGAGGATTTTCTATGATTTTTAGTTTGAAATTCAAGCATATGAGAATATTGTGAAATTCTTAAGCACGCTCTTTCTCCTTTATGTTATTCACCAGCTGCAGAAATTACATGTCCTTCCACTTTTGCTTCGATTAAAGGGGAAGTGGGTGAAAAAGAATGAAAAATTTTCCCCAGTCGAGATCTAACGATGGAGGTCCTACTCGATTTGTAATCTTCTTGATTGGTAGGATAACAAATGGTAATTTAAGGTGAGGTTTTCGTGTATTTGTGTAATAATGGTGGTTTGAGTTAGAGGTGAGTGGAGAAGATTTGAAGAAGAAGGTGATTTAGGGTAGCTCCACATAGTTTTTAGGAGAAAAAAAGATAAATCTAATTTTAGGTAGGCAACTCGCGTCTTGGAGAGTGCATATCACGTAATGAGGACTATCATTGAGTTAGGTACTTAATTGATTTTTTTTTTGCGACGAATAAAATGTCTAACTGAAAATAAGTTTAGTTAAAATGTCCAACTAATCATTAAGAATAATTTATAGGAGTCGTTTATACATTTAGTCTTTTTTAAAAAAAAAATTGTAAAGTGGAAAATTTGAATTGAGCCGATTATTTCTGATGTGGGACTAAAAAAACACATGGTGTTTTATAAACACATAAGTCAACTAGCTTTCAGGCAGCTAATAGGTACGGGATTTAATTGAGGTAACTAAATAAATATATTTGCCAAGTTTAGGATCCGTCTAGGTATTCTGTCATTATTGTACTGTATCGTTTGATAAATATAATATTTAGATAGAGTATATCGTTTGATATCGTTTCATGATATCACGCATCATCAATATGAAGAATAAATTTGTAATATTATAAAGAAAAATTATAATACTGGATAAAATTCCTATATAAAAAGATAGAGTAAATGATAAAATAAAATTATTTAATAATAATGAAGAGTGAAATTGAGTAAAAAGATAAGGTGACGATGTGACCACACCAAATCGGTCGTTACATAAAGTGGCACATTTCGTCGTTACGTACGACGAATTTAACAATAAGATATAATAAAATTTAAGTAATAATCAAAACAAACTTCATATTTAAAGTAACAATACAATACAATATATAACAACCATCCAAACAAGCTTATAAATGCTATGTATTAATTTCGTCTTTATGTTATCCAACTTATCGCTATTGACGTTCAATCTTATTATATGATCGATCTTGATCTTTCAACTAACAAATCCCAGAAAAGCTAACAGATAATTAACTCCATCATGGACCAAAATTGCAAGAGCTAAAATTTTCCATATAAAAAAAAAATCCACTTTTTCAATCTCCTTCATTTTCTTATGGTATACAACATACTCAGTGTGGTATTACAAGTGGCATATAAAAAGGATAGACTGTACATAAATTTTCTGCCTTGTAAAGATTTTTATAAACCCTCGGCTCAAGACCAAATTAACAGATTTAATCGATTAAAATTTGGTTACATCCCTCTGTTCCTATCCTTCTAACGAATCTATTTTCTTCCTCCCATGTTTTGGCTCAAGTATATCATTAGTATATAAATTAGACAAGCAATAAAATTGTGAAGTTGCTAAACATATATTTTTTTATTTAAAAAAAACAAGCATAATAGGTAAAACGAAAGGGGTTTTCAGTCACTTATTTTCTAATACAAGTAAGAACATAAAATAAGTTGATAACTTAAATGAACACATTTAGGAATCAAAAGTTTACAAGTAATAGAGAATACTTGAGGTCCTTACATGATTTCCAAAAGAAAACAAAAAGAAGAAATAAAAAAGTTTCTTGCATACATAAGCAAATATTAAATAAGTGATTTCGGAGAGATCAAATTTTCTGTATAAGCAATTCCATCATGAACTCTAAAATATTCGGGCCAGAATCCAAATGGACTTGTGGATGTCCTAAGTGCAGTATATCCAAAATCCAAATGTAACCATACGGTTTGTCCAAGGTGCACTACTAAAGTTTCAAATAAATATCGGATTTTTTTACATATTTATACCATATAGCAAACTTTATTACCTTTCATGTTTAAAGTTTGTGTTTATTACATTTAAGCATACCAAATTTCAATTTATGTACCATAATTCAAATTAAGTCTTTAATTATAGCCTCATTTATTTTAGGCTTTATTTTTGGAACCGTATCTTCACGACTTTTACATATCTATACACGCTTCTCTCTCTCTCTCTGAATACCCATGATTTACCTCTATTGTAATTACCCCCCCCCCCCCACAATCATTTTTCTTCAGTTTGTTTCCGCGATTTTTCCACCATTGTGCTGAAATGCGAAGCAAGTATTTGCACTATGTTGATGCTAGCGGAGTAGAAAAAAAAGTTGACAAACAACTTAAGCGCAAGGGGAAAGACTTGATGGTAGATGATGATTTTGTAGAAAATTCACCCAAACTTCAAACTGTGAAAAACCAAAAGGTGTCTCCTTCACCGTCAAAACAAAAAAAGAAGAAACCCTCAAAAAAAATTACCAAAATTGGTTCCTCAAAAAATTTCATTAAAGGTAAACAATATTTATTTGTCCTTATTGTTTTGTAGTTTAATTTTTTTTCCCAAAAAATATTCTGCAAGTATTTTTTGGTGTTGAAATGTTTTTTGGCAAAATGTGTTATCGTCTAAATTATATAGATTATTTGTCACAATTTTGTAGGTTTATTTGGAACTGTGATTAATAGATAGTCTATAAATGTAGTTAGATTGTAGTTGATTTGTAGTCTGCTAAGTAAATTGTATCTATGGTTTTTGTATTGCAACTTGTATAGCTGCTACATTTAACTTCATTCTCAATAATTGACATTTCAAATTCACTTTTCATTAATTCAGAGAATTCCTTGCACAAAGAATTGTTAGTAGCACCAAAAATAATATCATCTACATATATTTGAACTAATAAGATGTCATTGTTTTTGTTCTTAATAAAGAGTGTAGTGTCAACTTTCCCCCTAATGAACTCATTGTCCAAAAGAAATTTGCTTAAGCGTTCATACCAAGCTCGGGGAGCTTGTTTAAGACCATAGAGGGATTTCTTAAGTTTGAAGACATGATCGGGAGATTTAAAGTCTTCAAAACCCGGGGGTTGTTCAACATATACTCCTCTTGAATAAACCCATTTAGGAAGGCACTCTTTACATCCATTTGATATAAAATAAAATTCATAGAAGAGGCAAAAGCAAGTAATAGACGAATAGCTTCTAGTCGTGCAACTGGTGCATAAGTTTCTTCATAATCAATTCCTTCTTCTTGATTATAACCTTTAGCAACAAGCCTAGCTTTGTTTCTAGTGATTATACCATTTTCATCTAATTTATTTCGAAAAACCCATTTCGTGCCAATTATGGTGTGATTATCGGGTCTTGGCACCAATTCCCAAACACCATTACGTTTGAATTGGTTAAGCTCCTCTTGCATTGCCAAGGTCCAATGCTCATCCCCAATTGCTTCGGAAATGGTTGTAGGTTCTATTTGTGAAACAAAAGCCATATGTCCTACAGTGTCTTTAAGGAGGTTTCGAGTACTTACCCCTTTCTCGATGTTGCTGATTACCTTGTCGAGAGGATGATCTTTAGATGTCCTCCAAGCCCTAGGCATCATCGATTCGTCCTCTTGTGGTGGTTCTTCTTCCGATGATTGTTCCACAGCTTCATCTTGAACTTCCTTTGGATTTTCCTCTTGTACCTTGTCTTGAAGACTTATTTTGTTTAAAGAATCTGCAAGATCAACAGAAGAATCCTTTCTCGCCAAGCGAGCATCATTTTCACAAAATACTACATGAGGAGATTCCTCAACAGTTTTGGTTCGATTATTGAAACTCTATATGCTTTGCTACGCGATGAGTAACCAAGAAAAATTCCTTCATCAGATTTCGCGTCAAAGTTTCCCAAGTTATCTTTTCCGTTGTTGTGAATAAAACATTTACAACCGAAGACTCTAAGATGGGAAAGATTTGGTTTCCTTCCCTTATAGAGTTCATAGGGAGTTTTCATGAGTATCGGTCTTATGACAGCTCTGTTTAAAACATAGCTTGCGGTACTCACGGCATCCGCCCAAAACTTTTTGGAAATCTTAGCCTCATCGAGCATGGTTCTAGCAATCTCTTCGAGACATCGATTTTTACGTTCCACCACTCCATTTTGTTGTGGTGTACGTGGAGCCGAAAAGGTATGTTCAATACCGAGTTCGTCACAAAAATCCACAAAGAGATTATGATCGAACTCTCCCCCATGATCACTTCTTATGGAAGTGACGGTTGTGTTCTTTTCATTTTGAACACGTTTAAGAAAACTTTTAAAAGCTTGAAAGGCATCACTTTTATGAGCAAGAAATAACGTCCATGTGAATCTAGAGTAGTCATCAACAATTACAAAAGCATAAAGATTTCCACCAAGACTTTCAACACGAGACGGTCCGAAAAGATCCATGTGAAGAAGTTGTAACGGTCTAGTGGTTGAAACAACATTTTTAGATTTAAAAGAGGCTTTTATTTGTTCCCTTTTTGGCATGAATCACAAATAGAATCTTTTTCAAATTTTAGTTTTGGAAGACCGATTACTAAATCTTGAGAAACAAATTTGTTTAAAAGATTCATGTTGACATGAGCTACTCTATGATGCCATAACCACATGTCGTCTTCTTTACTCAAAAGGCAATTCACAAAACTTGATGAAGAATTTTCAAGATCAACCATATAGATATTATCCATTCTAATACCACGAAGAATAACTTTAAAATCACTGCGACGGATAACTAAGCTTTCTTCGGAGTCAAACAATACAAGATTTCCCTTGTCACATAATTGACTTATGCTCAAGAGATTATGTTTAAGACCTTTAACTAGCAAAATATGCTTAATGGAGGAGGATTCGTCCTTACCGACCGAGCCAATGCCGATAATCTTTCCTTTGTTATTGTCTCCAAAAATAATGTTTCCTCCTTCCGTGGGTTTTAGTTGAAGGAATTTTGATGCATCCCCGGTCATATGTTTGGAGCATCCACTATCAAGGTACCAAAGTACACTTGATCCCTTCAAACACACCTACAAAACAAATTAATGAGATTTTGGTACCCAAGCCATTTTGGGTCCTTGTGTGTTAGGTGCAAAATAGTGGTGTGATTGACATGCAGTGAAATGTCTATGTTTAGTGAAGCATGCTGGAGCAATATGTCCAATTTTATTGTAATAATGACAGATGACATTCGGATTGTGCATTCTTCTAGGATGATAATAATTTGGGGATCTAAATTCATTCACCCTATTTTTTGGAATATAGTTTTGATGTAATTTTCGAAAATCTTTTCTAGGTGTTCTAAATTGCTCAACATTTCTCCTAGTGTTTATTCTAGGATGCATAACGATTCTAGGATTATTATTTCTAGGTTGAATATTTCTAGGTTGCAATTTTTGAAAATCTTTTCTAGGTGTTCTAAATTGTTCTACATTTCTTCTAGTGCTCGTTCTAGGATGTATAGTGGTCCTAGGATTGTTATTTCTAGGTTGTTTAGGAATGGTCTCATCCTTTTTGTTAGGCACATTTTTGAAACATATTCCATGTTTAGTAGATTTCAAGTTTATAAGAACCTCATTGAGATTTTTGTGAGAGGAGTTGAATTTATTCAAGGTGCTCTTGAGTTTTTCTACCTCATCTTTTAGAGATTTGCAAGATGTACAACCATTGTTTGAGCTTTCGGGTTTATCGGCGCTTCTTTTGCCGTAAAACTTGTTTTCCTCTTTTAATTTCTCATTTTCAAGAGTTAGTTTTTCAAAATCCTTTTCTTTTGAAGAAATTTGTTTTCTTAAATCTTTTATAGATTTAGAAGCGCTAATAAATTCTTTATACAACTCATCAAATGCATCTTGCATTTCTTCTAAAGTGAAATAGTTCTTAGAAGTAGTACATACCTCATTTTGAGTTTCTTCGTGTGCCATAAGACACAAGTTTGCGGTCTCGTTTCCTTCTCCATAACTTGATTCGTCTCTGGAGTCGCCTCCCCAAGAGATGTATGCTCTTTGTTTCTTGACGGGTTTCTTCTCCTTTTTGGTATTTGGACAATTTGATTTGATATGCCCGATTTCTCCGCATCCATAGCACTTTAATTGGTCTCCTTGTCGCTTACCTATTCGTTCATACTCCTTTCGCATGAACTTGTGAAATTTCTTAATAACGAGTCCGAACTCGTTATCTTCGTCGCTTGAATCCTCATCATTTTGAGGTTGAGCCGTGCTTGCTTTAAGGGCGATTCTTCGTTTCCTTTGATCATCCAAAGGAGGGTTAAGAATAGTATATTCATAGGTTTTGAGATTACCTCTAAGCCCGTCGATTGTGACATTTGTAATACCGATTGACTCTTGAATAGCGTCGGCTTTGGAGCGCCATTCCGGAGTGAGACTTCGAAGAATTTTACGGACAAGCTCCCTATCCGTGAAAGTCTTCTTGAGAGCATGAAGATCATTAACGATTTTTGAAAATCGTTCGAACATATCGTCTATCTTCTCGCTTTCCTTCATATGAAAAAGTTCATATTCGTGGGTTAGAAAATCTATTTTAGCTTCTCTTACCTGGTCCGTACCTTCGTAGGTGATCTCCAATTTATCCCACATTTGCTTAGCCGTGGTGCAACATGAGATTTTCCGATAATCATCGGGATTTACAGCACAATATAACATGCTGATGGCCTTTGCATTATATTCCACCTTTCTGATATCGTCCATATCGTATTCGTCTTCCGACTTTGGGACGAGTTCATCTCCAACCTTTTTAGTTGAAAGTTGTTCTCCATTCTTTATGATTTTCCACAATTGGAAGTTGTTTGATTGAATGAAAATCCTCATCCTCTCCTTCCAATAAGTGTAATTGGTGCCATCAAAGAGTGGTGGCCTTGTGAAGCATTGTCCTTCGCCTAGTCCTGCATTAACATTACGAGTAGAAGCCATGGATTGTTTCTCTCAAACTGTTAAGTCTTTCAGAGAGTTAGGCTCTGATACCAATTGTTAGAATATACGCTTAACGCTAGAGGGGGGGTGAATAACGTTATAATAAAAACAATATAAATTTGCGGAATTAAAATTGCAGGAGTAAAATAAGTGCGGTAAATAAAGAAGTAAGGAGAGAACACACCGAACTTATACTGGTTCACCACAACGTGTGGTTAGTCCAGTTTCCCGAGAGACTCTCTCGAGTTTCTACTAACTCCGTTAAGCTTACGGGTGCTTAACAAACCGTTACAAACTGAGAACACAAGTCTCAACGATGCTTGCTCGAAGATACCACACTTCAAGACTTCACGTGAGGGAATTTACCTTTCCTTCTTACAACCACAAGGGATTATAATTTCCCTTCAAGTGTATACAAACACTTAGCACTCAAGACAAGACTCTCTTACAGAGTAGATATGAGTAAAATTAATACGCTCAAGAACACAACAACTTCGTCAAGAGTTTGGCTCTCAAAAACAATGAAATGAATATAAAATGATTGATATGAGAGTATGTAAGCTGAAGCAAGAATGTAATCAGTTGTTGTACTTAAAAGAGTGATTTTGAGGTGTATTTATAGTCTTCAAAGTCACCAAGACCGTTGCTTAATTGCCAATCACTAATTATTGATTTTGTGCTAGGATAATCGATTGTCTGATTTGCATAATAGATTATCTGCAAATCGTTCAAAAATCATATGCAGATTTTAAGCAGAATAATCGATTATTCAAATTGCATAATCGATTACCTGATAACGTTTAAAAATCAGACGCTGATTTTATGCTAGCATAATCGGTTATTGCCTTGTGCATAATCGATTATCTTTCAGCTTTTAAAAATACTTTGGCAACGGTCTTAACATAATCGATTACCTAAAATACATAATCGATTATTTTTCTGTTTTGTAAATTCCGGTTATACACTGTCTTGACATAGTCGATTATCAAAAAAGACATAATCGATTATTTTGCTGTTTTGTAAATTCCGGTTTACACTGTCTTAACATAATCGATTATCAGAAAAGATATAATCGATTATTTTGCTGTTTTGTAAATTCCGGTTTACACTGTCTTAACATAATCGATTGTCAGAAAAACATAATCGATTATTTCTGTCCAGATTTGAAAGACATGTTTAAAATTTATTTTGGCTAAAATGAAAATGTTTGAAAATCATTTTGTTTTAAATTAAAGATGCATGGTTTGATGAAAATGATTTTACGAGAGAAGCCAAGTCTTGAATCTATTGTCGGATCAAGATCACAATATAAAACGACTCATGTATAACTTTGTTGCTTTACTTGATCTTGTTCTTTGTTTCTCTTGTGCTTGGACTTCGGCATATGTCAATGTTCCATGCGCGTCACTTTGTCATTTATCAAAACCTACAAAGATTAACACACGTTTAGTTTTAGCGACTTGAGAACGTGTTTCAACAAATATGAGAGAACAACTCAAATGTACAACAAAATAATAGTAATATTGTTGGGGAGGGCAACCCGAACTCTTATCATTTAACACTGTTGCGACTTGCAACCCGATACAATATAATATTTGTTGTGGCATGAAACCTGATCTAATATAATATTGTTGTAGCGTGTAACCGGATCCATATTTAGTATTGTTGTGACGTGCAACCCGGTCCATATTTAATATTGTTGCGACGTGCAACCCAATCCATATTTAATATTGTTGCGACATATAACCCAATCCAACATAACATTATTGTAGTGTGAAACTCAATCCATATATTTATATACCTTTAGCAACAACCATACCAAGTGTTCTGGCAAAGGATCAACAATAAACTACACTATCCCGGCAAGGGATCAACAATAAACTATACTATTCCGGCAAGGGATTCAACAGTAAAAGTAAATACGTTCTGGCAAGGGAGATCAGTTATAACCAATCTTAACTCAACTTCTACTCATCTCAGCTAACACCAATACTCAACCATAAGTAATTTCCACAAAAACAAACTTAATTCTTGCCCAATATCGAGAATCATCAATTAAAGCATCCATAGTATCATTTTAGTACACAACAAATTTCAATTTAAGACTCACGGTCATGCTCGACACCAACGTATAGATACTCTTCACCATATCGTACTCAACAAGAAGCAAATAGCAAATAGGACACAACACCTAATCCCTCAAGCTAAGGTTAGACCGAACACTTACCTCGAATTTTCACGCCCAACTCAAGCCTCAAACATTGCTTTCCCTTTTGAATTTGGCTCAAACTCAATCATATATCTACATAATCGACTTAATAACATCAAATAATGCTAAACTATCCAATTCAATACTTAATTATAGCTTTCTAACCATTCTTCCCAAAAAGTCAAAAATCGACCCCGGGCTCGCTTGGTCAAAACACAAGGTTCGGACCAAAACCCAATCACTCATTTACCCACGAGCCCAAAATATAATTTATTTTGAAATCTGACCTCAAAACGAGGTCAAATTCTCAAATAATCAAAAAGCCCTAACTCTACCCAAATCCCTAATTTTTTACCCTTAATCCCATGATTTTAGCCTAGAAATCTAATTTGTGTTAATTGATATTGAAGAAAATAAGTCTAAGATTACATACCTATAAATTGGTGGTTAAATCCCCTTTCAAAAATCTCCCAAATTGGAGGTGAGATGAAGAAGTTATGAATTTTGGTGAAAATCCCGTAATGGCTATTGTTTTTTTAACATAAAATAACTGGACGGAATTTGGTCATCGCGTTCCTAATAGGCCTATCGAGTCGCGATGAGTATTATGCGACCACTCCTCGATCCCTCGTGTTCGCGTCCAAGTGGTCGCATTCACGTAGGCATAATACCCCTCCCCCTGACCATGCTACAAGCCTTTGCACTCGCAATACCAGGCCCGCATTCGCGAAGGGTAGATCCCCCAAAGCTTCGTGTTCCCGACCTGGGTCTCGTGTTCGCATAGAAGAATTTTTCCTTCGGCACAATTAACTCATCACATTCGCGGGGGTCCTCCCGCGATCGCGAAGAAGAAAACACCAGAATACCAACAGCTGAAAACCTGTAACTTTTTAGGTTCCAAAAATCTTTCAAAACACATCTGAAACACACCCGAGCCCTCAGGGCTCAAAACCAAACATACGTACTAACTCAATAACACCATATGAACTTATTGTGCGATCAAATCGCCAAATTAACATCATACATCGTATTAAACCTCAAAACCAATGAATTATTTTAAACTTCTTGAAACATCAAATTTGCAATTAAGATCTGAATCACGTCAAATGGATTCCATTTCTTACCAAACATCACAGTATTATTTTAAACCACATATAAAACTTGTATCGGACGCCGCCATAGTATGGGCCCGATACAAACATGTTTAGATCAAAATTCATTTCCAAATCCTTTAAACAATTTCAGAAAATAATTTTCTTTAAAAATTTATTTATCGGGGTTGAGACCTCGGAATTCAATTTCCGGGCATACGCCCAAGTCCCATATTTTTCTACAGACCCTTCGAAACCATCATATCACGGGTCCGGGTCTGTTTACCTAAAATATTGACCGAAATCAAATTAATTTATTTTATAATCAATATTTATCATTTTTCACAAATTTTCTCATTTAAGCTTTCCATCTACATGGCCGGATTATGCACGCAAATTGATGTGATGTTAAAAGAGGTTTTAAGGCCTAGGAAAACAGAATTCAATTTAAAAGCAAGTAATGATCTTTTGGATCATCACATTATTATTTGGAAATTTTTATACAAATAGACAGTCATATTAATTATTTATTTTTTCTATCTATAGACATAATTATATATACTTAATACATAAATTATTCTTAGGGGTCTCTGCTATAGCCGAACATAAAGGAAAGATCAATTTTTTTATCGAAAAAAAACGTTTTATCAGCTAATGAAAACACTATATTTCTCGCATAATTAAGCACTAGTCTATTAAAGCATATTTTTCGAGAATGCAATATTAAATTTTTAACAAGGTATAACATGCGTGTACTTTAAGATTTAGTTTTTTTCCTTAGAAAAAAGAAGTTAAATTTAGTAATCTAGTGGGAATTAATGATTTTAGGAAGCCAATAATAACTACCATAAGGAAAAGAGAGAAAAAAAATAAAATTACGTATCATATTAAAAGTAAAAGAAAACAATATAAATACAAGAAGAGACAGAAACACACACGATTTGGTCAACAGAAAAAGAAGAAATCCGTTGCAAATACCAAAAAATAAAAAGTAATCTTTTCAAACAAATTATTACTAGCAATAGAGGAGATTCGTCTTGAAACTGCGTGATGTATTTAATTTGTATATGATGAAGGCAGAATTTGTCGAATTTTGAGATGTAATAGTGAAAAGAGAGAGACGTATGTCGTTTAGATGGTGCTAATGAGTTTAGCGGACCAGGCCGGTGCATTAAGCTTTTATTATAATCGAATTACAATAATGTATTGTACATTGTATTTATGTAAGAGACTGTTTAAACGGTTTGAACCCGTCATGTCAGTGGCAGAGACAGAATTTTTGCTATGGGGATCCAAAAAAGAAAATTGGCTAGTGAGAATTGACCCAATGAACATACAAAGGTTTGAACCCCCTTGACCACTAACATATGCTTTTGAACTATATCAAGATGATTCAAGACATAATATTAGAGGTGTCAATAGTTCAGTTCGACGGTTATTTTATAAAATTTGTACCATGCCAATTTTTCAGTTATTCTATTATGTATAACCAAAATTAGACGTTTTGAAACTGTCCTGATCATGTCGGTTTCACTGCAGTTCTGTACGGTTAGGTTAATTTTCGATTTTTTTTTTAATATCATGTAAAATTCACTACATATGGACAATATATGGATTAATTATATGTTATGTGCTATCTTTTGATTTGGCCTATATTAGTGGTCTTATGGACATTATTGTTAAGGGGGCCAATACATTGTCATATAAAGTGTAGGACTAATGTGTAGATATCCAAAAGAGTAACCTTAGTTAATGATGGGCTAACTAAGGTTACATACATGTAACCAAGGTTACATTCTTGTGACCTTTGAGTTTCATAACTCACATGTTATAATAAGGGGGGTTATGGTTCCCACAAGAATGCAAGACATTCTCTTCTTCTTCCTCCCATTGAGAGAGAGAGCACAAACTTGTTCTTGCATATCAAGTGGAAAACCAATCCTCACATTTGTCTTGGATATCAAGTGAAAGCCAAAACTTCAAGACAATCTTCAAGAAGGATCAAGGAGCTTCCAAAGGCAAACTTTGAACAATCTTCAAGAAGGATTAAGGAGCTTCCACTTATGGATTAAGGAGTTTCAATACATAGTCGCCACTAATACATTTAGCGGCGACTTCTATGGGTTTAGTGGCAGCGTTTGTCGCCGCAAAAGGTCCTGGACAGAAACGTTTTTTTTTAATAAAGATAACGTTTTTTTTTATTAAAAACGTTTTTCTGGTGACATTAATGAAACCATAATGCAAAGTTAATTAATAGAAATGTTTTTCATTATTATTGAAATGTTTTTTTATTTAATTAAGATATTAATGGAGTCATAATGCAAGATTAATATTAAAACATTAATCTTGCATTATTAAAGAAACGTTTTTTCAATTAATTAAAGAAACATTTTTCATTATTAATTGAAATATTTTTTAAGTTTTCAGATTTTAATTGTACATTAATAATATGTCAATTAATATTCAGTTTTTTAATTATAAATTTTTTGTACATTAATATTCAGTTTTAAGATTAATTATTTTTTTTTGTCCATCATGCTTCAGATTTTGTTTTGTACAATTAAGATTAAGTTTTTAATGTTCAGTTTTTACATGTCAAACGTGTAACTTTTTCAGTTAAGGTTCAATATATGGCTTAAAGAACTATTTAGTTTTGCATCTAATATTTTAAATTAGTCCATTGAAACATTATGTTACCAAAGTAAACTCTTTTGTGTAGATTGATTGATTTTGAAGTATAAGATGACTGTGTATGTTAGTATTCCATGCGTTTAACACCGGCCCAAAGGAAGGTTGTTATTTGGCAGGAATTCGAACATGCTTGTGGTGATAAATATGTGACAATTATTAAGTTTTCCATGTGAATATTAAGTCGGCCCAAAGGAAGGCTTGATATTTGACAGGAGTTTATTGTCAATATTTGATTACTACACCAAGAGTACCACTTACAAGTTGATTTTCTGTCCAAAGACTAAAATCAATGTTGTGCTAGGTATCTTGTAATGGGAATTGCCTATTTTGAATCTGTAAACTCCAGTTTAAAATTCAAGTAATTGAAAGCATGTATTAAGTTGTCCTTGTTCTATTTTCAGTGAATTCTTCAGCTGCTACAATATCTGCAAACATTAACAGCATCCATGTGCTTAACGGCACAAACTTTAAGGAATGGAAAGAGAACATTATGATAGTTCTCGGTTGCATGGATCTAGACCTTGCACTTTGGATTGAGAAACCTGCTTCTCTTGAGGATACATCTTCTTCTGATGAAAAGAAGGAGATGGAGAAATGGGAATGCTCAAATCGCATGAGTCTAATGATCATGAAACGTGCAATTCCAGAATCTTTTAGGGGCACTATGAATGATGAAAATAATGCCAAAGTTTTCCTTGAAAACCTTGAAAAGTGTTTTGCACAAAACAAAAAGGCAGAAACAAGTACTCTTTTGAGTAAACTTGTTTCCATGAGGTATAAAGGCAAGGGAAACATAAGGGAGTACATTTTGGAAATGTCTCATCTTGCTTCGAAACTAAAGTCACCCAAGTTAGAATTACCTGATGAACTGCTTGTGTATTTAGTTTTGATCTCTCTTCCTGCACACTTCAATCAGTAACGTCAGTTACAACTGCCTGAAGGAGAAATGGACTCTTAATGAGCTCATTTCACATTGTGTGTAAGAGGAAGAGAGAATAAAGCAAGATAAGACAGAAAGTGCTCATTTGTCATCCTCTTCTAAAGATAATAAGAAGAGGAAAAATAAGGAAGTTGCGGTTGCAAGGCCCCAGAAGAAGCAACATAAGGAACCTAAGGTTGAAACTACAGAATCAGGTTGCTTTTTCTGTAAGGGGACTAATCACATGAAGAAAGATTGTACCAAATACCACGCTGGCGTGCAAAAAAGGGTATATCTCTTTCTCTTGTTTGTTCTGAAGTTAATTTAGTTTCGGTACCTAAGGATACTTGGTGGGTAGATTCTGCTGCTACTACTCACATAAGTATATCTATACAGGATTGTCTGAACTGCCGAAAACCAAATAATGGTGAAAGATACATCTATGTGGGTGACGGCGAAAGGGTTCAAGTTGAGGCTATTGGAAAATTTAGGCTGTTGTTTAAGACTGGTTTTTATTTAGATTTGAATGAGACTTTTGTTGTACCGTCTTTTAGACGGAATTTAATTTCTGTTCCCAAATTGGACATATCCGGTTATTCATGTTCATTTGGTGACAATAAAGTTAGTCTCTTTCAAGGTTCAAATCTTATCGGTACTGGTCTTTTATCAACATATGATAGCCTATATTTGGTTGACATAATAACCTCACATAATGAAACTTTGCATACAAGTTCAAGTGGTACCAAAAGAAAATCAACTAATGAGAATTCTTTATCACTCTGGCACAAACGTTTGGGTCACATATCTAAACAAAGAATTCAGAAACTTGTGTCAGATGGAATTCTTGATTCTCTTGATTCCTCAAATTCGGATATTTGCATTGAGTGTATCAAGGGTAAACATACAAACAAGACGAGATTAGGTGCTGAGAGAGCTTCGGATGTCTTAGAATTGATACATACGGATATTTGTGGGCCATTCCCTACACCTTGTAGAAATGGTCAACTATACTTTATCACATTCATAGACGATTACTCTCGTTATGGCTACCTATATCTCATTCATGAAAAGTCCCAATCTATAGACGTGTTCAAATCATAAAAGGCCGAAGTTGAAAATCAACTAAGCAAAAGGATTAAAACCGTTAGATCTGACCGTGGTGGTGAATACTATGGTAGATATGATGGTTCAGGTGAACAACGTCCAGGGCCATTTGCTAAATTCCTAGATGAGTGTGGGATCGTTCCTCAGTATACTATGCCAGGCAGTCCTACTATGAATGGTGTAGCTGAGAGACGAAATCGGACCCTTAAGGACATGGTAAGAAGAATGATTTGTCGTACTACTTTGCCAGACTCACTCTGGGGAGAAGCATTGAAAACCCACCTTATATTCTTAATAGAGTTCCAACTAATGCAACAATCAAAACCCCACATGAACTTTGGACTGGAAATAAACGCAGTATTAAGCACTTACACATTTGGGGTTGTCCAGCTGAGGCAAGGCCTTATAGGCCGAATGAAAAGAAACTAGATGCTAAAACAGTTAGTAGCTATTTTGTTGGATACTCTGAAAGATCCAGGGGGTATAAGTTTTATGATCCCACTTCTAGAACTATTTTTGAGACGGGTAATGCTCGATTCTTTGAGGATATTGAGTTTGGGGGGTGGGGAGATAAAGTTGTTAGAGATTTTGTCTTTGAGGAAGAACATATGTCTTTCTCTCAAGTTGTTGATCTTGGTCAGGGTGTTCTCATTCCTGATACGGATATTCAAGACAATCTCGAAAATCTCCCTAATCAAGTTCCTGATATTACTAATGAAAATCAAACTCAACAACCTCAAGAAACTGAAGTGCCATTAAGGAGATCCACTAGAGAGAGGAGAAATGCAACTCCGAATGATTATGTTGTATTTCTCCAAGAACAAGAAAGTGACATTGGACTTGAGGAAGATGATCCAATCAACTTCCTCAAGTCATTAAAGGTTCTAACTCTCAAAAGTGGATTGATGCCATGAATGATGAGATGAAGTCTATGAGCAATAACGGCGTTTGGGAGCTTGTTACATTGCCCGAAGGTATTAAACCAATTGGTTGTAAATGGATATTTAAAACCAAGAGGGATTCAGGGGGCAATGTCATTAAGTATAAAGCTCGTCTTGTCGCAAAAGGCTACACTCAAAAGGAAGGCATTGATTATAAAGAGACTTTCTCTCCAGTTTCATCGAAAGACTCTTTCAGGACTATAATGGCACTAGTAGCACATTTTGATCTTGAACTTCATCAGATGGATGTTAAGACAGCGTTTCTCAATGGTGACATTGAGGAAACAATTTATATGGTACAACCTGAAAACTTTGTTTCGGGAGACTCAAAGAAAAGGGTTTGCAAATTAAAGAAATCCATCTATGGGCTCAAGCAAGCTTCCCGTCAATGGTATTATAAGTTTCATGAAGTCATTACATCTTTTGGTTTTGAACCGAATATTGCAGATGACTGTATATACCATAAGTTCAGTGGGAGTAAATATATTTTTCTGGTTTTATATGTCGATGACATACTGCTTGCCTGTAACGATATAGCATTATTGCATGAAACTAAGAAATTTCTTTCAAAGGAAATTGAAATGAAAGATCTTGGTGATGCCTCTTTTGTATTAGGAATTCAGATACAACGAGATCGCTCCAAAGGTGTTCTCGGTCTGTCACAAAAGAGCTATATCGATAAGGTTCTTAAAAGATTTGGCATGCAGGATTGTAAATCAGGCAACACCCCTGTTGCTAAGGGAGACAAGTTTAGTCTCAAACAGTGCCCAAATAATAATTTTGAAACTACGGAAATGGAAAAGACACCTTATGCTTCGGCTGTAGGTAGTCTGATGTATGCTCAGGTATGTACACGACCTGATATAGCATACATTATTGGGATGCTGGGCAGATATCTAAGCAATCCGGGAATGGACCATTGGAAGGCAGCCAAAAGGGTCATGAGGTCCTTACAGAGAACAAAGGATTACATGCTTACATATCGGAGATCGGACCAGCTTGAGATCATCGGGTACACCGACTCCGATTTCGTTGGATGTCAGGATAGTCTGAAGTCTACATCAGGCTATATTTACATGCTTGCTGGCGATGCTAACTCTTGGAGAAGCATCAAGAAAACTCTTACGGCCACTTCCACTATGGAAGCGGATTCATGGCATGTTATGAAGCATCCAATGAGGCATTATGGTTGCGAAATTTTGTTAGTGGACTGCGAATAGTAGACAGCATTAAAAAGCCACTCAGGCTATTATGCGACAACAGATCAGCAGTCCTTTATGCTAACAATAACAGTAGTTTGACGAAAGCAAAACATATGAACGTCAAATTTCGGGTTGTTAAAGAAAGAGTACAGAATGGACAATTATGCGTAGAGCACATCAGTACAAACTCCATGATTGCAGATCCGCTCACTAAGGGATTGCCACCCAAAGTATTTCATGAGCATATTGCTTGCATGGGTGTCAAATCGGTTAAGGATTATGAATTTTAGTGGGAGTTTGTATTATACAATTATGTATTGTCCATTACATTCAGTAATTCAGTTTTAAGGTTATATCTGCAGATATTCAGTTTTAAAGTTTTTTATGTACTCTTAAGGTTTATGATTGATCTCAATAAAGAGAACCAGTTGGAAATAGACATTCTATTTCAGACCACACTTTATGTTATTTCCATGCTACACACCTATACTTGATCCATGTCGTTGGTTATATTGATATACGTGATCTATGTTGGGTCTAGTTACGCAAGAGTAACTAAGATCTCTTAGATCCTATGTTGGTATGATTGATGGACCGGATTGTTCATGACAATTTTATTATGATAGCAATTCTGAGCTCATAAAGTTATAATGTAACATATAATGCTAAGATTTGTACATATGCATGAATGTATAGTCCAAGTGGGAGATTGTTAGACATTTGGACTTATACTACATACATATGGACAATATATGGATTAATTATATGTTATGTGCTATCTTTTGGTTTGGCCTATATTAGTGGTCTTATGGACATTATTGTTAAGGGGGCCAATACATTGTCATATAAAGTGTAGGACTAATGTGTAGATACCCAAAAGAGTAACCTTAGTTAATGATGGGCTAACTAAGGTTACATACATGTAACCAAGGTTACATTCATGTGACCTTTGAGTTTCATAACTCACGTGAAGAATGCAAGACATCTCTTCTTCTTCCTCCAATTGAGAGAGAGAGCACAAACTTGTTCTTGCATATCAAGTGGAAAACCAATCCTCACATTTGTCTTGGATATCAAGTGAAAGCCAAAACTTCAAGACAATCTTCAAGAAGGATCAAGGAGCTTCCAAAGGCAAACCTTGAACAATCTTCAAGAAGGATTAAGGAGCTTCCACTTATGGATTCAGGTACGCTTCCGCTTATGTTGTTGTTCCAAGTAATTCGATATGAAGGCTAAAGTGTTTTATTTGGATTCATTCCAACATACATGACTTACTAAAACTTTCTAGACATTTTTACTGTTTAAAGGGTGATAAATTAAAAAAAATAAAAAATGGCTAGAGTATAGATCCATCAACTATTCGACAGTAATGTAAAAGATTTCAAGTAAAAGCAAAGAAAATGTAAATCACACTAGTGAAAAATATTAACCAAGCTGGGACATACAAAATTTAATTTAAATATTCAAAAAGATAAATCTAAATTGTATTAAAGGAAACATTTCAATACATTGTATTTTTTTACTCATAATCGCTAGAACACTTTGTCTTGCGAATAAAGATACTTGAATAACTTAGTTTAAGTATAAGTAACATAAAAGATTTTAGGAATTAGTATTTGAGCTTAATTACTTGTTTGCTTGTTACAGTTTTCATAATTCCAAGACCCAATAAAAAATTTAATGCTTTATTCGTTTTAAACTTACTATATATATTCTCCACATATAAAATTTATTCGGTACGGTCCGGTATTTTTTTGGTCTACTCTAATTATCGGTACAGTTATTAAATTTATTTTAAAACTTACGGTTTCTTTAAAAGAAACATAAGATCGGTTCGGTCAGTTTAGTCAGTTTTCAAATATTCATTAACACCCCTACATAATATATAGAGATAAAAAATAAATTTACTTTATATGTACAATGTAATTTTTCTACGAAGGGGATTCGGATGAACTTGCTAGCTACTTCTATAAGACTGGAGATTTGACCAAGTCTTCTTCCTAATAAGGATATTTTTCAATCTATTATGTGAAGTCCTCGTAGGCGAATATTTGAGCTATCTTCCTCAAATAGAGAGGGAGGAGGGGTATGACCATTATTTTAGCTGATCTTTTATCTATACAAGAAAACGAATATTAAAATGTCTATTAAATTCTTTAACTTTTTTCGCCCCTAAATCCGCCCTTGCCTCCTGCCTGTCGTGCTAATGAGTTTGTGTTTGTTATTTTTAATTATCTAGAACTTAATACGTGTACTAGATGATTTGTAGCCTAATTTAATAACAGGTAGTTGATTAATATTTCTTTCAAGAATTCTGGAATGAAGGAATATAATTTATTCTTAAGTTTGTATCCGACTCTAATCCAAAGCAATTGTAACATGTCATAAACTGAAAAATCACTTTAGGCCTCGTAGCCGAAGGCGGGCAACTCATGTAAGAAACTCTAGGGTCACAATATTTTGAACGAAAGGTCGACTTAAGATTTGAAGTTTATGAATTTAAAATTTTAATATATTTAATTATTATATTCTAAATTAATAAACTATATATATATATATTCGATAAATTTCTTAAAATAAATATATAATTTAGACAAAATACACTAAATTCGACTGACTTTATAAGCCGGCTCATACTCCAGCTCTGCCTCTATATTGGACGACAAATCCTGGCTTCTGCATGCTCCACATCAGTGCTTCCCAGTAGCATGGGAGGATACAAACTTTTTCAACTCCTCTTAAAGTGAACCGGTGTTAATTTCTCATTTGTTTTCAAGCATCCAAATTTAAAAAAAAAAAAAAGGAGTCGCCCATTTTTTTCAAGTCTAGTTGGAATTAATGATTTTAGAAAGCGAAAAAAATAATAAACTACCATAACGAAATGAAAAAACAAAGAAATTATATTTAAGGAGTGTTTTTTCCTAATTTGCAATTAAAACATGTGGTAATAAGTAATAGTCAGTTACACAATTCAAAAGAATTGTCTATTAATGTGTATGCCAAGACCTGTTGTCATAAGCTATGGGCAACTAGTAGATATATAAAATAATAAATCTATCTTACTGTCTGAAACAGAATAGATAGTAAAAAGAAAAAAAAAACTCCATCAAGCTGTTGATCGGCACAGGAAAGGAAGCAGCTTATTGTGGAAGTATCGGACTATGATCAGGGACATGCACCGGTCTGATAGCCAGATGTACCTGCCTCAAAGCCTGTACAATTATGTACAGAAGCGTAGCATGAGTACATAAATAATATGTACCCAATAAGTATCCTGTCTAGTCTCAAAAAAGGTAGAGACGAGAGGTCGAATTGATACCTACTAGGGTCAAATAATATAATATGATGTTATGCCAGGCATAATGGTCACAATTATATAACAATTGAAGGATTTCTAAGTCATGTCATTTTAATATCACAGTTAATCCTTTATATTTCAAACCATGTATCAGGCAAGTCATCAATAATAATTCACATAAATATCATGCGCACATTATGCCGAGGTCGACGGGCCGATCCAGTATAAAAGAAATTGTGCACTACCAGAGGGACGAATGACGCGAACCATAGATGCATCTATTTCTACCAAGGCGATCGGTCTGAGGCACAAATATCAATTATCAATAGATAAATACAAGAAGGCGTATTTATATTCAAATAAACTCATCCAAGTTCTCAACACAGCATATGTTCACTTATGTTCCTTTCCAATTCTCTAGCATATCCTAAATGATCACATTAGCAAGAAGACATATAACATTTGCAAATATAACATGATACGGGTCCTAAACTACCCGGACAATAAACATGATAGTAGCTACGCACAGACTCTCGTCACCTAGTGCGTACATAGCGACCTCCCCCCCCCACCCCCCTTCCCATTTAGTAGCAAATTATACAATTATCACTCATATGGGGACAATTCTCTCTTACAAGGTTAGAAAGGAGACCCACCTTGCTCCAAAGTGCACTTCCAATACCAAGAACGAGCACGAACTCTCAAGGGGATTTTGCAGCAAAATGAGAGAAGCAGGGGGAAAGATAAATTGCTAATGGTGTACTTTAGCCAGAGCTTAAGTGGGTCAGCACTGGAGTGGTACACTCGGCAGGATCACAATCGGTGGTACACTTGGGATGACCTGGCACAAGTGTTTGCTTATCACTTTCAATATAATTTCGAAATTGTCCCGAATCAACTATCTTTGACAAAACTGGAGAAGAGACACAACGAGAGTTTCAGGGAATACGGTTTCCGGTGGAGAGAACAAGCAGTCAGAGTTGATCCTCCAATGAAGGAGAGTGAGGTGGTTGACTATTTCCTACAGACTCTGGAGCCTATGTATTTCGAGCATTTGGTGTCAGCAATAGGTAAATCTTTCAACGACGTAGTTAAGATGGGAAGTATGGTCGAGGAAGTCCTCAAATCCAACAAGATCATGAGCTACACTACAATCAAGGCAACCACTCAGGCCATCCAGAGTGGAGTTGTGGGAACATTTGGAAAGAAGAAGAAGGAGGAAGTAGAAACAGTGGAGTCGGGAACTTGGTTCAGGCCTCGAGCTCCATCCCATAACACCCAACCCCGTCGTCACCACCAAACATACACACACCCTCCATACGGCCCACCATAATATTACTATCCACCGTTAGAAACTCGCTTCTCAGTCCATCACGCACAAGCATATACCCAACCTCCCACCCACGCACAATGGTGTGCGTCAGCCCTACAAAATACCTACCCAACTCCACAAAATCATTACCCACCTCCAAGAGCCTACCAACAACCCCCGAAACCCACCTTCCGAGCCAATCCAGTCTTGAGAAATGAGAGAGTATAGAAGAAGAAGACTTTCACCCTATTGGGAAAATCCCATACTATTTTTTTTCCACCGGCTACGACCACAGGATATGTTGAGACCAATCGAAGCGAAATTCCTAAATCGTCTCCCGAAGAATCTAGATTATTCTGTTAGCTGTGAATACTGTTCTGGTGCACCGGGGCATGATACCGAAAAGTGTTGGCATATAAAGAATGATATCCAGGAACTTATTGACTCCCACTGAATTGAAGTGCAGACTCCAGAGGCACCCAACATTAACCAAAACCTCATGCCGGATCATTATGAGACTAACATGATTGAGATCGTGGAGAAAGGGGGAGAGTCCAAAAGGCCTATACATACAGTAATGATGATCAAATCTAGTAAAGTTAGGCCAACTGAGAACATGAGCGGTAAGAAGTCAGTGATCCAGGCAAAATGAAGAAGCAACAAACCTGTTATAGTTCAAGGGAGCTCATCATGCACGATTGCACCAAAATAGAAACTGGAAAAAGTGGTAGTACAAGGGGCAGCTAGAGAACTTGTCGTAGTTGTGCAAGGTGCTCGCATAGAGCCTATCGTTGTGAAACTAGTAATCCAGCCACCAGTCGTCAACAGCAAAGCCGTTCCTTGGATATATGAACAAGCAATAGAGACGTACAAAGTGAAGGAAGTTAGGGAAGAAGCTTGTGAGGCCCAGGGTTTAACTCGGTCAGGGAGATACTTCGCCGCTGAGGAGTTGAGGAAAAGCAGGACCACTAAGGATGACCCATAATCTGTGAAGAAAGCTGTATCGGAAGAAGATGCAGAAGAATTCCTGAAGAAAATGAAATCGCATGACTACTCCATCATAGAGCAATTGAGGAAGACACCTGCTCAGATCTCTTTATTGTCCCTACTAATCCATTCATATGAACACCACCGGGCGCTGATGAAGATTTTGAATGAGGCCCATGTCCCTGACAAGATAACAGTGAATCATTTGGAGAAGATTGCAAACAAGATATTCGAGGTAAATCGGGTCACCTTCTCTGACGATGAACTACCCATGGAGGGCACTGAGAACAATCGAGCCCTTTATTTGACTGTGAAATTTGAAGATGTTGTGGTCACCAGGGTTCTGGTTGACAACGGGTCCAGTGCAAATATTTGTTTGCTCTCCACATTGATCAAGCTGAAGGTGGAGAATGAAAGGGTCCACAAAAATAACATTTGTGTTCGGGGTTTCGATGGCGGAGGCAAAGACTCAGTAGGGGATATAATGTTGGAGGTGACAATAGGGCCTGTTGAGTTCACCATGGAATTTCTGGTTCTGGACGTGGTAGGTTCTTATAACCTGTTGTTGGGCAGGCCTGGATTCACGCAGCCAAGGCAGTGCCGTCTACTTTGCACCAGATGGTCAAATTTGAATGTGACAGGCAATAGATTGTGGTGCACGGTGAAGATAATCAGAGTATTTCAGGTGATGCTATCGTACCTTTTATTGAATCCGAAGACAGCAAAGGGCCATGGGTCTACCAGGTATTCGACACAGTATCAGTTAAGAAGATCCCGGAAGGTGAGGTTGTCATAACTCCAAAGATAGCAACTGCGTCACTCATGGTGGCTTCAGAAATATTGAAGAATGGTTTCACGCCCAGCATGGGGTTGGGTGCTTCTCTATAAGGCATCGTGTAACCAGTGTCCCTCCCCAAAAATTTGGACACTTTTGGTGTAGTGTTCAAGACTACAGCTGCAGATATAAGGCGAGCCAGAAAGTTAAAGCAGAGTGCATGGGCTCTCCCAAAGCCCATCCCAAGGTTGTCTAAATCGTTTGTCAAGCCCAGTACTAGCAATTGCTCCGTGCCAAGGATTCCCAGTCCGCTGATCGACGCGGATGGGGGTTTGGATAAGGGATTGGAAAGGCTGTTCAACAAGGTAAATATGGTCGAGGCAGGAGAAGGATCAAGCAGGGAAAACGTGCAGTTTGTGGAAGCATGCGCAAAAGTCAATAACTAGGAAGCCACTCCTCTTCCCACCCGGAGGGAGTCATATTAGTCGGCTTTGATTTTTCCTTCAGTCTAGTTTGGATTAGCTTTAGAGTTGTTAATTCAGTTGTTATTTCCATCCATTTGGATTTGTAAACTCAGTTATCTTTTGATTCTAATGAAACGCAATTTCCTTTCCAGTAATGCTAATAGTTCCCATTCTTCTTTACTTCTCTCTTTCTTTTCTCTTTTGTACAGTTATTTTTATGTTGGTTCCAATGATCTGATGTGCATAAGGAATATTCGGCCCATTCTTAAAAATCGATCTAGTTCAAAAATAATAATTCAGGAAATAGAGCATGAGGATGAGCCAGAACACAATGAGGAAGGGCCAGAATACGATGAGGAAAGGGAATGGGATGAAATTAGTAAAGAGTTGAGCCAATTGGAGGAGAAACCCAAACCGAATCTGAGCGATACAGAGGTAGTCAATTTACGGAGCCCGGATAATGTCAGAGAAACAAAAATAAGTGTCCATATGGAATCACGACTTAGGAAAGAAATAATTAAAGTACTGATTGAATACAAAGATGTCTTTGCGTGGTCCTACGATGATATGACCGGATTTAGCACTACCTTAGTGGTTCACAAATTGCCCACCGACCCAGCCTCTCCTCTCGTCAAACAAAAGTTGAGGAAGTTTAAAATTGACGTGAGCGTGAAAATCAAAGAGGAAGTGACCAAGCAGTTTGAGTCAAAAGTTATATGAGTTACATGATATCCCACCTGGTTAGCTAAAGTTGTGCCCGTGCCAAAAAGGGATGGAAAAACCAGGGTGTGTGTCGATTACCGTGACCTCAATAAACCAAGCCCGAAGGACAACTTCCCCTACCGAACAACCAAGCCCGAAGGAGAACTTCCCCCTACCGAACATTCACATACTAATTGACAATTGTGTGAAGCACAAGATCGGGTCGTTCGTGGATTGTTACGCAGGTTATCACCAGATCTTAATGGATGAAGAAGATGCAGAGAAAACGACATTCATCACACCATGGGGGACATATTGCTATAGGGTCATGCCTTTCGGTTTGAATAATGCATGGGCAACATACATGAGGGCAATGACAACCATTTTTGCACAATATGATGCATAAAGAGATTGAGGTCTATGTGGATGATGTGATTGTGAAGTCCAGAAAGTAGTCCGGTCATGTCAAAGATCTAAGGAAATTCTTCCAGAGGCTTTGCATGTATCCCTCAAACTCGACCCAGCAAAAATGCGCATTTGGGGTTCCCTCAGGGAAGTTGCTAGGGTTCATAGTCAGCCGACGAGGCGTGAACTAGACCCATCAAAGATCAAAGCTATACAGGAACTACCGCCGCCAAGGAATAAAACAAAAGTGATTAGTCAATTGGGAAGATTGACTTACATTAATCGATTCATTGCTCAGCTCACACCCATCTGCAAGCCCATCTTTAAGCAACTGAAAAAGGATGCTACGATGAAATGGATGGGAGAGTTCCAGGAGGCTTTTGATAAGATAAAGGAATATTTGTCGAACCCAACGGTGTTGGTCCCGCCAGAACCAGGAAGGCCCTTGATCTTATATATGACAGTCTTGGACAACTCATTTGGATGCGTGTTGGGTCAGCACGATGTCACCGGAAGGAAAGAACATGCCATAAACTACCTCAGCAAGAAATTCACGGCCTATGAGGTTAAGTATACTCATATTGAAAGGACATGTTGTGCCTTGACGTGGGTAGCCCAGAAGTTAAAGCATTACTTGTCCTCATATACCACTTATCTCATCTCACGTCTAGACCCATTGAAGTACATTTTGCAGAAGCTCATGCCCACAGGAAGGCTCGCAAAATGGCAAATCTTGCTCACTGAGTTTTACATTATCCACATGACTAGGACTGCCATGAAAGCACATCATTGGCTGATCACTTAGCTAAAAATCCGATAGACAAAGGATATGAGCCCTTAAACACATACTTCCCAGATGAGGAAGTGATGCATATTGATGAAATGGAACGGGGTGAGAAGTCGGGATAGAAATTGTTCTTCAATGGGGCCGCCAACATGAAAGGCGTCGGGATAGGAGCAGTGCTCATTTTTGAAGAAGAGCATCACTACCCAATCACAGCTCAACTTTGCTTCTATTGCACCAACAACATGGCAGAATATGATGCATGTATTTTGGGTCTGAGATTAGCAGCAAACATGGGTGTCCAGAAATTCTTGGTCTTAGGAGACTCAGACCTTCTGGTACACCAAATTCAAGAGGAGTGGGAAACGATATAATTAAAGCTCATACCATACCGGCAATGCTTGCATGATATGTGTCAACGATTCCAGTCAATAGAGTTCAGGAACATCCCCAAAATTCACAATGAGGTTGTTGATGCCTTGGCTACTTTGGCGTCAATGTTACATCATCCGGACAAGGCTTATGTTGACCCGATACATATCCGAGTTCATGATCATGCTTATTGCAACATGGTGGAAGAGGAGCTTGACGGTGAGCCTTGTTTCCACGACATCAAAGAATATATCGGGAGGGGTGTGCACCCGGTACAAGCCACGAATGAACATAAGAGAACAATATGTCGCTTGTCAAGTGGGTTTTTCTTCAGCGTAGGAATATTATACAAAAGGACGCCAGATCTTGGTTTGCTAAGATGCGTAGATGCTGGGCAGGCGACAGCCATCATGAATGAGGTGCAAGCTGGCATCTGTAGGCCGCACATGAGCGGATATGTTTTGGCAAAGAAGATTCTCCAGGCAGGATATTATTGGCTCACCATGGAGAAGGATTGCATCAGCTTCATGTGCAAATGTCATCAATGTCAGGTGCATGGAGACTTAATTCACTCCCCACCGTCTAAATTGCATACAATGTCTGCACCATGGCCTTTCGTTTCTTGGGGCATGGACGTTATCGGGCCCATCGAGCATGTAGCTTCTAACGGACATAGGTTCGTCCTGGTTGCTATTGATTGTTTTACCAAGTGGGTTGAAGCTAAGAACTTCAAGGCAGTGACCAAGAAAGACGTAGTCGACTTTGCACATGCAAATATCATTTGTCGGTTTGGAATCCCCAAGATTCTCATCATTGATAATGGGGAAAATATCAACGGTCACTTGATGAAAGAGGTATGTCAGCAGTTCAAGATCACACATCAAAATTCCACCCTGTACCGCCCCAAGGCAAACAGAGCAGTTGAGGCAGCCAATAAGAACATAAAGAAGATACTTCGCAAACTGGTGAAAAAGTCCAACAGTGGCATGAGATGTTACCCTTAGGCTATCGCACTACTGTCCACACCTTGCTAGGGGAAACCCCATATTTGTAGGTATACAGCACAGAAGCAGTAATCCCGACTGAAATTGAAATCCCTTCCCTTCGGACCTTAGCTGAAGCAGGAATTGACGATGAAGAATGGGCTAAAACTCGTTTGGAGCAATTGAGTCCGATTGATGAGAAGAGATTGGCATCAGTGTGTCACAAGCAGTTGTATCAACAGAGGATGTCTAGAGCATATAACTAGAAAGTGCATCCAAGAAAGTTTGAAGTGCGTCAATTAGTGTTGAAATGCATCCACCCTCATCAGGCCGAGGCAAAGGGCAAGTTCGTTCCAAACTGGCGAGGACTGTTTGTCATGTCGAGAGTGTTGTCCAATGGGGCATTGTATCTAACAGATGTGGAAGGAAAATATGTAGAAATGGCTATCAATTCATATGTAGTCAAAAGATATTATGTATGATTTTCTTTTGTTTGAACCATTGTCTATACTTGGCATTTGTTTGTACTTGACATGTTTTATAAATTGAAATAATAAAGGCATTTATTCAGCTATCTAAACACTTTACCCTTTGTTAACCCTTTTGAGGTTCAATTATTTTTCCTTTCTACGAAATTCTGAAATGCAATTATAAAAAGGCGGTGAACAGACAATAAAGAAAAGAGGGAATAAAGCAAAACAAAGGAAGAAAAGAAAGAGAAAGAAAAGAAAAAGAAAGAAAAGAAAAGAAAAAGAAAAAAGAGAGAAAGTAAGAAAAAAAAAGAAAAAAGAGAGAAAGTAAGAAAAAAAAAAGAAAAATAAAGGAAAAGAAAAAGAAAAAAAGAATAAAAGAGAAAAGTAAGAAAAGGTAGCAGAAAGAGAAGAGGAAAAGGAAATCAAACAATAGTGACTGTAAAGAATCAGTAGGAACTATGTTTGATCTGATTCTTTTTTAGGATACGTAGGCAGCCTCACGGCTCAGCTTGGATTCCGAAAGTTGTAAATTTTGAACCCATAAAAGCGATCTTTGAGCCTTTCACACCCTTTCTTCCTAACCTTATCCAAAAGCGTACATTACAGTCCAAAGAAAGACCTTCTGATCAATCTGTAAGAAATATCAGGGCAAGCAAGGAGAAGTGAACCATACCTCGATACGCACTCTAGTTCCTGCAGACAATAATACCCAGCAAGAGTGTAATGGGACGAAACTTTAATTATCAACCCCTAGCAGAGACAACCGAGAGTTAAAAAGGGCATGCAAGTTGAAATTCTCAAGACCCCTTCCCCCTCGGAGATGGAACGCAGTTTAATACTCAAACAGGTGCGGGTAACATGGGCAGGCACAAACACCTTCCCCGGTAAGAGTCACCAAAACCCTCATGAACAATGATCACCAGTCAAAACAACCAGAAGTTAGAGTTGGCAATTAAGCTAGAACCCTCAGGATCCTCCTGGAAAATGCGACTTACTTAAAGGTTAGAGGTAATCATGGATAGAAAAGGTCATAAAATGACTTGCATGTTGAAGTAGGATTCAGTTAAGAGTTGTCAGGACCCTCCTGAAAAATGGGACTTAGCCTAGAACACAAACACTCGGGCGGCATAGTCAAATCCAAAAACTTCCCCAAAAAGAGTCATCAGGATCCGCTTGGATAATGGAATCTAATCGTAGGAGTTGTCAGGACCTCCCTGGATAATGGGACGTAGCTCTAAATACTAACCCCCAGCAGACACATTTTGTCATCTAATTAAGAGTTGTCAGGACCCGCCTGGATAATGGAAAGTAAATTTAATCACCAATCACCAGCAAATCCCCAGCAGATATAACTCATAACAAGACATAGTGGAAAATAATACCTTTGAGAAACATAACATAATCTTAAAGTTCTCATCAGTTAAGAATTGTAAGGACCCTCCTGAATAATGGGACTTAACTTAGATTTAGATATATACACTCACAAATCCCCCCAGCACCAAACTGGGGTAGAAAGAATTTCTTGTGTTTTGTTTGTTTTGTTGTGATAGGATACACAGGCAGTAGTCTCAGGTAATATTTTTCAAGTTTCATGTTTTGGTAATCAGGCGCCCACCTATCAGAATAAGGGAATATTTTTCAAGTTTCAAGTTATGATAATCAGGCGCCCACCTGTCAGAACAAGGGAATATTTTTCAAGTTTCAAGTTTTGGTAATCAGGCGCCCACCTGTTAGAACAAGGTAATATTTTTCAAGTTTCAAGTTTTGGTAATCAGGCGCCAACCTTTCAGAACAAGGGAATATTTTTCAAATTTCAAGTTTTGGTAATCAGACGGCCACCTGCAAAACAAGGGAATATTTTTTAAAATTCAAGTTTCGGTAATCAGGCGCCCACCTGTCAAAACAAAGGAATATTTTTCAAATTTCAAGCTTTGGTAATCAGGCGCCCACCTGCAGAACAAGGGAATATTTTTCAAAATTCAAGTTTCGGTAATCAGGCGTCCACCTGTCAGAGCAAGGGAATATTTTTCGAATTTTAAGTTTTGGTAATCAGGTGCCCACCTGTCAAAGCAAGGGAATATTTTTCGAATTTTAAGTTTTAGTAATCAGGCGTCCACCTGCAGAACAAGGGAATATGTTTTAAAATTCAAGTTTCAGGAACCAGGCACCTACCTGCAGAACAAGGGAATATTTTTCAAGAATCAAGTTTCAGGAACCAGGCACCTACCTGCAGAACAAGGGAATATTTTTCAAGATTCAAGTTTTGGTAATCAGGCTCCCACCTGTAGAACGAGGGAATGTTTTTCAAGGGAATACAAGTCAAGTCCAACAATTCGAAAACAAACATAGAAGAAAAGAAAACAAGAAGTCAACAAGGCGACAATGAGTTTACAAGAAGGAATGCCAGTCAACAAGGCAACAAGGAGTTCACAGGAAGAAATACAAGGCAACAAAGCAACAAGGATCAAGAGAAGGATTGAAGACATAGATAAGTTCTTTTGCAATTCGTAGTTCATAGCTTAGTCTAGCTTTTTCATTTTCACAAGGTGTAATTAGGAGGTCAGCAAGCAGTAGTTGCACCATCAGTAGTGAAATCGCAGCTCCTGGTAGTCCTAGCTACCAAACACTCCAGAACTACACTGACTTGATTCCTTGATAGCCAAGGATATGTTGGCAACTTTAAAGCAGGGTTCGGTCAAACAGTTTTCAAAAGTGCATATGAGAGCAACGACCACCTGAAGTACCGTGAGAAACCAAAAGTGCTGACTGAAAGGGCCTAAGAGGATGGCCCCTACCATATGAATCCCTGCCCCCAGACGAGGTACCACTAAATCTGCCTTAAGTGATTAGGCCTCTTGTCCGACCCATGACAACCTCTCTATGACAGAACTATATCCACCCTCCTAGCCACATTGGTCACCTCCTGAAAAGAAATCTCACCCCCTGTCTCCCTAGCTATCTGAAGTCAAATAGGCTAGATAAATCCCTCAATGAACCTCCTCACTCACTCTCTCTCTCTCTCTCTCTCTCTCTCTCTCTCTCTCTCTCTCTCTCTCTCTCTCTCTCTCTCTCTCTCTCTCTCGGTGGGAAGTATGACAAGAGCATGACGGGCCAAGTCGATGAATTTGGTCTCGTACTGAGTAACTATCATATAACCCTGCTAGAGATGATGAAACTGTCTCCAATAGGCCTCTCTTTGAGTGATGAGGAGAAAGTTCTCCAGAAATAGCTAAATAAACTACTCCCACATCTAGCCAAACAATAGCCTCTCCACCAAGTCTTGGCAGATCCAGATAAGCGAAAAGTAGAAATTTGACCCCATTGGTATCCACTATCCCCATATTCCTAAGAACCTCATAATAGTTGTCTAGATAAACCTGGGATCCTCAGAAGTGCATGTTGAAGGTGTTGGAAACACGTTTCAAATGCAATATACTAAACGTGTGTTCTTTTGTAGGTTTTGATGAATGTCAAACAAAGCAAAAAGCGATATATAGCAGTGCTCAAGGACAAGCACAAAATGGATGCATTACAAGAAGCTCAAGACAAAGTTTAGAAATGTTATAATTGAGTCAATATTAATTGTGATCTTGATTCCTCAACTTGGCTCATAACATGGCTTCTCTACTAAAATTATTTTTCCAAAATCATGCATATTTAAATTAAGTGTCAAATGATTTTAAACTATGCATATTTCCATTTGTTAAAATGTTTTCCAAGCATGCCTCAAAAATCTGGGCTAAGATAATCGATTATGTACTTATGATAATCGAGTATCTCTAAGCCAAGACTGCATGACAATCGATTGTGAATTAATGATAATCGATTGTGAGTAAGTCAGTTAACATCAGGTTTATGCAAACTGCATAACAATCGATTGTGTACTTATGATAATCGATTGTTAACTGAGGCAAAGTTTTCAAAACTCATAAAAATCGATTATGAACTAATGGTAATCGATTAGAATGAGAAAAATGTCTCCCAGTGATTTTAAATAAAATGATAATCGATTGTGGCTTTTGATAATCGATTATATATGAGACAGAGAGTTTTGAAATTAATTAATAATCGATTACTCCATTTGATAATCGATTGTTGAAGCTGACCGTTGTCATATATTTTTAATTACCTTCAGGTAATCGATTGTTGATATTTAACAATCGATGTTTTGCGTAAAATCTGGAAAAGATTTTTTGAACGTTGTTAAAATAATCGATTGTTGATTTCCGGACAATCGATGTTTTATGCCAAAAATTGGAAAGGATTTTTTAACGTTATAAATAATCGATTATTGACTTGAAGTAATCGATTGTTGACGTAAAATCTGGGATTGAATTTTTGATCTGATAGGCAAACAATCGATTGTTTAGTCTTGACAATCGATTGTCACTGAGTAATTTCAGCAATCCTTAATTGGCAATTAGACAACGGTAAGACTGAGTTTTTCACCTATAAATACAGGTTCAACTCAGTGTTTTCACAACAACAACATATACACTTTGAGTATTTTCATTGCTAAAAGCTTTCTTACATTGATCATCATTTTTCATTCATCCATAAAGCTTTTAGAAGAGCCATTCTATTGAGCTAAGTTGTTGTGATCTTGAGCGTACTATTTCTACTCATTAAGGAGTGCTTTGTAAAGTGAGTGTGTTTTGTGTTTGTAAGAGAATTGCGATTCTCGTTTGTTGAGGAACTTGTGATTCCTCGGTTGAAGTCTTTGGGATTGTTATCCCCGAGCAGTTGAAGTCTTTGGGATTGTTATCCCCGAGCAATTGAAGTCTTTGGGATTGTTATCCCCGAGCAATTAAAGTCTTTGGGATTGTTATCCCCGAGCAATTGAAGTCTTTGGGATTGTTATCCCCGAGCAATTGAAGTCTTTGGGATTGTTATCCCCGAGCAATTGAAGTCTTTGGGATTGGTATCCCCGAGCAATTGAAGTCTTTGGGATTGTGATCCCCGAGCACCTAGGTGAGGCTTGTGTCCTCAGCTGTAACGGTTTGTTAAGCACCCGTAAGCTTGACAGGTTTAGTGGAAATCTCGAGAGAGTCTCTCGGGGACTGGACTAACCACGTTTGTGGCCAACCAGGATACATCTTTGTGTAAGTTTATTCTACTGCACTTGTTTTAATTTCTGCAAAGTTTTTAACTTCCGCACTAAAACGCTTAATATTTTTAAAACGCTATTCACCCCCCCTCTAGCGTAGAGCGTTATTTCTAACAATTGGTATCAGAGCCATACTCTCTGAAAAACCTAACCGTTTGAGAGAACCATCCATGGCTTCTACTCTAAATTTCTTTGCAGGAATAGGTGAAGGAGAATGCAGCATGTCGCCTCCAATATTAGACGAAAACGACTACTCAGTCTGGAAATATCGGATGCAAGTTTTTACAATGGCAAACGATTTGTATCTATGGCAAGCTATTAAACACAGTGATCAACTGACGACAAAAGTCGGGAAAGATAAGGTAAGTGAATACAACACTAAAGCTATGAATATATTACATAACGCCTTGAATCAGGAACTTTGGCGAAAAATCTCCCACTATAAAACTGCTAAGGAAATGTGGGACAAACTTGAGGAATTGCACGAAAACACGCCTCAAAAAGCGGTCAGCACAAACGATGAATCAACTGGTCAGTGCCTCATGGCAGACGAAAAAGACGAGGTAAGTACATCTAACGATATACAAATTGCTTATAACAAACTGCATGATGAGTTGGTAAATGCTTCTAAGACTATTAAAGATTTACAAAGAACTCTTTCTTTACAAGAAGAGGATTTTCAAAAACAACTCTTTTTAAAAGACAAGGTCTTTGAAGAACGTCTTTCTTTGGCTCAAAAAGGTGTTGAAAATCTGTCTCGTGATTACGAGAACCTTGCAAATGAAAATCAATTTTTGTTAAATGATAGTATAGAACTTAGACAAGTCATCAAGACTATGCATGAAGCCTCTTGTGTTGATAATTGCTTTACTTGTACTACTTGTGAGTCCTTAAAACTAGAAAACACAGAACTTAGGAAAACATTAGAAACTCGTAGTAAAGAAGTTCCTAAAGTTGGTGAAAAAGAAACGCCGAAGAAAAATCAACGGCATAAAAACAAAAACTCCACTACTCCACCTAGAAATAACTCTAAGGTTGTAAACAAGCCTAGAACAAATTCTTTTAGACCACCTAGACATTATGCTAGAATGTATGAAAATAAGGGTAGAACTAATATCTTTAGACAACCTAGATCCAAATCTAGGATTCTTGCAAACAAACCTACAAATAGTATTTTTCGGCAACCAAGAAATAACTCTAGGAACGAGCTTAGACCACCTAGACATGACACTAGGTTCTTCAACAAGTCTAGCACTAATGACTTTAGACCATCTAGATATCATACTAGAAATGGGAACAATATGTCTAGTGTTAATCATATTCATTCGCCTAGAACTTTGTTGGCTCAACCTAGGCATCAACACAACCCGAACGTAGTATGTCATTACTGCAATCGTATAGGTCATATTGCACCTATGTGTTTTACAAAGCATAGAGATTCTTCATATTATTATGGTCGTTATTTGCCTAACCCCCAAGGACCCAAAATGGTATGGGTACCTAAAGAATATTAATTTATCTTGTAGGTGTGCTTGAAGGGATCAAGTGTACTATGGTACCTTGACAGTGGATGCTCCAGACACATGACAGGAGACGAATCCAAATTCCTTCAACTAGAGCACAAAGAAGGAGGAAGCGTTGTATTCGGTGACAACAATAAAGGACAAATTATTGGCATCGGATCGGTCGGTAAGAATGAAAAATCCTCTATAAAGCATATATTACTTGTCAAAGGTTTAAAGCATAATCTCTTGAGCATAAGTCAATTATGTGACAAGGGAAATCTTGCGTTGTTTGATTCGGATGAGTGTTTAGTGTTTAGACGCAGTGACTTCAAGATTATTCTATGTGGTTTTAGAGTTGACAATATTTACATGGTTGATCTTGAAAACTCCTCATCCGAGTATGTTGATTGTTTGTTGAGCAAAGATGATAATGTGTGGTTGTGGCATCGTAGAGTAGCTCATATGAACATGCATCTTTTAAATAAATTGATTTCTCAAAATCTAGTGATTGGTCTTCCTAACTTAAAATTTGAAAGTGATACTATTTGTGATTCATGTCAAAAGGGGAAGCAAACAAGAGCATCCTTTAAATCCAAAAATGTTGTTTCAACCTCTAGACCTTTACAACTATTGCATATGGATTTATTCGGACCATCCCGTATCGAAAGTCTAGGAAGAAATAAATATGCTTTTGTAATTGTTGATGATTTCTCTAGATTTACATGGACATTATTTCTTGCTCATAAAAATGATGCATTTCTTAGCTTCAAGCTTTTTCTTAAAAGAGTTCAAAATGAAAAGGAATCAACTGTCACTTCCATTAGAAGTGATCATGGGGGAGAGTTTGATCACAATCTCTTTGCGGATTTTTGTGATGAACTCGGAATCGAGCATACCTTTTCCGCTCCACGTATACCACAACAAAACGGGGTGGTGGAAAGGAAAAATAGGAGTCTCGAAGAGATGGCTAGAACCATGCTCGACGAAGCTAAGATTCCCAAACACTTTTGGGCAGACGCCGTGAGTACCGCATGCTACGTTTTGAATAGAGTAGCAATTCGGCCGATACTCTTAAAAACCCCATATGAACTCTACAAAGGTAGAAAACCTAACATTTCACATTTACGTGTTTTTGGTTGTAAATGTTTTGTGCATAACAATGGAAAGGACCAACTAGGAAAATTTGATGCAATGTCGGATGAAGGTATCTTCATTGGCTATTCTTCTCGTAGTAAAGCTTATAGGGTTTTTAATAAAAGAACCCAAGTTGTAGAGGAATCTCCTCATATTGTATTTTCCGAAGATAATACTCGCTTGGCGAGAAAGGATTGTGGTCTTGATCTTTCAGGTATTCTGGAAAGCCTAAAGGACAAAATTCAAGAAGAACCACCAAGGAAAGAAATTGACAAAACGGTGGAACAACAAATTGAAGAAGCTCCTCAACCTGAAAATGAACCAAAAGAGCAAATAGAATGGAGGACAGTCAAAGACCATCCTCTCGATCAGGTAATAGGCGACGTTGGAGGGAAGGTAAGTACCCGGAGCTCTCTTAGAAATACCTTAGATCTTACTGCTTTTGTTTCTCAAATTGAACCCAAAACCATCTCTGAAGCAATTGGGGATGAATTTTGGACCTTGGCAATGCAAGAGGAGCTTAACCAATTCAAACGTAACAACGTTTGGGATTTGGTGCCAAGACCCGAAGGTCATACCATAATTGGTACGAAATGGGTTTTTCGAAATAAATTAGATGAAAATGGCATAATCACTAGAAACAAAGCTAGGCTTGTGGCTCAAGGCTATAATCAAGAAGAAGGGATTGATTATGATGAGACATATGCTCCGGTAGCTAGATTAGAGGCCATCCGTTTGTTGCTTGCTTTTGCATCTTCTATGAATTTCATTTTATATCAAATGGATGTGAAAAGTGCCTTTTTAAATGGTTTTATCCAAGAAGAAGTTTATGTAAAGCAACCCCCCGGTTTTGAAGACTTTAATTTTCCCAATCATGTTTTCAAACTCAAAAAGGCCCTTTATGGTTTAAAACAAGCTCCTCGAGCTTGGTATGAAAGGTTGAGTAAATTTCTTTTAGAAAATAATTTTATTCGTGGAAAAGTTGACACAACTTTATTTGTCAAGCATGAAAATAATGATATCTTGCTAGTTCAAATATATGTAGATGATATCATTTTTGGTGCTACTAACAATGCTCTATGCAAGGAATTTTCAAACTTAATGACTAGCGAATTTGAGATGTCCATGATGGGTGAGTTACAATTCTTTTTGGGATTACAAGTAAAACAAATGAAGGAAGGTACATTCATTTGTCAAAGCAAGTATTGCAAAGAACTGCTTAAACGTTTTGATATGATCAATGCAAAGGAAATGGCAACTCCCATGAGCACATCCGATCATCTCGACAAAGATGAAAAAGGTAAGGAAATCGACATCAAAAAGTACCGAGGTATGATTGGCTCTCTTCTTTATC